>JAPPVO010000017.1:77531971-77988540 GCA_030407325.1 Camellia japonica
GACTCAAATACAATGAGTAAAGGATGTAAACAAGATATACACAACCACCAACTCCATGGACCCTAAGTCTGGATACAACAATTAAAGAAAAGGGGAAACCGGGATCGCTATATACTAGGCAATCTCCTCTGGAGTAGCTGGCTGAAGGCCAGAGAAGTGATCTAAGAACCAATTGTAGCGCACCATCCCGCGGCCGACAGTGTCTGGGATCGCCCCGAGAAGATGAAGCTATGCAGCTCTCCACTGTGCCATGCCAAGATCGAATGGGATCGGGCCGCCAACCCCTACTCACAAGCCTGTGAGCATCAAGAAATTTTACGGGGTCAAGTTAGCTCCCCGATCGATGAGAAATGGAAAGAGTCGGTGGTATTCCACCATCTCTCCACTAAGGCCCCATATAGTAGTGGCTCGGTCCTCATCTGTATAAGTCCTGAGCATAATGGCCCGAACCCAGCAGCGTCATCTAGTGTACGGACCTCTGTAGGGAGCCTCTCATACTAATGTTGGGGGTCAGAAACAGTTCCATAGTCGCCTACCCTCTTAGCTATCACCTGTGGTGTGGGAATGTTGTCGGTATTTGCATTAAAGGAAAATAAAGGATTTGCTTGCTTTCAAATATGTTCAAAATCAAGAAAAGATTACTTACCGTGGAGGCGTCGGCAGACAAGTGCTTTGCGGGCTCTCGCAACAAGACCTCCTCGTCAATCCTGTGAATGAGGCCCTCAAATCTCAGAATACTGCCATGAGTCAAGGCGTGTGTGCGTGGCTGGTAGGTGGCCACATCAAAAGTCCTATTGGCAAGAGGGAGCAACTCGGGCTCAGGAACGGGAGGGAGAATATCCTCGGCCTCCATATCCTCACCAAGGACACCACCAATACCCACGACAGGGTCCAGGATGGGGACCTCGTCACTAGCCATAGAGCGAAAATGAGGGAAAATGAAGAAAAGTGAGTGGGTGAGTGAGTTTGAGTAAAAGTTCCTAAAAACCCAAACCCTAGGAGAGAGAAAATAAAGAGAGAGTGGAAAATCAAAAGGAGGAAAGGAAAAGTTTGGGCAAACACATGAGAAACCAAGAAAAACCAAGAGAAATCCCAAAACTCAATGAAAACAATTTTTGATCAGTTCAAAATATAGAGGGGTGAAAGTGTTTTAAGGAAAAAATTTGCAAAGGTTGATGGGTATTGCGAAAAGAGGGAAAATCTAGAGAGAGAGAGGCCTAGAGAGAGAGTAGAAGGGATTTCGAGTGAGGGTGTGTGCGAAATAAGGGTTTGGGTGTGTTTTAATCAACCACGAGCTGCGGTTTTACCGTACTACCCTTGGCCACTGTCACGACCCCGCCGTGCCTCTTTAGACCCGGCCGTGCTTCATTTGGGCCAAACCGGCCCTAAGTGCAACACAGTTTACTGTCTTGTTTTCATTTCAATGAATAGGCCCCAAAAAAAATATAATAACAGAAAAAGTAACAAACATAAATAAGAAATAAATAAACAAAAAGCAAAAAAGGGAAGAAAAGAAAAAACAGAGGAAAAAGAAAGCAAAAAAATAATAGAGAGGGGAAAAATAAAAAATAAAATAAAATAAGAGAGAAGAATAAAAAAAAAGAAGAGTCTTGTTCCTTTGATTGTTTTGTTGTTTTACTTTATTGCATAATTTGTTCCAAATTGCATTCATTTCTTTATATTATTTTTCTAAGGCATGTTAATTAGGCCCATTTTCAAGGAAAAATTGGCAGGTTTTATTTCATATTATCAATACAAGCATCATTTTGATTTGTACTTTTGATTTGTGCATTATTTTAGTTTGTTAAAACTCACGTTCGAATCTTCGTCAAAATTCACGTTTAACTTTGCACCTTCAGTTGGGATTATCTCCGTGAGTTTCATTCTCTGAGGTCTTCTCAGGATGAGATAATCTCGCTTTATCAAATTCTAAAAATTGTTTGCTCTTTCGTTGATTCATCTTTCCATGTGATTTTCTTCAGTTAAAAACATCAGGTGCGCCTAGTGTTCACACCATCTTTCCTCCTTTCGCATGAGACGCACTCGGAGTTGATTAACTCGGTTAACAACATCAGGTGCGCCTGGTATTCACACCGTCTTTCCTCCTTTCACGTGAGACGCGCTCAGAGTTGATTTACTCGATTAAAAACATCAGGTGCACCTGGTGTTCACACTATCTTTCCTCTTTCCGCATGAGACGCGCTTGGAGTTGATTTACTCGGTTAAAAATATCAGGTGTGCCTGGTGTTCACACCATCTTTTCTCTTTTCGTGTGAGACGCGCTCGAAGTTGTTTTACTCCTCTTTTCACGTGAGACACGCTCGGAGTTGTTTTATTTAGTTAAAAACATCAAGTGCACCTGGTGTTCACACCATCTTTCTTCCTTTCGCATGAGACACGCTCGGAGTTGTTTTACTCGGTTAAAAACATCAGGTGCACCTGTTGTTTACACCACCCTCCACCCTCCACCCTCTCTGTGTGAAATGCAGTTTGGAATTCCCTTCTCTACATAAGACGTAGTTTGGCTTATATTTTCTTACATCCTTTTTACATGAGATGTAGTTCGATTTGTATCTTTCATCCTCCTCTCATGTGAGACGTGTTTGGACTTGTTGTTTACTTAATCTTTCTGTATGAAACATGGTTGGATTTATTGTGATTTAAGCTTGAGGCTTGTTTCATTTTTGTGTCATTATCTTGTCATATTTATTGTCTCATTACATTGTTTTGTATGCTCATGAGTTTTCCAAAGTAACTAGCTTCACGCAGCGTGTAAGTCCAACTTTCAAAATGCATCACATTTTATATATCATTTTGTATCCTGCCTCTAAACTACGCAGGTTTCATTCCTTGCAAAGGGATACGTAGGCAACCCTCGAGTTCAACCAATTGTGTTATCATTTGTTTCCTTGCGCAAGTCTTACGGCCTTGTCAAATGGGTCGTCTTCGGGCTTTCACATTCACTCACGTCATTTCATGACTCTAAGCTCTATCAAAGAGGGGCAATTATAGACACCCCATTTTTGACCGCCCGCAAGACATGTGCACTTTATTCTGAGCACTCGATGAGGAACGTGTTACATTTTGTAAATGGTTTGAATTCTCAACGAATGAATCTAAATTCAAGCTCTAAACAATCCCAACCTTCCATGTCCAAGCTGTTTCTATACCTCTATCCCTCAAAAATCCATTTTTTAGCATTATGCCAATCTATATTGAGCCTGAAACAGAGGAACAGGGGAGCCACATTGGGACCCGACCCTGGCCATTAGGAGCCGGCTGTGCCTTTTGGGCGAGAAACACTGTTCTGGGCAGGAATCCACCAACTATCTATTTTTGAAGATATTTATGACCTATTTGGCTCAAATTCTATAAATAAAAGGCATAACCTCTGTTTTGAAGGTTAGAAAAATTTCAAAGAGTGAAAAAGACCTTTGAGAGCTCCTTCTTCCTTTGCAAACTATCTTTGAGCTAGCCTATCGTCTTTGAACTATATCTATACACCACATACACCCTTAGACCTAGACCTTAGAGCCTTGGTTAAGACTTTAGAACTATAATTCAACCTTGAGAGTGCTCTAGGATCAAGTTTGGCTTCCAACCAGAGCTTGCTCTCTTCAAGAGGTATAAGCTTGCCACCTTTTTCCTTGCGTTCATTTCAATATTTTTCTATCTTTTTCTTGAGTTTTTATACTGTTTTGGATCCATTCCAAGTGCTGAAACTTAGGATTAAAGAGTTACCAAAGGTAGAGAGGTTTAACACCCTTTCTTGCACCTTATCATAGCTCATACCCCTTGTTCTCCCACTCTTTTCTTTGGTGTACATGCTGATTTTCAAAGTTTAAAAGGGCTGGAAAACATGGTTTAGAAGTCTCAAAAGTGGAGGGGCTAGCCACCACTCCTCGGTCTTGCTTACTAGTTTTGTGTCTCTTTGTTCTTACTTATCTTTTTGTGCTCTTTAAACATACTTTTAGCTACTTTTTTTTACATTTTAGGGGCTTTCTAGGGCTATTTGAATTCATTTAATTAGTTTATGCTTTGAATAATATACTTGTTGTGTTGTAAGTCCTCATGGCTTCGGTTGTTTAGGCCTTAGACAACGAGTCATTTGAGTTGATAGCTTTATTTACGTAGTTTTCTCGTAAAGAGTCTCATAAAGAGTCTCACTTTTGTAACAATCAACTTTGCATAATCATCTTTGCAATCTCTCTCCATTCTTTGTTTTTTGATCAAAGAGTTGTGTTTAATAAAAGGTTGTCGTTCAAGCATAAGAAAGAAACCCATGCTTAATGGTTTAATCTCTTCGAAGGTTCATTACCAAAGACATCGTATCTCTCTTATGCTAAACACAATCTTTTGTTTGTCATTCCTATTTATCATCGGTGTATTTACTTCTAAGGGACTAGCTTTCTAGTTAGACCCTTGGAAATCACAAAGGAAGGTCTCATTATAGCTTGCTCTCAAGTTTGGGTTTAGAGTCCTTATAGCTCATTATGGGTTTGGCTATGTCATTATCACTCTTTTGAGTTTGACTAGTCATTATCGTTCATTTTGGGTTGGATTTGGAATCCATTATCGCTTGTAAACGAGTTTGATTCCTCCTTTGTAATTTTCCCTGAAGAAAAGGGCTTGTAAGGCTCATTTCTCAGGTTAAGTCGATACTTTTTCATCTTTATTGCTTTTACACTTAGTGGACTTAATTCTCACTTTTGGACAAAATGACTAAGAATGGAAAGGTAAATTAAAAAGGGTCAATAAAATTGGCTTAAAATTGGATCAACCGACATAAAGAAGCTCAATAAAATTAGTTAGATTCTGTTGGACGTTATACCGAATCCAACACTTCTAGAGTCATCACATACTAATTTGTGATGCTTGATGATTCTTGAGGCGTGTCTACCTCTCTCCTTGAGCTACCTTCATCATTGGAGGAAGGGGTGGTTTGTCTTTTATTGCATTTGTTGATTTTTGGTCCAATCGTGTCCAAAACCATTACGCAATCAACTTGCGACCATTGATGGTTTCGGAACCGAATCCGTTCTTCTCTTGAGTTTCTCTATGATAGAGAAGGGCAGAAGGGACAAATGTGGTTTAAAATTGCTCTGTCTGCACTGTTTTCACCTCAGAGTACAAAAACATTTTTCTGCAAGAAAATAGGGCACGGCCGGATCTTCTTGGGCCCAACCGGGCCTCATTTTGGGGCGGCTGGTCTCCAATGTTTGGTAAACAAAGTACTTTAACAAAGGGCAGTGGCTGAGGGTGAAACAAAGCAGTTGCACAAAGGACAGACAGAACAGTTTCTGCAGACCATCTTCATTAACGCATATACGATTCTTGTGCATTATTTAAATATTTTGTTCTAATATCGTTAGGCACGTTGCTTGACTTAAGGGCCTCTTAAATCGATTTGATCAGTACAGACATTGGTCGTAGAATCTCAATTAACTTGAGAGTGGGATTCCATTTGTGTATTCCAATAAGGAGGATCTCTTCAATGCCCTCTGTTAACTCAATCAATATGGGATGTCACTTTCTCATTGGCCCTATTGCTAGCTGGTAGATCAGACTAGTTAAACGATGCGGATGGTCTCTCTTGAGTCTGCATAGTCTGGTGCTTGTATCTCCCCAAGTTCTTTTGCTTTCGCATTCTTCCTCCCCCCTTTATTCTAGGGGGAGCTGCCCCTATGTCTTCGGAGCTCAGCTTAGATCGGATCAGGATTGAAGACTAGCCGAAACGGAAAGATACGGGTTCATACCAAGCCAAGGAAAGCCAATGCCTCCACTACTTGATCCCTCTATTGGGACTCCACTATTTTGAATTGGTGGCCTCAAAAGGCGCTCCACAAGAGAAGAACTAACAGAAAGGTGCCAACCATCACTCCCCAATCAATTCGGCAAAACAACACCTGTTGGAAATCCAAGATTCGAAGCAGTTCGTGACTTGGTTTGGTTCATCAGTTCAAATAATCCAACTTACTTTGAGGGAGATCCCAAACTGATTCTTCTTAGGCTAAAACCTGGAAAGAAGGATCGGAATGCTGCCCAATGACCCTTGAACAAAGGGATCCGGAGACTAGACGATCCTTTTACACGCGAAATTCAATAAAATAAAAAAAATCCTGTTGAAATCGTCTTCTTCAGAGTCCTAGGGCTATCGGCATCGAAGTTCAGTTCTTTAGAATTCATGTTCTCATCTGAATCTTCAAACCAAGAAATAAGAGAATTTACAGATCAATTTACACAATAACAAACAACTTTCTCTCCTACACTGTTAGTACTTGAACGTCAAACATGGTGAAAGAGTAAGAAAAGCTAACTAGCGTCATGCGATATCTATTTCACCAAGAATTCCTAAGCGGTAAAATCACCGGGTCCAATACCGAGGCCAAAAGTATGTATCTCAGATGTCAACTTCAATCACATACGAGTGAATGAAGTTCATCATCCATTCGATATTCTAATTAGATCTCGTATTGTACCTTAGTACACTTAACACCAACCCCATCTCTCTTTCAAAAATCAAACTACTAGCAACTACATCAACAACTTGACGTGAACGATTGCTTTGTCCGGAAGTGGACCTGTGTCTTCCTCCTCCTGTAAAGAAGCCCTAAGAGCAGACCACCTTTCTGGGTGATTCTTTTTCCTCTGTTGACCCACTGTGTAGCCTGAAGGTAGGAGGGCCATTTCTCTTTTGATTGCTAGAATTTTGCAGGAAATAGATAATTCAATTTGGCAGCTAAAGAGGTAATAGCTAGGAAAGGTCCCTCTTCCTAACTACAGATAGGGAAGTAGTCTTGGCTGTTAGCTACGTATGACTACTGACCGTTGAGTGCTCAATCATCACTTAACCTCCTTGTTCGACTTCTGCCTCTGTATGATTCACTCTAGTCTATAGGTAGTTTATGTGAAGCCCTAACTTTTTGTAATGTCCCCAAACGCTTATAGTTGAAGAATTTCAATAAGAAACCCTGTTTCTCCATTTCTTGCAAATTAAACCCTAGAAATCAAGAACGACTGCACGAGCTAAACCCTAAATTAATAATTTAGAAACTCTAGAATGAAAATTTATAAGAGAAAAACCCTAGTTTCCAGTAATCGTCGTTTTAGTCCGGTATCTCGCCTTTTGTTGCAAATCGGCATCACGTGACCCGAATTACTTTTCCTATCATTATTTTATTAAATATATGACTTAAATATATGTTTTATTTCAAAATTTCAAATTCAGCCCTTTTCTTTCTTTATTATTGCATTTTGGCCCCAAAAACTCCAATATTTTAATCAAATAAGGTACAATTATTTTTATATTGATTGTACATAATGTCAACTATATTATAATATAAAATTTAAAAAAAAAATTTGATTTCCCACATGTGTAGAAGACCAGCCGGCTGTGAATAGTAGAAGGGACTAGGAAAATTAATTTTTTATTTTTAATATCTTGAATTTTATATTGGCATATCTTTAAATAAATAAAAGGAAATGACTAGCAATAAATGCAATGTACTCTTGTCTCCCAATTAACTAATAAATAGGATTAATTTTTCTTAATCAAGATTAATTAACACTAATCCTAATTGGATCCAATTACAAACCAACCGAACTAGATCAATTCCATTGAAATTCAACCAAATCATTCAACCATTTTCTCTCTCCTCCTTGGCCTATAAATACAAGACTCTAGCAACTCATATTTCTCACACTTCACACACATAGCAACCTACTGAAGAGGATATAAAAAAAAGGAGAGAGAGAGAGAGAGAGATTGTAAGTTGAGAGAAAGAGGAGGAAAAAAAGAAAGAAAGAAACTAAGAAGAAATCTCTAAGCAAGTAAGGTAAATCTCATACACCTCTTCTCTCAATGAATCATCATGTTTTTCCCCTTTATAATACATGCTAAAAATGTATTTCATATGATACTAAGAGTTACTACATTTGTTAGATGATGTATGGTTTGAAAATGAAATGTTCTTCTTCTTCTTTGTAATTTCCAGCAAGCTTTTCTCAAGGTTTTTTGATTTTATTTCCATAGCAAACCTTCACCAACTCAAAATCTATTTTGAAGGGGTATTAATTGACATATATAGAGTATGTGAGAATTTTGGCTAAGACCATGGATGTGTTTTTATGACTCTTTTTATTTTTTTTCTAAATACTTGCTGTAAAGAACCTGTTAAAATAGAGAACTTTAGAAAATTCTAGAATATTATAGAAAAATGACCTCACATTAATTTTTATATCAAAATATTCCTCTGAAGGTTATCTTTCAAAAAAAAAATTATTTCAATGAAAATGAATAAGTATTTTAAGAGAAACACCAAATTTTGTAACAGTTGTCAAATCTGGACAAAGTCTGTGTATTTCTTAAATATCTAAAAATCCAAAAGGGCCACCCTACTTCCGTAAAATGATTCTAAAACTAGACTTGATTCTCTACAAATCCTCAAGAAGCCACATTTCTGAAACCCTTAAAAAATATTTTTGCTATATTTATTTTTGAACCAGTGCAGTGTTGGAAATCTGAATAGTGTGGTTCTTGTTGTAGTTAATGCTTTTGTGCTATCATGACATATTTGTTGTAATATATGTTATACTTGCATGCTTAAGTTTCACCTTGAATGGCCTTATTTTGCTCTTACTTGTGCTAACCACTAATGTGTAATGAACTTAGTGTAAAGAAAAAGGGAAAAATCAAATAGGTTGGTAAAAAGGGTTAACGACCACACTAATTATACATAATAAATTATGAGAATGTTAAGTTGATATTAGTAGTGGATTAAAATGAGCAAGTCTTGCGCAAGTGGTTGTTTCAGAACTCTTGAATGGAGCGGTTGTATTCGGACCCTAGGTAGTTCGGTGTAAGGAGGGATTTGGGCAAGGCCGATCATTACTGTCTCTTTTGAGGCCCTGCAGGTGGCGCTACACAGTATATAACCGTTGGTAGACATCCGATGTAAGGTTTGCAACAAAGCAGCAAAAGAGGGGGAATACCGAATAATCCGCGTCCAATTCTTGGAGTTGGGAGGATGAAATCTCTTTGGGGGATTTCTAGACTACTAACAACTAACCATATAATCTGTGTTATGAACTTAAATGCTATGACCCATTTCCTCTTTTTTTTTGTAAATACTGTTGTGTATTGGACTAGGAGAAAGGGTTGGGGTGTGTATGCGTTTACTAGGCATTCAAAGCTCATGGCGTATCATGCCAGGTGCCGAAGAGGAGCTTATAGCAGGAGACGACAAGCCAAAAACCTTCAAAGACATTTGGCTATCTTAGAAAAGTTAGAAATTTCTCTTTTGATGTTTTATAAAGTTCATATGAAATTTTAAATTTTCTTTTGGGATGTAATGTTAATGGAACTAGCTTTTGTAATTAAGGATATTTGTAATTATTCTATTATTATGTACTTATATTCCAACACCAATATAATCCCTGATGTTGCTTATGAGACCTTGTGTCAATGTCTCCTAAGATCTTTCAAAAGGGTAGTGCGTTACCTAAGAAAAATGGACTTAGAAGGGAGGCTAATTTGACTCCTCCGGCAATCTGGGATCTTACTTGGTTATTGGCCATAGGACTCATTAGTGACTTTCCCTTGACTACAACCCTTAGTGTAGATTTGGGGTGTCACAGTCTATTTCTAAGAAGGTATTCTTGCTATTATGTTTTTAACAAGATAGCACCCATAAGAAGGACAACTATCTAGGTATCTCTTTTTTGCCTTAGGTTGGTCGTAGATCAGTGCTCTACTTGTTTAAAGAATCCCTAATCTACCACCACCCTTATGCTAATGGTATTCTGACCTAGGAACTAGAACGAACATAAGCTAAAAAGAAGCCGGATCTCTCTACCAAATGGGTTAGGAAGATCAAAGCTAGCTCTCTCTCAGTTAGCACACCCAGATGCCTAACATCCTACTACTCCAATCCAATCCATTCTATTATAACTAGTCTTAATCTATTCTTACCTTCAAAAGAACAACGGCAACCTAACAGCAGTAAAGCATAGTAAGATAGGTATTTCCCTATATAGGATAGGAGGGACATTCGCCCTCTTTCTCCTATATCCTATATTATGAAATCTAATACCTAAAATGATGTTATTCTACTTTAATAATAAACAACATAAAAGTCTCCTCTTTAGAAAACAATGTGGGGGCTTGTACCTCACTTATTAATAACCTGAAAGGCATATTCGCTCCGGAAGTAATTCCCAATAGCCGGATGCTCCCTGTAGATTATAGTAAGGCTTCTATATCAACGTTAAGGAGAAGGATCTCAAATCCAAGGTAAGGCAAAGGGCGGTGTGTCAAAAGAGTTTGCTCAAAGAACTAAAGATATGATGTGAGAATTCATATATAGTGTGACCTAATTTACTATGTAGGATCTATAAGCAAGCAACAAGTTCACGAAAGGAGTCGACTGAAGGGCATATAAGACGAAGGGCATAGGGCGTCGAATGTCACTGAACCACTAGGCAGTGACATTCCCACATAAGAGGTGGACTCTTGGGAGCCTCCGAAGGGGTGAGCAAATGGGGAAAGGGGGGTATGGGAATACCCCCCTCCCTAGCCCACGGTCTTATAGGACCGCAATAAGGCAGCTGAAGGGAACGCAATGAGCGATCTAACAAAAGCGTCGAAAGGCGAGAACCTCACACCATGGTGTCTTCCTTATACACCACTAGTTCTAAATAGTAAGCTAACCCAAATACCTATGGCATCCGTGCCATCGTACCAAATAAGGAAAATCAAATATAATGATGAGAACGAGTCAATCAATTTGGCTCTGCAATGCCGTCAAACCAAACTACAAAATGTTTATTTCTATATGAGATTATATTAATATTCCTAGTATCAGATGTTATAGTACCAAAGATGATTCACCAGTATGTATGTATAATGGTCAAAAGTCACATAAGAGTGTCAATGATATTTTTTTATATTCTTCATTATCTCAGCTTGTGGACGATATAGATGTGTCATATCATATATTTTCAAATCAATTTCCTGGATTGACCATTGATATGGTAAGTTCAATTAAGAAAAGCATCAAGGAAGGAAGATACACCCTATCGCCACTTTTAGTTGAAACCTTCACCAAAGATGTCTATCCTTAAAATAAATATGACCTCAAATTTACTATCCCTAGTGATCTGGATCACTATATGGTTGTCAAGCCTACACTAGAAGACAGCCTTGTGCTATTGGGGCTCGGTTGTATATTAACTCTTCAGTTTCACAGTGTCTACTTTCTCATAGAGAAATCCTTTGGCTTGCACTTAAATAGAAATGAGTATTCTCATTCAATATGTAAGAGAGGTGATGTTATCAAACTTTATAAATTCGATCTATTTAAATCATTTATTACTATTAATAGATGCAGTGTTATGTATGGTCTGTTAAATGTAGTGAAAGTGAAAGATCCGGCTATATTGATTTAGTCAGTAAATTCCTTGATTTCCCAAGTTGTCTCAAAAGCCTACTTATTCGTGTACTAGTTCTTACCAATCTCCCTCTCTAATGAGGGAATGGGTGTGAGGGATTACCTTATTCTTGTTTGTAACTTGTTTTGTAGTTCTTATTTTTGTCCTAGGAAGCCTGCCTACCCTTCCTTCCTTTATTGAGTAGCTGGAGACTTCTGTGTGTAGAGCGCAGATCGTCTCTCTAGAAGCTCTAGAGCAAGTGAGAGTGCAGTTGGTTTCTAGAGAGCGGATGTTGATAGCCTGGTTGTAACCCTTCCGCCCAATGCTTCTGCCTTGTTGCTAGTAGGACTGCTCTTAGAGTAGCATCCCTTCCTTAAATCTTGGTACTGAGCTAAGCGCAAGGTGTAGGTGCTCTCTAGAAGAGCATCACTAGAATGTCTGCTTCGAACCTTCTTTCAATCTCTTGCTATTAGTGAATTGACAGTATTTCATTCTAGGGTCATTTTCAAATGCTGATGATACGGCGTATTCCCAGTTTTGTACGTCGAATGACCAGTATTGTTTAGTGAATCGGTAGTCTTTGTGCTCATTGCTAATTAGTACTGATTTGTGTAAGCTTGTTGCTGGGAAGTCATTCCCTTTGTATCTTCTTAGTAAAGGATCTCGGCTCTCTGGAATATTGGACTAGTGAGGGGCTTAGCCATGTGGCTAACACTGTGGACAAGCCTTTGCATGCGGACAACAACACTTCTTTTGGGTGCAAGATCCATTTGTGTTGAAGTTAATGCCTCCCCCAGTCATGGAATTGAATTACAGGGCGAAAATGGAGATTGGCTATTGTGATGGTTGAATATGATTGTGCCCCTCCTATGTGTAGCGCTTGGTTGGTGTTTGGTCACTCCTTGGTAGCTTGTCCTAAGTCTAAGAAGCAGGTGACCCCTAATCCACCTGAGGGTGGTAGCAAGGCTACCTCTAAGAGTGATTGATTAAAGTGAAGAAGGAGAAAAATGTTCTAGATAACAGAGTTTTCGATCTGCATGTCTCTTCACAAAAGCCATCGAGTTGAATATTAGTGTTGCTGTCCGCTCTAAGAATTGCTCTCTTGAGAGCAGTTCTGATCCTCCTTGTTGTCTAGACTGTTGGCAATGCCCCTCAATCCTCTAGCCTTCAATAGTCAGGGAGCGCGATGATTGGAGAGTTGTCACCTTCTCCTTTGGTCCCGCGGGGTGAAGGCCCTTCTAACTTAAAAGTAAGGTCACAGTATATGGATACCCTTGTGATACACAGGGATCTTTCTATTGTTACAGGTGAACATTCTCAGCGGATCATTTGAACATTGTCCTGGATACTAATGGAGGTAACTTGTCTCTTCCTAAACTTTTTTGTTTTAAGGCTTTCCGGACTCGTAATGAAACGAGTTCCCAGGTGGTGGCGGGTGCATGGCAATCCGAATGGAGGGGGTCCCCGACTTCAAGTTGTGTCACAAAATTTAGCAAACTGGAACAATTTGGCAATATATAGCAAAAAATCAAGACACTGACATCCATATCCAGCAGGAGGAAGCCTCGGAGGGTAACTGTATTATGGATAAAAATGGGAGAATGGCTTTGCCGGAGGAGGCTAAAATCGAAAGTTTCGTGGCTTATACCTCTATGGATCTAAACACGAAGTTTTTTCACTTGTCCACTATTATTCGTTACAGACGCAACTCTATTGAATTCCTGAAATCCACTGAAAGGTCATGGCTCAATACGAGAGAAGAGATTAGAGATCACATGATTGAGCATTTTCGGAATATTTACAATTCAGTGGAGCCCCAATTCCCTGTTGATCTAAATGGTCTTATCGAGCCGTTGATTTCATAAGAAGTCTCATCTCGACCAAATACCAGATAGCAGTATGCCTATATCCATAAACAACAATAAGCTATTGAGTCTTTAAGTAGGTTCCTAGAAGCCGAAGCCCGCGCACTATGCCTAGGGAAAGAGAGGACATAATGACTCGACTTTTCAAGATAGGAAAGCAAAATCCATAGAGAAGAGTACACTAAAAGCGCAGGAAGGAAAGCCCGGTCGGGTCTTTAATTACACAAGTGGAAAGAAGCATGGGGTCAATATTCAGGATAGTTAGAAAGCCAGTCCATAAGACCAAGATCTGCTCCACCTTTCAACACTGCTAATTTATTCCATTCACAAAGCAAAGACTACTGGAAGGGCTCAAGCTAAAGTTCAGGGCATGTCCCTGAGATGAGTGCTTGAGTTCCTTCCTTCAAGGCTAAGATGAAAGCTGCTAAAAAAGACATGTTCAAATGGCCTAAGCGAAGTAATAGTTGATCCCGTAGAGGCTAGGGCGAATCGAGACCGAGGGCTACTAATAACATAGTCTGAACACATAATCTAAGCAACAACAGTTGAAGCTATTGATCCCTGAGATAGGTAAATAGGCTCAGTAAAGAGGGAGACCGACCCTTCAGATAAGCCTTCTCTTGCTCCAGAAGCCCAGACAGAGTTAGAACAAGTGGTACCCAAAGTAGAAGTGCGCTACTTCACCTTCGAACTAAAGCCCCATATAGATGGGTCTCGAGGTAAATTGGTTTAAGTACCATTTATGACAGCGATTTGACGGCTAGTTCGAGTCTTGCGACTCCTATAGAAGATTTTCTAGATCCCTCCGCCGTCTGCTTGGACTTGGTGGATTTTGCCCTTGGATACCTTCGGACGCAGGCGGCAAATTCTCTTCATCTGAACCCATTTCAATGTCTTGCTTTTTTGAGTACAGAGGAGCCTTGAACGGACATTATCGAGACTTTGTACCAAATTTGGATATCCTCCTCTTCTTCATCAAGAGGCTCTAGGTGTAAATCCATTCAGTTTGTTTTCAAAGGACCTTGTTCACTCATTGCTTCAGTTTCTTTCTTCTCGTTTGCTTCGGTCACCCAAATCATAGCACAAAGAACATGTTGGATTTCTTCATCCCCTTCTTCATCGTCTTTATGAGAGATGACTTTTTTGGGAATGTACTCTCTTGGAGTAATTGGCAATGGTGGGACTTGTTCCAATAAGTCATTCATCACCTTCTAGCCAGTCTTTTTCTTTTTTCCTTTTCTGGGGGGACGAACGTCGTAGATCCATGCTGACGAGGCATGATGTTTGAGCAATGCAATCTCTTTTTTTGCCTTGTTTTCTTAGCGCTCCTTGTGACATGCATCTGTCATTCTTCTTCGATGCACTCTTCGTCTAAACGTTGAACTTCATTTTCATCTATGTCGGGATAGACGCACCTGTGGTGCCAAACGAAGGGGCGGAGCCAAAAGGTATGGCATATGCTTCCGAGGGCAAATACAGGCCTTGAGGAACAGAATAATATAAATACCTCGGTGTAAACGGTTTAGCGCAATAACAAGACATACCAAAAGATTCAAAAAAATAGGGGAAATAATGGGGAAACAGTCCACTATCCCAAGTAAGTAGTTAAACCAAGCCTATACGGATCGAGAAGGGAAGGAAAGAAAAGAAATTTCTCTCTCCAATCCATGACAGGAAAACAATGGTCGGGTACCCAAACGAAGATTAAAGGGTCAGCATGACTTCAAGAAAAAAAAAAAAAAAAGAAGTCATGCTCTGGAAAAAGTAGAGGAGAGTCCAGGATTCTGAAACCTGAAACCAAAAAGAAAACATGGCGAATTCTCCATTGCAAAAGCTTGATAGAGCTAAGATAGTTGCCTTGAGTTCCTGGTTAGATTAGTAACCACTCTATTCCTAACCATTATAACCTATACTTAAACGAGGAAGCCTTGGAAAGTGGCCCAACTTAGCCAGCTGACAGAGATGCGGGGGTCTTCCTCTTCTTTTGATTGGTCTATGGGACTCCTGCAAACTAGCTAATAAGAAAGCAAAGAGGGATACCTTTTTTAATCAGCCAACGTCAAGACCTGCAACAAAGTCCTACCACATTAAGGGAGAGCAACCAACTTGCTTGTTGACATGTGAGGGGAAATAGGAGTCTGAGGTGGCAGGATTTACCACTAGAGCCCTATGGTAGTGATGGTTGGTCCCATTACTCCTTCGAGTGCCTTTTGCGCTTAGCGTCGGAAAGAGGTGCTTCTACAGCGAAGGTGCTAAAACCTAAAACTAGGCAAACTTACTTCGGAAACTTAAACAAATCAATTTAACATGACGAATCAATTCATTTAATGTAGACATAGTTCTTTCCTTTATAAAGACTTGCCCCGGGCCTTGTCAGCTCATTTGTAAGAGGCGAGTGGTCGATCTTCTATCTAATGGTAATGTGAATCTCTTGCAATTGGTCTATGGCGAAGAGTCATCTATCCAATAATCAATCAGAATCAGTCCACGAATGACTTTCTTTTTTTAAATAGATGGTTTTCCCGCTTTTCTTTCTTCTGTTAGTCGTTCCAACCGATCCCTTTACTAGTAAGCCTCTGTAGGCCTTTATCTCGAATTTCTCGCTTTAATTGGTCGCAACTCTTGCATCTGGAAACTAGAAACTCTTGCTTATTGACTTGTAGTCTGCCCATTCCAATGGTTCAGGACTCAAGCTATAAGGCCTCTTTTCGATAGTAAAAAGGCCTATTCAATCTATCTGATATAGGAGAAGTTAATCTCTTCGATCTCTTTCTTTTCTTCCAGGGTGAATGAGCTAGCTAAACCAGTTCCAAAGTTCATGAGTGAATCTAAATCAAATCAATGTAAGCGGATGGCTTGTTCAAGTATCATATAATTACATTGAAATTTACATAGGGGGATAAGATGAAATACATATGGCGCAAGTATCCTTGTATTAGAATCTCCCCCTGGAAGAGCTTAGCTACTTTACTAACTTGTTCCATTAGCCTAGAGTTTAAAACAAAGTATATCCTCCAATAGAGTATTATATTATTACCTCTATCATTGGAAATTGGGCCTGGGCAGGCCTCATTGGGGGCCAGCCAGGCTCCAATGTTTGGTAAATAGAGTACTTTAACAGAGGGCAGTGGCTGAGGGTGAAATAGAGCAATTGCACAGAGGACAGACAGAGCAGTTTCTACAGACCATCTTCATTGACACGTATACGATTCTTGTGCATCATTTAAATATTTTGTTGTAATATTGTTATTGTTTTAAATATTTTGTTGTAATAAATTAGATAGCTAGTCAGTTATTCATTATTCATTCGGATTTGTAATAGTTAGTTTAATTCAGACATTTGGACATTTGGACCCTCTTGCATGATGGCAAAATATATAATAATTATGTATGTCTTCCAACCTCCATTTCTTTCTCCCCTTTATTTATTCGCTTATGATGGATAGCATAGAACATCATGTTTTATTTAGCATTTTCCAGGACTTGCATCCATTCGTCTTGAATATATAAGATTTTGACTCATTATACTAATCAATGTCAAAATCAAATTCCTTATTCGAATGCGTGCTTTATGCATGCCTTGAATTGACTCACATGCAATGTTAGGAAGCCGAATCTGATAGTTGCATTTTGTATGTGTTGCATTAGTCATTCGCATTGTTAGGATCATGCATTTTTTCTAACTATTTTATTTCTTTTGGCTTGCCTCAGTTATGTACTAGGTGAGCATTCGTCGCTTTAGCATATTGCATGAGTGTTAGTGTTACCATATCAAGCATATTTTTCATGAGGCTAAGTGCTTAAGTGATATACCTGTTTGAATGCCAGTGGATGAAGGCTAATTGTTTAAATTGGGATGTTTTGACAAATGTATGCAAGTTCACCTTTCTAAGTGAAGCGTATTCAAAAACTTTTTTTCAAAACAAACATAAGATCAAAGTGTTCCAACTTTTTCAAATTAGTCTATAATTGTGTGCATCACATAGTAAAATTAGCATAAATAATCGGAATAAGAGCATATAATGTAAATACGAATCACATCATGATTAGTAGAGGCCGATCTTTGATCAGGTGAGTGAGGTGCTCAATTCATGACATTCCCCTCTCATACCTAAGTTTCCGAGCTGAGATACTTTGGTGATGATGGACTAATGGCCTTTTGGCACGAGTCACAGGTTTCTTAAATTTTCCAAAAATATTTAGGTGGTGACTCTGAAATCTGGCAATGCAGTCCATTTTTGGTATTTTTTTTATTAAAAATTAATTTTCTAAAAAGGTTTGTCGCATTTGGACTCTTTTGTGTTTCTTCGTTTCACAATGCACTTGTGAAACCAGATTCAAAACCATGGGAATCCGAACTGTAGGGCTATCGTATCTGAGGAGACTAAACCCCTCCGAGGAGCACGAAAAGCAAGCTACACTTGGGCAATTGCCCAATCAGATCCATGCCCCACTGGGCAAATAGCCAAGGACTAGATATCGGATTCAGGTCGCCAGCTGGCTAATGTATCAAAGGTGCAAACCTTTGACACTTCTTGCACTTCTTGACATAGGCTTTCACATCTTTTCGCGTATAAGACCACCAGTACCCCTGTGATATGGCTCTATGGATAAGAGATTTGCCCCTTGCATGGCTTCCACAAACTCCTTCAAAGATCTCATATAAGAAGTCTTCTACTTGGAAAAGGTGCACACATCGCAATAATGGTCCAGTAAAGGACTTTATGTGGAGGTGGCCTTCTGCCGACAAGCAGAACCTTGCCGACCTTAGTCTAATCTTGTGAGCCTCCTTCTTGTCTTCTGGCAGCCTGTCATCTCTAATGAATTTGACCAAGGCATCCATCCAGCTTGGGCCTAGCTCTATGCACATTGCCTCATACTCCATTATCAAGGGCTCGACGCTCGATCCCGGCAAGTAGTCTACCACAATGGTTCTCGGGAAGTCTAACTTTATGGAAGAGGCAAGGTTTACCAGTGCATCCGCATGACTGTTGTCATCTTCGCATACCTGCTAAAGCCGATAACTCATGAACTATGCTAGCAAATTGATGACTTCTTTGACATAGGCCACCAGGCTCTCATCTCGAGCAGTGTACCACCCCGTCGCTTGATTCACGATAAGTTGGAAGTCATAATGGACTACCACATCTTTGACTTTGACTGCTGCCGCTAGCTTCAATCCGACAATCAGTGCCTTGTACTCTATTTCGTTATTTAAAGCCTTGAACCCTAGTCGAATTGACTATTATATAATTTGTCCATCTGGTGAGACTAGCACCACTCATGCCCCCACTCCTTGCCGGTTTGAACTGTCGTTGACAAAGATGTGAAATGACTCGCCAATGTAAATGTCACAAGGCCTCAGCTTCTCCAGTTTTTTCTTCTGTCCTACTGGCTTAGGGTTCTATACTGCTAGCTGTATTTCCTCCAATTCTTCTGTGTATCCTAGGCCAAGGTTCACAAGTCTTGGCTTTGGACTCAACAACAAAGTTGGCTAAAACCTGGCCTTTAATTGTTGTCCTTAGTCTGTACTCTATGTCATACTGACCTAGAACTATAGTGTAGACGCACCCGAACGTCCCAGGAAAATCCTGTTTTGTTCATTTGGGCTCACTACAGTTCGGACTCAAATGTCACGGTTCTGAATCTAATCCCGCAAAGTGCAATGCGAGATCGATAAATCACCAAAGAGTCCAAATCCGGCAAATCGTTTTGAAAAACAGATTTTTAGAAAGAAGTGCCAAACATGGACTGCTTTGCCAGATACAGAGTCGCCACCTAAATATTTTATTTTGGGAGAATTTAGGAAACCCTGACTCGTGCCTAAGGCCACGTGTCCGTCATCACCAAAGTTGCCTCGGCTCGGGAACTTGGATACGATTGGGGAAGGTCACTTCATGAGCACCCCCGCTCGCCCGATCAAAGATCGGCCTCTACTAACCACGATATCGAGTTTTGAAAACATTATGTGCTCTTATTCTGGTTTATTAGCCTAGGATTACTACGTGATGCGCACAACATACAAGTATAGACTGGATCATTTGAGTTGGAACGAAACATTTCATGTTTGTTTATTTGAAAGATGGTTTGATTGTGCTACTCGCAAGTAGGCTAAGACATGGATTTGCCACCCTCAAGTGGGCTTAAGAAAACATGATTTTGCCACTCTCAAGTGGGCTTAAAACTCGCATTCAATGAATTGTTCCAATTCAGATAATCTAACATTCATCCACAGGCATTCAGGCAGTTATGTCACATAAGCAATTAGCCTCATGGTAAACATGCTATCATGGCAGTCACTCACACACATGCAAGGATGCTAAAGCATAAACACTTACCGAGTACTCCGAGCCAAAACAGAAACTAGTTAGTAATCAATGCGTGATCCTAGTTCATGTTAAGATGGCTAATGTAACACATGCAAAAATGCAACTAGAATAGGCTCGGCTAATCTAAGAATGGCATGTGAAATGCGACAACTCGATACACGTATTCAAGTTGGAATTGAAATACTATGCAATTAGTATGATGCGCCGAGCCCGATGCGTGCAATACGAATGAATGTATGCAAACATGCTGACATAAGTATGCTAATTGAAACATGACCTAAAACTAACCATTAAAAGCAGGTAAGTGAAAGTGAGAAAGACGTGGGGTTGGAAGACATTCACACACGCACGCACACTTATTACAAATTCGCCCTCTCGACGGAGGGTCCGAAAGAATAATACAAACCAAATAAATAATTAACTACTCTAGCTAATTAATTATTACAGACCCTTAATTAATTAACAAATTAATTACAAAATAAACTAAGTGTGAAATTCAAAAGGCCGCCGCAGCTCCGCCTCGAAATGATTGGATGATGCATGCTCGATTTGCCTCGCTCGGAAACCCGTTGACATGCCACATGTTGCCTCTGTTTGCACTGTTCTGCACCTCATAGAATTGTGAAAATCCTAAGGTTGCTTCTGAACCACTCCCTGAGAACCTTGGGATGCCACCGACCAAGAGAAAACACCACCGACCATGGCAATAGGGTCATCGATCAAAAATGGGATCACCGGCTTGATTTTGGTAGTCGGCCGGCACTGAAAGTGGCCGACCGGCCATTTATTCCTGTAGAACACTGGTTTTGCTGCAGCAGAGGGCAAACAAAGCATAGCAATGCATTTTCAAAGCAATGTTTGCACGACCACCCTCCCTATCATGTTATGAACTCAAGGGGGTGTAGCCCTCGACCCTCGGGCTACCAATCACGCATCTCGATGCATGATGGCCAAAGATGTCAAGTGTGCAAATCAATATGAATGAATGCAACAAAATGAATGAATGCTACACACTCTATCATGTTGAATCAAGAGTGTCGGCAACCGAGGATTGAGGTACGTTTCGTCACTTTAAGTACGAACGTCCCTCATTCCTCATGTTTGGTTTAACACCCAAAACCAAACATAATGCGATGTATGTGTGCCATATATAATGCAAAGCATGTAACCAATGTAATGCGACATGAGAATGTAAGGCAATGTAACATGAGTATGCCAAATACACTGTGACGCAACCTAACATGCAAACATCATGGCAATGCAACAAGTATGCAATACTACAATGCAACCTAGATACGGGAATACATAAAGTCATAGGCATGCAACAATGATACCGACCACAAGGATATGACAGCATGCAATGCGGTAAGCCTACAACAATGCATGATTCATGGACTTACACTAAGGATGGACAAACCTCAGCCGTGTCCAAAATAGTGGCCAAAGTGCCAAGAAATGATGGACAAAACACACCCGAACGTGCACATGTGAAGGTCCAACACTTAGGCATGAAAAGAGTCGACTCTCAAGCACATTAAGAAGAGACAAATATGGACAAACCACAAGCATGACAAGCTCTGAAAATGTGTAAAGGATAATGCCAAATCAACCAAGCCATGCAAGTAAGGCATGCAACAAAGCCCAAAACTCAAGGCTAACAAAGGGATTCAAACCATGGCCATATCAACCAAGCCCCAAAGAGCTAAGATGACTTAAAACAGTCTCGGGGCAGACCAAAATAAGGCTAAAACATGCATGGAACGAGGCCAAAAACATGCTAAGAAAAGGGCGCAAAACAAAGGGCATTCAAGGCCACAAAGAGAGCATTCCACTACAACTACCTCAACCAAACATGGCATGAGTTATGCAATGAAAAACAGAGCTATAATATGCCAAAAGGAGCCCCAAAACCCACTGATATGGCAGCCCAAGGACTTAAACAAAGAGGCATGCACAATGACCTATTTTAAGGCACAAAAGAACAACTCTTCAAAGCATTGAAAGGATAATAAATGCAAGCATACAAACATGGAGCATGGACTGAAATAGCATGATAAGTGATTCCAAATCACTGAAATAACCCAAATAAAGCATGCTCATGACTCACACACTCAAAGCTAACAAGCTAGGATTCATAGTGGCTATACAAAACATGGCAAACATGACTAAATCAACACCAAACAGAACTTAAACATGTCACAACATGGCTAAAAGCTTCATGAAGCCAAGCTAAAACATGCAAGCATGATGGCCTAAATGCATGGTACATGTTATGACAATAGAGGGGATTACAAAGCAAGTGCATGATGCATGCAATAAGCCAACAAACCAACATGAAACAGAGGTATAACATGATAAACTAACACCAAATACCCTCTGAAATGGAGCCAAATAAAGCTATGCAAACATGCTACCTTTATAAGCCCTAAATGCAAGCAAATGAGTCAAAAGGGGAGAGGGGTGTCCCTCCCCTATACAAGACCTCAAAACCACTTCTCCACCACTGAAAATCCTCTAGATTTCAGTTGTGAGAAGGTCAATACACAAAGGGTTCCAAAGCCCAAAGAGGAAGGCACAAAAGGGGCCAAACAAGGCCTAAGAGGGGGTAAACAACCCCCAACACCAAAATGACCTTAAGCAACTATAACAAGCATGAAAATACAGAACTTTTATCAGTTATACACTAAGCTCGAAACAATATGCAAATAGGTCTAAAACCTTAAGCAAAAATGGGGAATAAAAGGGCAAGTTCTCACCCTTGAAGAACACTTCAAGAACACCAAGTCCAGCACCTCCTTTTGATCAAAAACCAACTCAAAACTCTGAAATCAACCCCTTAAAACCTCAGCAACCAAAGTATAATGTAACACTAGGTGTCTTAGTGCAAAATTAAGAACAAAAACCCCTTTAGAACACTATTACACACACAACTATTAGGAAGAGGGAGATATAGAGAGATATAGATATATAGGTTATATATCAGATGAATCAACCCTTGGAAAGGGAGGGGAGGCCCTCCTTTTATAGAAAAATCAATTTGCAAAGCTTCTAAGAGAAGCTAAACAAGAATAAAATCCCTCCATACACATGTATGGAGGGCAGGATTTGTGCTCACCAGCTGGCCCAGCTGGCATGCACAATGCCTTAAAAAGGCAAAGAAAAGGTCTTGGCTAGACAAAGGGGCCGGTCGACCAACACACACGGCCGGCCGACCAAATACAGTGCCGGTCGGCCAATATAATTGGCCGGTAGCAAGAAATCATGGCCGGTGACCTCAGACCATGGCCGGTGGGTTGAGGAAATGGCAAACAAGCCACCATTTTCCCTCAAAGCAGAAACACAAATGCTTGGTCCACGACCAATGCACAAAACAGTCAAGTTGAGAGGTCTTGAGGCAAGACGCGCGGCCGGGACCTCCGAGAACTCAAAACGAACACGAACATGGATGATTACCAAGTGTTCAAACGGTGACGTCCAAGTCTTGAGGACGGTCAAAAATGGGGTGTCTACAATTGCCCCTCTTTGACAGAACTCGAAAGTCATAACAATGACGAGATTGAATGTCAAAGCCCAGAGACGACCCATTTTTGACGAGGCCAAAGACTTAGACAAGCATACAAGATAGCAAAAGTATGTGCCCGTAGGCAGGGGCAAGATGCAAGGAACATGCACGATGCCGAACATAACTTATGATCATTCAAAGAGAGCTGTAACGAAGCAAATACATACAATAAATGCAACAGTTTTAAGCAAGCCAAAAACCAAACTACATTACAATGCAGAAAGGATGTAGGAGAATTATTTAATTCTCACTATGTCTCACGCGGAGAATACAATACCTGTCCGGTTCGTCTGGTTGTGCCAGCTTCAAATGAACCGTACATACAATATCGTGCCTGAAAAAGAAAGAGAACTTAACAGGCACAACATCGTTAGAAAACATGCATAGCAATGCAAGCGAGAAGTGCGTGACAACGCATGTGAAATGTGCATAACAATGCAAGTAACGTGCGAGACAACGCAGGTGAAGGGATGCAAGACAATACAACTCAAGGACGACGCATAACAATGCGGATTGGACGCAAAACAATGCAATGAGGGCATGCGTGACAACGCAAGCCGAATAGGACGCATAACAATGCGATTTCAAACAAGCATAACAATGCTAGGTAGGCACAAACACATATAAGTAAAGCACACGCGACAACGTATACAATGTGTGAAAATAAGAGAAACTTGAACACATGCAAGTAAAGCACACGCGACAACGTGTATAATGTGTGAAAATAAGAGAAACTTGAACACATGTAAGTAAAGGACACGCGACAACGCATGCAATGTGTGAAAATAAGAGAAACTTGAACACATGTAAGTAAAGCACACGCGACAATGCATGCAATGTGTGAAAATAAGAGAAACTTGAACACATGTAAGTAAAGCACACGCGACAACGCATACAATGTGTGAAAATAAGAGAAACTTGAACACATGTAAGTAAAGTACACGCGACAACGCATGCAATGTGTATAATAAGGAACTTGAACACATGTAAGTAAAGTACACGCGACAACGCATACAATGTGTATAATAAGGAATAAAATATGTTTAGCATAAGTATGGTGAAGGCACGCTGTTCGCGACATTGAGATGCAACCAAAACAAGACGAGGCATTGTTCAAAGAAAGACGCGTAACGAGTGCACTTATTCCAGTTATAACCAAGCGTGGTAATATAACAAGTTTAAAGCGATCTGCGGAACTCGCAAGATACAAAAGGATACGAGAAAGGATGCTCCTTGCACGCACCGAGCATCACACACAGAAGACACGGCTCAAGCGATCTTCCCTTTTCCTTTTTTGTTTTACTTTTCTTTTTACTGGTAGTTTGAGCACATTGTACTGCCTCAGGCAGGTTTTATTTTCCTCAAAACTATGTACTTGAAAAGATGATGGAATGAAACAAGCTTTTTGTTGAAAAAGGTTTGCATTTGTACATTCTATACATCACATCGCATCGCATCAAATTACATAACAATGTAAATGAGATTTGAACTTTGTTTTGAAAATTAAGCACTTGCACCGTAATAATCAGGTAGTGAATCGACTAACGACAAAACAACTCGATAAGCAAAACAACGACCTTAACAAGTTAATCAAATGTAGATACAACTCGATAAGCAAAACAAAGACTTAAAGAGGACGAAATACAACTCAATAAGCAAATGTATAACAACTCAACAAGCAAATAGGTGTGACTTTGCAAAATCATCGCCCGAGGCACCGAAAATTGGACCAGTCACAGGTTCTCAACACCCTCAGCAAACAAAACAGCTCTGAGGATAAGAGGGAAGGCCATTGGCCAAAGGAGGAGGCCACCGGCCACAATAAATGGCCATCAGCCATAATCACAAGCCGATCGGCCAAAATGGTGGTCGGCCGGCATTATGTTTGGTCAACTGGCCAAAAATGGCAAGGACCACCAAAATGCTGCCATCTGTCTCCCACTCACATCTTATCTTCTACAAAATCCCCAACTTCATGGTTTTCCTCATTTCAACACTGATTTGCACCAAATGGAAGAGTTTCTTGCCCAAAATCTCACAAATTGGATTGCCAACTTGGATGGCTCGGAAAAGCTGAATTTCTGAGGTTTTGGCATAAATGCACTATTCACGTTGAGTCGCACCCCGCTGTATTTTCCGTTTCTCCATGCCGCGGCAAGGTTTTGGAATCCGGTAACACATGTCTTTAGTTTTGGCGGGCAAGAGATGTGTCCTACCTTCGAAGACTTTCAAGCTTTGATGGAATCCGAGCGTAATGAAGAAATCTTGCCCCAGCTCCGCTTCGGCCACGCCCAAACTTTAGGTCGAATGTGTGGGCTTACTATGCACGATGCTCGATCTTTGATTTGTGACGGAATGCTGGATATTCCGAGTTTGATTTGTCGGTTTTTCGATGTCGGTGACCGTGGTGACCATCATTGGCAAGGTTTTCGGCGACATGCCCTTTGTTTGTGCATGCTATCTCATTTCTTGCTCACCTCAGGCTCCGGAGGATCTAGTGTCCGGTTGATCGAGGTTGCCCAAGGCTTAAGGGAGGGCAAAAGCTGCATTGTCATGTCATTGGCCGAGACATTGATGGGCTTGGATGCTTTTTATCATCGGGAAACGACGACATTCACGGGGAGTCCACTACTGCTGCAGGTAATGTTTCCTACCTTATCTCACATGTATATTGCTCATATCACTCGGCCCTCAAGCTCGATTTTTCTCACAAAGCCCTTTTCTCACTTTTCTCTCATCATACATCTCTCTATTCTTTAATCTCTCATTTTTCATCCCTCCCCCAGGTGTGGTTGATGGATAAATTGAAGATTGTGGACCCCTGCCCCCATACTCAGCTCGTAGCTATTTCTTCCGACAACGTCTGGTCGATGCCCTTGATGAGGGATGATGGTTCGACTGGATGTGCAGCTTGTCCGCAGACCGTATTGCTTGGCATTGTCCTTGGCTCAATCTACCGGCAATGAGCTACAGCATGTCCCGACAGACTGGGATTCAGTTGATCGGCCTGACACACTGCGTGTTCTACTTTCCTTTCCGATTCCAGCGCCAGTTCGGCCATGATCAGATTTGCCCAGCAGAGGGGATAGAATACCCTGCTGCATTCCTGGTCCGAGGCGCGCAGCTTGCTCGGTATACCACAGCATGGAGGACTAGAGAGCTCCTAGCCCCCGCTCCCAACTTCAGTTGCACCTTGTCTGATGAGTGCATAGATTGGCTCAATGAAGAGGCACAGATTGGGCCCAGCTTGGCATCAGAAGCTTCGACCAACTCTGGGAGGGGACACGGGAACACCTGACTCTGCCCCTGATTTATTTGCTTTAATCAGAACTTTCAAGTTTTCTTTATGAATGTAACAAAAAGCAACTTCAATTTGTATGCAAGAGCAGGAGAACTCTGTATTGAAATCAATATAATTGAAGGTTGTGGGTACTGAAAATTTTCCCGCTTTGGTCCAAAAATGGTCTAAGTTGTAAAAAGATTAATTTGAGCAAAATCAACTTTTATTAAAACTTTTCAAAACCATTTTCGATATGGATCAGAACTGGACACGCCTGAGATCTGTCACTGAGATGCACAACCCCGGACCCCAGCAACTGGAAAGTTGCCCCTAGTCTGAATAGCACTGCACCAGAGATCACAACCGAAGCTCTTGAATGCTGAATAGACAAAGATGACCTAGATGATCAAATGGACAAAGTTGATCGGGGAAAAGTTTATGGCTGGACTTCAGGATGAAGTTGCCTACGTATCCCAAAGATGGGAATCAAGCCTTACGTAGTTCGGCTCAGGTTCACTCGGGTGTTTTCACTCTCCTTTTACGCTCTAACTTTTGCCAAGGCCGCCCTTTGCGGGTTTTCAACCTTGCGAGCTCAGTTTTGTAAATTTCAAATTTTTTCATGCTCTAACTTTTGCCTAGGTCGCCCTTTCGGGTTTTCGGCCTAGCGAGCCACTCAGGGTAATATTTCTTCAACTTGTCCATGTTGATCGGCTGTGAGAACTCTAGGCCATCTAGGTCCATCAGAACGACAGCTCCACCCGACCAGATAGACTTGATGATGTAAGGACCAGTCCAATTGGGTCTGAACTTGCCCCTAGGGTCGTGGATGGGAGCTCGGTTGTCTTTGAGCACCAAATCTCCTTCTTTCAAATTCCGGGACTTAACCTTCTTGTTGAAAGCCCTGGCAATTCTACGCTGATAACCTTGAACATGGTACAGTGCTTTCAGTCTTCTTTCATCAAAGAGCATGAGTTCTTCAAATCTGCTCTGCTGCCAATCTGCTTCGGCTATCTGACACTCAGCCAGCACTCTCAATGACGGAACTTCAATCTCGATAGGTAGAACGGCCTCCATCCCATAGACTAATGAATACGGAGTCGCTCCAGTAGAAGTTCTAATCGAAGTCCGGTAGCCCCACAGAGCAAATGGAAACTTATCTGGCCAGTCCCGGTAGGTTTTCACCATCTTCTGCAAAATGTGTTTGATGTTCTTGTTGGCGGCCTCAACTGCTCCATTGGTCTGCGGCCGATATGTGGATGACTTATGAAAAGCCACGTTGTATTTTTTCAACAAGTCAATCACTTCCTTCTTGAAGTGGGAACTGTTATCTGAAATAATCTCGTTCGGGACCCCGTAGCGACAGATGATGTTGTTACTGATGAACTTTACAACATGCGAAGCCTTCAACACCGCATAAGATTGGGCCTCAACCCACTTCGTGAAATAGTCTATCGCGACCAGAATGAACTCATGCCCATTAGACCCCTTCGGAATGACAGCCCCGATCACATCGATTCCCCAAACTGAAAATGGCCATGGCGAAGTCAAATTGTACAGCTTTGACGGCGGGATGTTCATGCGGTTTGCATGGATCTGACATTTGTGGCATCGCCGAACAAAGCCGATACAATCCTCCTCCATAGTGGACCAGTAGTAACCCTATCTGAGGATCTTCCGAGCTAACATTACCCCGTTCATATGCGCTCCACACTCTCCTCCATGGATGGCCTCCATTAAGCGTTTCGATTCTTCGGCATCAACACACAGCTTATGCATTCCCAGATGACCTCTCTTGTACAGTTTACCCCGCAGATGATGAACTGAGCAGCCATTCTTCTGATTGCCCTTTTATCCTTGGCATTTGCCCCTGGTGGATACGCTTCTTTCTCCAAGAAGTTCCAGACATCGTAATACCAGGGGTTCTTATCTTGAACCTCTTCTATGGCAGCAATCGACTCGTAGGCCGGCACAAATTTCTGGTCAATGATGATCGGACGCATCCGGACTCCAAAAGGATGTCTATCATGGAAGATAGAGTTGCTAGTGCATCTGCGAACCTGTTGTTCTCTCTTAGTAGATGAGCGAAGTTCAGCTTCTCAAACCGAGGAATCAGCAGGTCCAAGGTCTGGTGGTACATTCTCATCTTTTCTTCTTTGACTTTCCAGTCTCCTTTAGCTTGAGACACAACCAGGTTCGAGTCCCCGATGACGTCCAACCGTTTTGCCCCTAGTTCTAGGGCGGCTTCTAAACCAGCAATGCATGCTTCATACTCTGCTTCGTTGTTCGAGACTTTGAACCGGAGTTTAAATGCTAGAGGGATACGGGACTTGTCGGGTGCTATCAGCAACACCCCTACCCATACCCGTACTGGTTTGACGCTCCGTCAAAATACATCGTCCAAAACTCATCGTCGATATGCAAATAGCCTCATCTGGGAATAAGTACTCAACTGCTTCATCCCCTTCCACTGGGTGATCGGCTAGAACTCTACTAGCTACTCTCTTTTTTTACTGACTTGCGAGTCACATACTTCAGATCGAATTCGGAAAGCAGAAGCAACCAACGAGCTAGCCTACCCGTAAGTGCCGGTTTCTCGAAGAGATATTTGATGGGATCTAATCTTGAAACCAACATTACGGAGTGAGCTAACAGGTAGTGCCGCAGCTTCCTGGTAGCCCATACCAAGGCCAAACAAGCCTTCTCGAGTGGAGTGTAGCGGGTCTCGTAATCCAACATCTTCTTGCTCAGATAGTAGATAGCTTTCTCCACTTTATCCTCTGAATTCCTGCGCAAGCATGCAGCCCATCGTAGTTTCAGTCACTGAAAGGTACAAAATCAACGGTTTTCCCGGCTCAGGCGGTGACAACACGGGTGGGTTCTGTAAGTATTCCTTGATCTGTTCAAAAGCAGCTTGGCATCGGCCGTCCCATTGGAACTTCTTTCCTTTCTTCAGGAGACCAAAAAGTGGTTCACAAGTCAAGGTTAATTTTGAGATAAACCGTCTTATGAATTGCACTTTACCCAGAAAGCCTCTCACCTCCTTTTCAGTCCTTGGTGGTGGCATTTCTAAGATGGCCTTGATTTTGGAAGGGTCGACTTCGATACCTCTCTGTGTAATCAAGAAACCCCAGCATTTTCCCTGCTGTAACACCGAACGTACACTTCTGAGGATTCAGCCGCAACCGAAATTCTCTGATCCTTTGGAAGAACTTTTGCAAGGCGGTGTAGTGGCCCTCTCTTTCTTTGGACTTGACAATCATGTCGTCCACGTACACCTCAACCTCTTTGTGGATCATGTCATGTAATATCGTGGTCGCGGCCCGTTGATATGTAGCTCCAGCATTCTTCAACCCAAATGGCATCACCCTATAACAGTAAGTCCCCCACGGAGTGGTGAAAGCAGTCTTCTCCCGGTCTTCAGGTGCCATCACAATCTGGTTGTAGCCCGAGAAGCCATCCATGAACGAAAGCAAAGCATGCCCCGCTGTGAAGTCTACTAACTCGTCGATATGCGGCAAAAGGAAAGTCGTCCTTCGGATTGGCTCTATTCAAATCCCTGAAATCCACGCATACCCAGATCCTGCCATCCTTCTTCGGCACCGGAACGATGTTGGCCAACCAAGTTGGATATTCAGATACTAGCAGGAACCCTGCGTCAATTTGCTTGGTGACCTCTTCTTTAATCTTGAGAGCCCAGTCCAGGCGGATCCTTCTGAGTTTCTGTTTGACGGGTCGGGCCTCGGGGTCAAGAGGGATCCGATGCTGTACAATCTCAGGATCGATCCCAGGCATGTCTTCGTAGGACCATGCGAAAACATCTTTGAAATCTTTTAATAAAGCGACTAAGCGCTCGCGTTCCTCCGAAGACAACGTGGACCCAATCTGGACCAGCCGCGGGTCCTCCTCAGTACCTACATTAACTGTAGTGATTTCATCAACCAAGGGTTTAACAAATCTCTCCTGCTCTTGATCAATTAACGTTGTAAAACCGGAGGAATTTCTTCCCCGTCGTTTTCATCAAAATTTTGAAAGTCCTGATTAATACAATAAATCAAAGGCACAGAAAAGTACTCAGAAACCACAGCCATTCCATTCTCATTAAGCACATCCAAATCGTCCGATTCCTCTGTTACAACAGACTCAAAAGAGAAAGAAAAAGACGACCTAGACAGGACTGTGGCATCCGGGTTATCACCCCCAGGAATACCGGACTCAGACTCAGACGAGAGCTGGAACCTGATTCCGACTCTACAGACTCGGTGGAATCAGATTCCGGCTCACTACCTGACCCGGTGCTGCTTGATAAAAATCCCTCCTCGTACTGCCAGATGAGAGAGGGTGCGATGGATGCATCCAAAATGCTTGCAGGTAGGCTCGCAACCGTTTCATTCCCAATCATGGACACCGAGAAGTTATCCCTTAAGCATTTCTGTACGATCGGAGGATTTGAAAGTAGACAAGCTAGCGCTACCCCCATTTCAATTTCGGTGCTCTCAGAATCCACTTTCTCATTCTGCTCAACCTCAGCTGATGGGTCTGTCTGTTCCTTGGCAACATCATCCCCGGATAACTGCAGGTCAAAAAGATCTCAAACCCGGCAGGCGCCTCCTCTCGGCATTCAACCATGGCTCTGGGAAGCCACAAATGGAAATCCTCCCCCTCCCGGACGAAGCGTCCGTTTAGGGTACCCTGGATGGGTCGGTGCATCAACTCAAAAGGCTTCCCCGCCCTCTTGCTCTGGCTCTCCCGGCCATCTCCTTGCCTTTCCTTACCCAATCCTCTTTGGTGGGCAGATAACCCAAGCCAAAGGTATGCGGGTTGTGCGGCACTTCGGCCGATACTGCAATGCCTTTCCGGCCACTCTTTCCCAATCCCATCCCGGGGATGTGTTGAAGCTTGTTCATGAGGTATATCGATTGTGCGCTGACATACACCCCTCATCAACAGCCAAGATGTTTTGCACGACTCGAGCCTCAGCCAGAGTAAACCCCGATAAGAACACATCCTCCGTGCCGTGCTCGATTTCCAAGACTGGTGTAGACACTTCTGGCGGTGGATGGATTGACGAATTCCCGAAAACAATAGCCACCCCCTTCCCGTGGGGGTATTTCAACATCTGGTGCAAGGTGGAAGAGACTGCCTTTACCTGGTGCAGCCACGGCCGCCCCAAAAGTAGATTGAAGGTTGCGGGAACGTCCAGGACATGAAAGTCAATCTCGTGTTGTCCCGGACCAACCTGGGTCTGAATTTTCACAGTCCCCATCACCTCTCTGCTTGTGTTATCATATGCCCTTATCACCTGGGCTGTTGGCACGAAGTCCGCGGGCTTTAACCCGATTGCATATATCGTCCTTGACGGGCACACGTTAATAGCGAATCCCGTGTCGACAAGAACCACCGGTATCCATTTGCTTCTACATTCCACAGAGATGTAGAGCGGTTTGTTATGTGATCCGAGCCCTCAGGCGGTAGTTCCTTGTCAGAAAAGTCAACGCCGGGGAACCTCCTCCCGGAAAAACCAATCCCACCAGCTGTTCAGGCGTGGTGTCTATTGAGAGCTTGGCCTTGTCCATTGCCGATAGAACAGCTTGTCTATGAACACGTGAAGCCATAAGCAGTCCCCAGATGGAGATGTCTGCTTGTATCTTTTTCAACTGTTTCAGCACGGCCTCTTCTTCAAGTAGCTTCTCATTTTGCTTCTCTGACTCCTTGTCCTTTCCGGACGCCTCTGGCTGATCTAGGTGTGGGGGCTTGAAATACGGCCCACTCCTAGTCATATGGTCAACTTCACCAATGTACCAGGTACCATCCGGTTGATTGCTTCCCCAGTCCTCATTCGTGTGTGCAAGACATAGATCATCGTCCTCCCACCACATTCCATCGGCAGCCGACAGACACCTGTCCGGCTCCGTTGTAACCATCCCTGTACTCGCAGTACCTTCTGTCCATGTGCTCGCAGCACCCTCTGTTCTTGTGCACACAGCACTTTCAGTCCCCACAGGGGCCTTGGCTTTTCTGGCTCTCTCAGAGTCTTCGATTCCTTCTTGTTCCAACTGCGTCAGTACAGTTTGCTGTTCAACATTCCCTGTATTCAAAATGCCCAAATCCCGAGCGAAATTCTTGGCACCGGCGCTCTCCGGCGATGCATTCTGACTCCCGGCCCTTCCAGCCACAATTGATGTCCTTGCCCCTGACGGGCCCTTTTCCAGCTGAGATTCTTCAACAATATCTGGTTGGTCGTCAAGCCACCCTGTGACCTCTGCTGACTCCTCAAAATTGAACCAGTTGACTGTCATGTCCCCCGGATCTTGTTCGTTGAAAATCTGAAGGTCAGCAATGTCCCCTTCCAGAACTGCTAAGTCATCTATCCTCTGATCAAGTCCATCCCCCCGTAGTACACAAATTTCTGCCCCCACCGGCAATTCCACATTTGGCCTATTCTGACCCGCTGACACAATGTAGCCACTCGGATTGTACACCTCCTCAACAAAGCTCCCCAATTCCTTAGTCCCTGAATCCACTGTACCACTTTCCTTCGAAATCATCCCTGTTCCATCTTCGATGGTCACCACCATTGGTTCAGGTTGGGCACGGGAGATGTCCAACATGCACAAGTCAGTGCTGTCGAGAAGGAACACCTCCGGGTTGGGTAGGTGAGACGGGGTGCTATATATGCTGGGGTCATATGACATGCCCCCGGTCTGGATAAGGTTGATTCGTTTGGGAGGTGGAGCTTGGTTATGTGGTGGGAGAGGGTTGGTTGTGACGTTGGGTTTCTCTGGAGGCACAATCACCCTATTATCAATAAGATCTTAAATCTCATGACGTAATCGGAAGCATTGATCGGTGTCATGACCGTGCTATTAGTGAAAAGTGCATTACTTGGCTGGATTATTGGAGGGGGGGAGTTTTTCTGGTAACGGCCGCGGCTCTAGGGGCTTCAAATGCCCTTTCCTAATCAAAACTTCTAAAGCCTTGGACAAGGACATGTATAGTGGAGTGAAAGTTCTTTGGTTTTTGGGTGGGTATCTGCTGTTTGCGAACTACTACCGGACGCACCAGTGAATGGCGTAGCTGCAAGGGTTCTTGAGGGATTGGTGGTGACCATGCTTACTTCTGAAGCTCTGGTAGTTGCGGCATTGCTTGTGCCTGTATTGGTGTTGCGGTTGAAGGTTCTCCTAGGTTGTTCTCTATCTTGGTCAATCAGACCCTGTTTCATCGCATCCTCAATTGTGTACCCCCATCTCATGTAAATCCGAAAAGGTGGGGAAGGGGAGAACAATCATTTTCTGCATAAGCTTGGGCTGGAGATTGCGCACAATCATCCGAATATGATCCTTGTCAATGGGCCTAGTGGTCATCATTGAGGCCTTGGCCCTCCACCGGGTTTACGAAATCAGAGAAACTCTCTTTAGGCTCCTGCCTAGTCGTCTCGAGATCACGGGTTGTGATCTCGATCTATGTATTATAGGAGTACTGAGCGACGAAAGCCTCGGCCATCTCATCTCAATTCCTCTTAACATCGTCTTCCAATTTTGCGTACCAGATGGCCACCACACCTGACAGGGTCCGACCGAATAAAGAAAGCTTCTGTAGTCTGGTAAGGCCCATCGGCCTTAATATATCTGAAAACAGCTGTGAGTGCACCATGGGGTCCCCGGACCCGTCAAAGCGGTCAATATGTGGCATCTTAAATCTGTCCCAGCAACGTCACGGCCGCGTCGGTATACCCATCCTCGATGTCCGAGATGGACTTCACACCCTGAGATTTCTTGAACAGCTTTTCAAGCTTGCTCACTTTTAATGCCGTGGGGCCCACCACGAATTCGAAGGGAGAATCCGATTGATTGATAGGAGTGGGTACCTTGGATAGTTGAGGTAGAATCGGGGGTGGAGCCGGCCTGTTGGGATGTCTGTATCCTCTTGGACATTCTAGACATTCGCCGTCTCCCCCAGGTATTGGAACTCTTGGTGGGGGAGGGGCTTGGTGTGAAGCGGATGTCCCGGCTTGCTGTTAGAGTCTGGTGATTAGCTTTGCTTGTTGGGCCATGACCTCAGCCTGTTGTTTGGCAAATTCCGCTTGGCGGACAGCGTCCTGCTGTATGATTTTCAATACTTTCTTGGAGTTGATGCACCACCTCCTCCATCCCTGCCATGTTCTGTTGATCTAGCTGAATATCCGGTATATGTTCCCTCTTTGCGGGAGAAACAGAACTCTGATCCCTACTGTACTCAGGTGGGGTAGACAGGGCCCTCTGAACTGACTGCTGAACTGACATCCTCTGCCTAACTGCCCTCCGTCTAGTAACCGAGGGTAATGAGTGGAACATTGGTTGTCCGTCTACCAGATCCTCAGATTGATGGAGTCTGCGACCTCTAGTCCAGAGTGCTTGGGGAATATCTGCTTGGTCTGAAGCAATTGTGCTAAACTACCTAACAAAAAGATAAATAAAACAATAATAAGGAAATAAACAACTAGACAAATGGACAGCATAACAGCGTAAATAAACACACAACACACAGTTGGGCATCACAACACACAGTTGATAAGCTGAATAGACTGTTCTCAAACACTGATCATCGTTCCCAAATCACTGCCCCCAAAAACTGAATCTGATACCCGCAGATAACTGATTCCCAAAATACTGAACTGGTGCCTGCGGGCCTGATACCCAAACTTGTAAACTGATACATGCATTCCTGTAGAGGCCAACTCTAAAGCACATAGCAAACAAGTGAGAGCCAAAACACCCCTATGTTGGGGTAGGGTTTCCCTGTCCTATTTTGTCAAGAGTTAGGGTTTCACTACGCATGCAGCGGTTTCAAACAACCTACAATCGGGTAAGCAACCTGTCCTAGTTTGGAATGGTCACTATGGATTCCGAATATGCACTAGGTCGATTGGTCAAAAAAAGGGTGCCCCGATAAAAACCGGGGTTTGTGTTCCCATCGTGGCAGAGCCCGTAACCGATCAGCCTTATGGCACGCTTCTCAAAGCGAGCCTCCGACAAACCGTTCAGGAATAGCAGATGGCAAACACGGTGTCCTAGACCCACCAATGCAAAGAAACACATAAGTGTAATCAAAACAAGATATCATGAGTTCGAGCCAAGTTCTCTAACTCCCCAGCAGAGTCGCCAGAAACCTGTAGACGCACCCGAACGACACCCCAGGAAAATCCCGTTTTGTTCATTTGGGCTCACTACAGTTCGGACTCAAATGTCACGGTTCTGAATCTAATCCCGCAAAGTGCAATGCGAGATCGATAAATCACCAAAGAGTCCAAATCCAGCAAATCGTTTTGAAAAACAGATTTTTAGAAAGAAGTGCCAAACATGGACTGCTTTGCCAAATACAGAGTCGCCACCTAAATATTTTATTTTTGGGAGAATTTAGGAAATCCTGACTCGTGCCTAAGGCCACGTGTCCGTCATCACCAAAGTTGCCAAGGCTCGGGAACTTGGGTACAATTGGGGAAGGTCACTTCGTGAGCACCCCCGCTCGCCTAATCAAAGATCGGCCTCTACTAACCATGATATCGAGTTTTGAAAACATTATGTGCTCTTATTCCGGTTTATTAGCCTAGGATTACTACGTGATGCGCACAGCATACAAGTATAGACTGGATCGTTTGAGTTTGAACGAAACATTTCATGTTTGTTTATTTGAAAGATGGTTTGATGGTGCTACTCGCAAATAGGCTAAGACGTGGATTTGCCACCCTCAAGTGGGCTTAAGAAAACATGATTTTGCCACTCTTAAGTGGGCTTAAAACTCGCATTCAATGAATTGTTCCAATTCAGATAATCCAACCTTCACCCACAGGCATTCAGGCAGTTATGTCACATAAACAATTAGCCTCATAGTAAACATGCTATTATGGCAGTCACTCACACACATGCAAGGATGCTAAAGCATAAACACTTACCGAGTACTCCGAGCCAAAACAGAAACTAGTTAGTAATCAATGCGTGATCCTAGTTCATGGTAAGATGGCTAATGCAACACGTGTAAAAATGCAACTAGAATAGGCTCGGCTAATCTAAGAATGGCATGTGAAATGCGACAACTCGATACACGTTTTCAAGTTGGAATTGAAATACTATGCAATTAGTATGATGCGCCGAGCCCGGTGCGTGCAATACGAATGAATGTATGCAAACATGCTGACATAAGTATGCTAATTGAAACATGACCTAAAACTAACCATTAAAAGCAGGTAAGTGAAAGTGAGAAAGACGTGGGGTTGGAAGACATTCACACACGCACGCACACTTATTACAAATTCGCCCTCTCGACGGAGGGTCCGAAAGAATAATACAAACTAATAAATAATTAACTACTCTAGCTAATTAATTATTACAGACCCTTAATTAATTAACAAATTAATTACAAAATAAACTAAGTGTGAAATTCAAAAGGCCGCCGCAGCTCCACCTCGAAATGATTGGATGATGCATGCTTGATTTGCCTCGCTCGGAAACCCGCTGCCATGCCACATGTTGCCTCTGTTTGCACTGTTCTGCACCTCATAGAATTGTGAAAATCCTATGGTTGCTTCCGAACCACTCCCTAAGAACCTTGGGATGCCACCGGCTAAGAGAAAACACCACCGGCCATGGAAATATGGTCATCGACCAAAAATGGGATCACCGGCTTGATTTTGGTAGTCGGCCGGCACTGAAAGTGGCCAACCGGCCATTTATTCCTGCAGAACACTGGTTTTGCTGCAGCAGAGGGCAAACAGAGCATGGCAATGCATTTTCAAAGCAATGTTTGCACAACCACCCTCCCTATCATGTTATGAACTTAAGGGGTATATAGCCCTCGACCCTCGGGCCACCAATCACGCATCTCGATGCATGATGGCCGAAGATGTCAAGTGTGCAAATCAATATGAATGAATGCAACAAAACGAATGAATGCTACACACTCTATCATGTTGAATCAAGAGTGTCGGCGACCGAGGATTGATGTACATTTCGTCACTTTAAGTACGAACGTCCCTCATTCCTCATGTTTGGTTTAACACCCCAAACCAAACATAATGCGATGTATGTATGCCATATATAATGCAAAGCATGTAACCAATGTAATGCGACATGAGGATGTAAGGCAATGTAACATGAGTATGCCAAATACACTGCGATGCAACCTAACATGCAAACATCATGGCAATGCAACAAGTACGCAATACTATAATGCAACCTAGATACGGGAATACATAAAGTCATAGGCATGCAACAATGATACCGACCACAAGGATGTGACAGCATGCAATGCGGTAAGCCTACAACAATGCATGATTCATGGACTTACACTAAGGATGGACAGACCTCAGCCGTGTCCAAAACAGTGGCCAAAGTGCCAAGAAATGATGGACAAAACACTCCCGAACATGCACATGTGAAGGTCCAACACTTAGGCATGAAAAGAGTCGACTCTCAAGCACATTAACAAGAGACAAATATGGACAAACCACAAACATGACAAGCTCTGAAAATGTGTAAAGGATGATGCCAAATCAACCAAGCCATGCAAGTAAGGCATGCAACAAAGCCCAAAACTCAAGGCTAACAAAGGGATTCAAACCATGGCCATATCAACCAAGCCCCAAAGAGCTAAGATGACTTAAAACAGTCTCGGGGCAGACCAAAATAAGGCTAAAACATGCATGGAACGAGGCCAAAAACATGCTAAAAAAATGGCGCAAAACAAAGGGCATTCAAGGCCACAAAGAGAGCATTCCACTACAACTACCTTAACCAAACATGGCATGAGTTATGCAATGAAAAACAGAGCTATAATATGCCAAAAGGAGCCCCAAAACCCACTGATATGGCAGCCCAAGGACTTAAACAAAGAGACATGCACAATGACCTATTTTAAGGCACAAAAGAACAACTCTTCAAAGCATTGAAAGGATGATAAATGCAAGCATACAAGCATGGAGCATGGACTGAAATAGCATGATAAGTGATTCCAAATCACTGAAATAACCCAAATAAAGCATGCTCATGACTCACACACTCAAAGCTAACAAGCTAGGATACATGGTGGCTATACAAAACATGGCAAACATGACTGAATCAACACCAAATAGAACTTAAACATGTCACAACATGGCTAAAAGCTTCATGAAGCCAAGCTAAAACATGCAAGCATGATGGCCTAAATGCATGGTACATGTTATGACAATAGAGGGGATTACAAAGCAAGTGCATGATGCATGCAATAAGCCAACAAACCAACATGAAACAGAGGTATAACATGATAAACTAACACCAAATACCCTCTGAAATGGAGCCAAATAAAGCTATGCAAACATGCTACCTTTATAAGCCCTAAATGCAAGCAAATGAGTCAAAAGGGGAGAGGGGTGTCCCTCCCCTATACAAGACCTCAAACCACTTCTCCACCACTGAAAATCCTCTAGATTTCAGTGGTGAGAAGGTCAATACACAAAGGGTTCCAAAGCCCAAAGAGGAAGGCACAAAAAGGGGCCAAACAAGGCCTAAGAGGGGGTAAACAACCCCCAACACCAAAATGACCTTAAGCAACTATAACAAGCATGAAAATACAGAACTTTTATCAGTTATACACTAAGCTCGAAACAATATGCAAATAGGTCTAAAACCTTAAGCAAAAATGGGGAATAAAAAGGTAAGTTCTCACCCTTGAAGAACACTTCAAGAACACCAAGTCCAGCACCTCCTTTTGATCAAAAACCAACTCAAAACTCTGAAATCAACCCCTTAAAACCTCAGCAACCAAAGTATAGTGTAACACTAGGTGTCTTAGTGCAAAACTAAGAACAAAAACCCCTTTAGAACACTATTACACACACAACTATTAGGGAAAGGGAGATATAGAGAGATATAGATATATAAGTTATATATCAGATGAATCAACCCTTGGAAAGGGAGGGAAGGCCCTCCTTTTATAGAAAAATCAATTTGCAAAGCTTCCAAGAGAAGCTAAACAAGAATGAAATCCCTCCATAATGGAGGGCAGGATTTGTGCTCACCAGCTGGCACAGCTGGCATGCACAATGCCTGAAAAAGGCAAAGAAAAGGTCTCGGCCAGACAAAGGGGCCGGTCGACCAACAAAACACACGGCCAGCCGACCAAATACAGTGCCGGTCAGCCAATACAATTGGCAGGTAGCAAGAAATCATGGCCGGTGACCTCAGACCATGGCTGGTGGGTTGAGGAAATGGCAAACAAGCCACCCTTTTCCCTCAAAGCAGAAACACAAATGCTTGGTCCACGACCAATGCACAAAACAGTCAAGTTGAGAGGTCTTGAGGCAAGGCGCGCGGCTGGGACCTCCGAGAACTCAAAACGAACACGAACATGGATGATCACCGAGTGTTCAAACGGTGACGTCCAAGTCTTGAGGACGGTCAAAAATGGGGTGTCTACATATAGCTTATCATGCTATTCTCCCCGACAAGTCTCCATGTTGCAATAAAGACTTTAGTGGGTGCTCTATAAGCACCACAATTCTGTGAGCCTGAAAGTAATGGTTCAGCTTCTTTGATACCATTACTAGAGCAAGTGTCAATTTGTCAAAGATAGGTACCTCGTATCTGCGCTTACCAAAGTTTTACTCACATAATACACTGCTTTATATTCTCCTTCTTCTTCTCGAACAACCACTGTGCTGACTACGTAGTCTGAGACTACCAAGTACAAAAATAGTTTCTCTCTTAGAATTGGGTTTGACAGTATAGGTGGGGTTGCTAGATATCTCTTCAAGTCAACCAAGGTGCTTCTGTCCACAAAAAATGGGTAGCCTTCTTCAATAGTTGGAAAAATAGCTTGCATTTATCTGAACGCCAGCTTATGAATCTGTTTAGCACTGTTGCTTTGCCGATAAGAATTTGGACTTCCTTTACTATTATCGGGTTCTTCAGATCAAGAATGGCCTTGATCTGATCGAGGCTTGCTTCAATTCCTCTCCTGCTTACCAGATATCCTAGGAACTTTCCAGATCCTACTCCGAATGCACACTTAGAGACATTCAGCCGAAGCCAACATGCCTTCAAGATGTCAAAAACCTCCTTTAGGTGGGCTAAATGGTAGGAGGGTTCCTTACTTTTCATGACCATGTCGTCGATGTAGACTTCCATGGTTTTCCAAATCAGATGTTTGAACATCTTGGTTACAAGCCTCTGGTATGTTGCCCCTGCATTCTTTAATCTGAAGGGCATGACTCGATAATAGTAGAGTCCCTTCGGAGTGATGAATGTCATCTTCTCTTCATCCGGTGCGTACATGGTTATCTGGTGATAACCTCTGTACGCATCAAGGAAGCTCATATTTCCATGTCCCAACGTGGCATCCACGAGCTTGTCTCTCTTAGGCAAAGGAAAGCAATCCTTTGAGCAATCCTTATTCAAGCTTGTGAAATCAACACAAACCCTCCATTTGTCGTTCTTCTTCTTGACTACCACTATGTTGGATAGCTAGGTTGGGTAGTTCACTTCTCGGATTGCTTATGCCTCCAGCAATCTCTCTACTTCTTCTTCAACAACTTCCATATGGACCAAGGTCGGTCACCTTGCTCTCTAGATCACCGGTTTGGTAGACCTATCCACGTTGAGCTTGTGGCAGGCAACCTCAAGGTTGATCTCCTACATCTCATACGGCGTTCAGGTGAACACCTCTACGTTTTCTCTTAAAAATGCTTCTAATTCTCTTTCTTCCTTCTCGGCTAAACCTAAGCCGAGGAGAAAGAATCGTTCTTCGTCCTTCTTCTATACCAAGATCTTTTTCAAAGGATCCTAGCTCTTGTCAGCAGGTTCTTTGCCAACATTATTCAAGACCTCCTGGTCTTCATCTTTTACTTCGGCCATCTCTACTTCTCTAACATTGTAGGTGTATTTCATTGCTATCATGGAGGAATTTTTCGCCTGCATTTGCTCTCCTCTCACTTCTTCAATCCCAAACTCGGTTGGGAACCACAACAGTTGGTGTAAAGTTAAGGGAACAGCCCTCACAACATGCAGCCAAGGTCTTCCCAAAATAATGTTGTACATGGAAGGCTTATCAATCATAGTGAACTCCGTAGTTGCAGTCTTTGTCCCCGTATGAATCTCCAAACTCGTGGGCCCCAAATGCCATGTCAGCGTTCTGTTAGATCCGACCATTAGGCTGTCAGACTACTCCAAGTCATCCTTATGAAGGCTGAGCTCTTTGTAACATCTGACATACATGATCTCACAGGAGATGCCTTGGTCAATAAGTATCCACCTTACCTGGCACTATTGTGTGAATGTTGGACTATCTCCAAATGTTCGTCTGTAAATGATATCATCGGCCCCCAGTGTCCCTCCATATGGGGTTTTTTTTGTTAAATTTGGAAGACATGTTGCAGTTGTCTCACTCTCTGTGTTTCTCCTCGGATTTCGTTCGTGCGGACCTTAGAGTGATCACATTGATAACCCATGGTCCATTTGCCTGTGGTGTTGTGGATGGTAGAAGTGGTGCAGCTGCCGACGCTTGGGCCAGCTTTGCCTGTTCCTCCCTCGTCTTCTCTTCGTCTATCAAATCTCTTAGGTGTCCCTGTCTATCAAGATCCTCCAGATGTTGCTTCAGAGCCCAATACCCTTGGGTCATGTACCTGTTCTCGTCATGGTAGGCACAGTTCTTCTGGGAAACTTGCCCATGTACTTCTCTGGGGTCTTCTGCGGTGTCCTGAAATAAGGTTGATTCCTAATCCTTTCCAAGATCTTGTAGATCGTGATCTTGAAAACTATACTCAAGGCTTGCAGGGCTTTCAATCCTGGCACTTCCTCGACTACACTTTGGCAAGCTGTTTATTTTCTCATGCTTCACTGAACTTCATTTCTTTGCCTTCTTGTCTGCTTCTGTTCTTACATACTTCTCAAAACTTGCCATGAGATCCTCTATGTTTTTTGAGAGGGTCTTTGCAAGGGATTGCCGAAGTGGGCAATCGTTCTGCAAGCCATTCTTAAAAGACAAGACAACAAGTTTCTGGTTGCAAGTCGAAATCTGATTGTAAACCTCGTAGTACCTCTTGGCGTAAGCCCTAAAGCTTTCGCCATCGTCAATCTTCAAGGCCAATAGGGAATCAACCCTCAATGGCTACAGTCTATTTGTAACAAACCTGGCCACAAACATCTCGGCTAGGCCTTCCCAATTCTTGACACATCCCTTCGGCAATTTGAGGAACCAATATGATGTTATTTCTCCAAATGTCGAAGGGAACACTTTGCACAACACCTGTTCGTTCCCACTCTACAAAGACATTGCATTTAAGTATAAACCAACATGAAAGTTTAGATCTGACTTGCCATCATAGATCTGGAACCTCGACATGCTAAATCTATCAAGTGCCTCGAACGCATCCAACTCCACTGAGAACGGCGATCTCGACTGCGTATTGGACATAACCTCAACGCCATTCCTCTTCCTTTGGAGGTAATCTCGCAGGTCCTCCTTCGCCCATCCGGGAGCTCAGCTATCGGTCGACTTCAATCTCTTCAGTGCACTGCTTCTCGTGCTTTAATGCGTCCTGTTGGACCTCTCTACATCTACTACATTGTCAAGGCAGAGGCCCTACCCGTTAATCTACCGAGATCCACTAATCTACGTCCCTCTGGTTCTCTATGAATCTCCCAACCGCGATTCTGTCCAGCCAATGTTCTACGGTCGCTGATTTGAAGTCTCAGGTCCCTTTTCGTGCTGCGGAATGGTCAGCATCGTTGTCTGTCCTTTCTTCTAGGTGCTAATATTTGTTGCCAGCATCGGCAACACTAGTTGCATCACCTTGTTCTGCATCATGAAGTTTACCATGATTTGTAGGTCCGTCAACTTGGTCACCAAGTCCTTCACCTCATCATCTCTTCTCAAGCACCGATCTTTCTAGACTTGGAAATCCCTCTCGTTGTAGTATTCCTCTCAGTTGTCCCTCATCTGGCCATTTCGGCCCTTGGTTGCATAATTTGCTTCCGAATTCACTTCTTGCACCTCTTCTTCATTGTTTTCTCCTTCAATGATGTATTCTTCTTCCTCACTGTGTATGTCGTCCCCAACTCTCACCTCTTGTCTGGCATTCGCCATCTATTCTTACTAAGTTCCCACAACCGGCACCAAATTGTGTGGGTTAATTTCTGACCTCACAATCAAACAGATCTCTCTACCGAGATCTAGGGAGCTTAGTTGGAGAGCACGCGGTAGAATAGATTAAGGCGAACACCTACACACAAGAGAATGAGAAATACCACGGTGGCTCGTCCACCCGAGGACACTCTGACGATCAAGTCAGTCAAACAATCTCTTAAAGATATCAAACAAGTGAACAATGCACAAGTAAAAGCAAACCTTAGAGCCACGGGGATGCTATACTTTTATAATGATCAATGCCCTCGTTCCCTAGAAATACTTCATAGGAGTCAAGTACAATACTTATCTCGAACTCTTAGTTAGATAAGAATGATCCCTTCAAAGGTCTCATCTCTATCTGAACTAAGCGCCTCAACTTATCTAGGACTTTTGTCCTCTATCCGAATATCTCAGATTCCAATATTACCGCATCATATCTTAACAATACCGCAATCACCTCGGCAATCTGGCTCGTCCACGTGGCACCTCGATCAACACCTCGGCCACGTGGCACGACCCTAAAAATACGTCCCCACAAGTATTTCATTCTCTGCTTTCTAATAGTGTTCTTTATTTTTATTTTTTTAATACCTTATTTTATTATTGATACAATCTCCTTTAACAACATATAGAAGAGATTGAGCAATGCTACAATCTTCTTCCATATAAATATTTGATATATCTATATATATAAGAATCGCTTCCTTGCTTGAGATTCATCATTTTTTCTTGATTTTGCTCTTTTATTTTGAATAATTTACTAATGGTAGCCTATATGTTGAGTGAAGGCTTTTCGTAATTACGCAAACATTCTTGGTCAATTATGAAATATAAATCTTTTATTTTTTAACAAATTACAAATACACCCATAAGGTTTATTTAAAATATGAATCGGTCCTATAATACTAGAAATTACAACTATCGTTTGTTATAAATTTTCATTTAACACAATACTCAGAGTGGAAAAAAAAAATTATTTTCTTATGCAATAATAAATTATTGAAATTGTTTATTGAAAAATATTTCTCATATCATTAAAAACTATTAATTGACTTAATAATTTATTTATTAACAAAATGGTTAACTGAAAAATATTTGTCATATCATTAAAAAATTTTAATTTACTTAATGATTTACTTATTAATAAATTTGATCATTTGTTATGAAATTATAATTTATGTATTTTCTTCTGTTTCTTTATTAGTTTAGTAAATTATCTTAGTAGTTTTTTTTCTATAGGAAAATTATCATAGTATTTATTTTATATTTATCTATTGAGAAAATGTACATACCATAATTTTTTTTAATAAATTAAGAAACGTTGAAGACTCATACATGCACCCAAAATGATATACTCCCTCCGTCCAAAATAATGGTCCCTTTTGGGGAATCCAACTTTTTTTGGTAGTACAATTATTGTATTTGGAAAAAGTTGGTTTTCCAAAATTATCCTTTTGATAGTACATTTTTTGGGAATATCAATGTCATAATTGTACTTTTTGTATTGTTTATTAATTTAAAAGAAGGGCAAAATAGGAAATTTGTATTATTTTTGTACTTGATTTTTGAAGAGGGACTAATATTTTGGGACAATGAAAAATGGAATAAGGGACTAATATTTTGGGACGGAGGGAGTAGTAATAGAATTGGAGTCTACATCATTAGGTGTATAACAAATCAAAAAATGATATGTATCATACTACATAAATCTATCATATATCTAATGATTTATTCTATTTAATTTCACAAAACAATATTCTACTTTTTACAAAATTATCAAAATACAAAACTATACATACTGTAATAATAGCTTGTGTCTTGCACGGATCTTTTTAAATTAGCATATATACACGAGCCTTTTGAAACTAGTATATATATATATATATATACTAGTTTAAAAAGGTTCGTGCAAGACACGGGATAAGTTTTGTATTTTGATAATTTTTTAAAATTAGAATATTGTTTTATAAAATTTAATAGAACAAATTATTAGATATATGATAAAATTATGTAGTACGATATGTATCATTTTCTGTTTTGTTATACACCCAATGATGTAGATTTCAATTCTATTACTATATCATGTTGGGTAAATTTATGAGTCTTTAACATTTCTTCTGAATTTATAAAAAAAAAAAATTATGATGTATAGCTTTTCTCAACAGATAAATATAAAACAAATACCAAGATAATTCTCTCATCTAAAAAAATTTACTAAGATAATTCATTGAACTAATAAAGAAGTAGAAGAAAATACATATATATATATATATATATACAAATAGCTAATTTTATTGATACATAAATCATACTCGCAATTTTATTAATAAGTAATAAGTAAATTAATAATATTTGATGATATGAAAAATATTTTTCAGTTAACCATTTTTTCATAAAAAAAATCATTAAGTCAATTAACAATTTTTAATGATATGAGAAATATTTTTCAATAAACAATTTTGATAATTTATTATTGCATAGGAAAATAGTTTTTTTTCCCTGAGTATTGTGTTAAATTAAAATTTATAACAAACAATAGTTGTAATTTCTAATATTATAGGACCGATTCATATTTTAAACAAGCCTTATGGTAATATTTGTAATTTGTTAAAAAATAAAAGATTTATGTTTCATAATTGATCAAGAATGTATACGTAATTACGAAAAAAATCTGTTTCATAATTGATCAAGAATGTTTGCATAATTATGAAAAAATCTTCACTCAACATATAGGCCACCATTAGTAAATTATTCAAAATAAAAACGAAAAATCAAAAAGAAAAGATGAACCTCAAGCAATTAAGCAGTTCTTATATATATATACTAGTTTCAGAAGGCCCGTACAAGACACGGGCTATTATCACAGTATATTTAAGTTTTGTATTTTGGTAATTTTTAAAAAATTAAAATATTATTCTATGAATTTAAATAGAATAAATCATTAAATATATAATAGAATTATGTGGTATGATATGTATCATTTTTTGATTTATTATACAACTAATGATGTAAACTCCAATTCTATTATCATATCATTTTGGGTAAATTTATGAGTCTTCAACATTTCTTCTAAATTTATGAAAAAAAATTATAGTGTAACTTTTCTCAACAGATAAATATAAAACAAATACTAAGATAACTTTTCCATCTAAAAAAAATTATTATAGATAATTCACTAAACTAATAAAGAAGTAAAAGAAAATACATATATATACAATTAACTAATTAATAAGTAAATCATTAAGTAAATTAACAATTTTTAATGAGATGAAAAATATTTTGCAGTTAACCGTTTTCTTAATAAATAAATCATTAAGTTAATTAACAATTTTAATGATATGATAAATATTTTTCAATAAACAATTTTGATAATTTATTATTGTATAGGAGAATTGGTTTTTTTTTTATTGCTGAGTGTTGTGTTAAATGAAAATTTATAACAAACAGTAGTTGTAATTTCTAGTCTTATAGGACCGATTCATATTTTAAACAAACCTTATGGGTGTATTTGTAATTTGTTAAAAAATAAAAAATTTATGTTTCATAATTGACCAAGAATGTTTGCGTAATTACGAAAAAACCTGTTTCATGATTGACCAAAAATATTTGTGTAATTATAGAAAAACCTGTTGCATGATTGACCAATAATGTTTACGTAATTATGAAAAAAATCTTCCTTCGACATATAGGTCACCATTAATAAATTATTCAAAATAAAAAAAATAAAATAAATAAATAAATTCAAGTAACTAAGCGATTCTTATATATATATATATATAGAGATATATAGATATAGATATATAAAAGAATGGAAAATGTTTGAGGGCCATAATTTTTGTGGCCACAATGGCTCAAAACTGCCAAAACGACGTCGTTTTGGCATGTTTTGCACCCAAAACGACGTCGTTTTGACAGTTTTAAACCATTGTAACCACAAAAAATTATGACCCTGTAGCATTGTTATAAAAGAATATCATAGAAGGGGGTATATGACGGATGGGGGAGTGTTCGAATCTTTTTGGAGAAAATAACATAAAAAAGCATAAAATTGTTTGAGCTGACAATGCATACCAAAGTTACTTTTTGTTATGTCGTGTTGGAATTTTTTTAGATCGAGAAATAACAAAAAGATATGGCTTATTTCCATATCATTATTCTCCGTATCCTTTTTAATTCCATTTCAAACCTATAATAATAATTTGAATCATTCATCTAATAAGTTTTGACATGGATAGGCCCAGATAGGCTCACAAAGACCACAGCCCACCATCTAAACCCCCATTACACAACCCGGTTAGAAAAACCCAACACCACTGGAAGCCAACTGGGCAGGAGGACCAATGATGTCCGGACACATGGCAGATGCAGGAAAGGCCACGTCAGCAGACAAAGATCTGCAAAGTTATTGCCACAGCACATCACCATTAATGCAATCCATCACAGCATTTATTGTGACAGCACCTCTCAGCCGGAATGGCACCCCCTCACCCTGAACAAGACGAATGACGGCACAAGCTTTCGGCAGGGAACGAAATGATGACAAAAAGGGATATAAGCAAAGCTGGAAGACAAGAAAAAGGTTAAGCTTTTCTAACCCCTATCTCTCTCACTCTCTCTATCGCCCAGACACTAACTTGTTCGTCGGAGGGTTCACTGGGGGACTACCCCGTTCCCCATTGAACTTGCTTGCAGGTTATACCGGTGGGATTTCGACATTCCGACCCAGATTCAGGGAGCTTGGACCAGTCCGACCCATCCACCTAGACGAACTGCATCATCAGTTGGCGCCGTCTGTGGGAACTTGGTTCTTATCCGCGCGCCAGTTGTGTTCATTGTCGCCGGAGACCCTCGTTCCAACGATCCTTTACCTTTACCCATCGAGGTGTATGGTCACGACTAGGTCCATGGCTTCTCACCACAATGCTGCTGACCACCAGACCGACCCTCCCAACCCAAACCAACCGCCACAATATTTCATCTAGCTCACCAATAGCATCAACCGCATGGCCGAGCAAAACCAGGCCCTGATAAATGCCTTGCTCCAAAGAAATCTTCCCATGCCACCTCCGCCACCCCCAGGTGATCTGCCCCATCCAGAACAAGCCCTGAGCCACACCACCCCCACAAGCCAACTTTCCTAACTTGGGAGGCTTGCAACCGCCTCACCCACAAGTCATTCCACCACCTCCACCTCCACACCCGTCGATCGCACCACCAGCCCCCGAACAGGAAGCCAGCAGTATCCAGCATCCACCTCAGCCTCCGTTCCCCTCCGGAGGTGACAACGTTCCCCTCTGGGAGCTGAACTCCGAGCCATGAAGCTCCAGCTCCAAGGGGTCATGCAGAACATCCAACACAAACCCTCTACCACTACAAACTCACCGTTCGTTGCCTCCATCCGAGACAAACCTCTGCCCGCCAAGTTCAAAATGCCCACCATTGACTCCTTCGACGGAACCACGGACCCAGTCGATCATCTGGAAACCTACCGCACCCTCATGATTCTCCACGCCTTTCCTGACGAGATCATGTGCTGAGCTTTCCCTGTAACATTGAAGGGGTCAGCTCGGCTTTGGTTCAGTCAGTTACCAGCGGACTCTGTCTCCACCTTCCAGCACCTCAGCAACTCTTTCCTCAGCCACTTTATCGGAGCTCAACGCCAGTGCCGCGCCCGCAACCCAACTTCTCAACATCCGCCAGACCGAGGGGGAGTCACTGCGCAGCTTTGTTACTCGCTTCAATACCGAAGCTTTGCAGGTGGCTGAAAATGATGACAAGGTCATCCTCACCGCATTCATGGCAGGTCTACGGTCGTCTGATTTCCTCTTCTCACTTTCTAAAAACCCCCCCGACCTCCATGGCAACCCTACTCTCCAAAGCCCAGAAATATATGAACGCAGAAGACTCATTAGCCGCTCGGCAAGATCCGATCACTAAAAACCCGACCCCCAGAGATAAGAGAAAAGACCCCGAACCCCGAAACACTCAGTACAACAACCAAACACCCCATTATACCGACCGGCCTCCGCGCACCGACCGACCGGCACCAACTAGACCACCTGGTCGGTTCGAGAGGTATAACCCCCTTAACTCCCCTATGAACAGGTCCTCCATCAAATCCAGAAAGACTACCCCTCAAATGGCCCCTACCTTCACGAAACCCTTCCAGCCGGAAAGACCAGTCCAAATATTGTCGTTTCCACCAGACCATGGCCATAACACAGACGACTGTATCAATCTCAAGGACCAGGTCGAAGCCCTGATACGTCAAGGCGTCTCAGCCGGTCACACATATCCACCCTCAGCAGAGACAAAAGACTGAGCCCCTCAGACACGACCGTCGNCCCGCTCACGGTACAACAAGTGACCCTCTGGCGGGTGCAATCATAACTGCCCGGTATGACGATAACCAGTCCATACCCAAAATAACATCAAAGCCCTTCATGGGCATAACACAAAAGGAAACGGAAGCCTATGATCGGCGACCTCTATATCACAACCCCTACATCCGTGTTTCAAATCAACTCACCCCCAGTAGGTGACACACACAAATAGGAGATGCAATAGTGCTAACTCCAACTCCAACCAGATGCAAATGCAGCAGATACAAAGAATGAGATGCACCCGTATCAATCAAAACACTAGCAACCGAATTGCAAAATAGAAAGGTACCTCTCACAACCGAGGAGCCGGTACTAGATCCTGCGCGGTAACAGCATACACGCGCCCGCAGTCCCTGATCCCTTGCTCACCCTAAGAGAGATAAGACTGCTGCACAGACTGGACGATGAAGCCCCCTGATTGGCCCTCGAGGCCTGAACTGACTGAGCTGGCTGATGACTCTGAGTCTGCCTCAAACCAGATGCACCAGATGTGCCACTCAACTGCGGGCAAAACCTCTTCATGTGCCCTGCCTGACCACACTGATAACACGAGAACTGCTGGTCTCTACCCTGACTCTGGCTCTGAGATCGAGCCGAAGATGACCTGCTCTCTGTCCTCCCCCTTCTGGGGCAACGAGACTTGTGGCCCAGCTGCCACATTTGACAGGTGAATCTCCCTCTTGCCTTTCCCAGACTGCACTCGGCACGGAAAGGTCGATCTAAAAACTCCCTGAGACTCTGAGGGTTAAAACCCTCTGTCTCCTCCATCACTCTGGCCATCCTGACTCCTCTTGGAGCCTTTTGCCCTTCCTCCTCTCCTGCATCATGATCTCCGTATGGGCTGCAGCATCACCAACGCCCATAATCTCGAATCATAGCCCTACAACTCTCAACTGAGGCCGCGCCTCAACTTCTTCTCGAACTCATACAACGGCGTTCCTCAGACGCCACCAACTCAGGTGCAAACCTGGACAAACTAGTAATGCGGCCTCAAACTCGGCCACTGAAGAACTGTTCTGCTTAAGCTGACAGAACTGATCTCTCAACCTCTCCTTAAGCTGTGAGACAGGAACTTCTCCTGGAAAGCGTAACAAAAGCCCTCCAAGTCCCTCCTATACGCTCTTGTGAACTTCCACCACTGACCCTGCATCCCCCTTAGCTGGAAAGATGCCAAGGTCACCTTCAGTGCCCGTCTTCATGCCTAGCATCTCAAACGTCTTGTTGTCTGTTCGAGCCATTCATCTGCCTTAAGTGGCTCTTTAGATCACCAAAAATTCTCCGGGTTAGACCGGAAGAACTCCCTCTTCAGAAAAGAAGGCCTGATCCCAACATGAACCTGGCCTGATTCTCAGCTCTGAGAATGCCTACTGACTCCTGAATGCCCCTGCTATCTCTCGGGCCAAAGCGCCCATAGCCTGCTGGACCCGCTGGCTCGGCCACATTGGCCTGGCCAACTCCCTCCTGTACTGCCGGAATCTCATCCGTATAGGCACTCCTGCCCCCACGCCTACCACGTCTACCACGTCCTCGTCCTCGCTCCTGACATCCTAATAAAGGTAAACGAAGAAATTAGCACATTCATAAGAGTGTCAAACTATAACACTTACGTCCTAATGCATGGACAACTTAATTCATCTCCACTGTAAGCACTATAACACATAAGCACTTACGAATTTCACTTTCGGATAATGATAGTCCCAAGGCGTCACTATGAGTTCCGGTTAGAACAGCATTGATCAAGTGCCTTTCTAACAAGACTACACAGAAACCCAAGGTCCAATCAACATCCTAGAAACTCTAAATCCATACCCACATAGATCACATAAGCATGTTATCATATAACCAAGCATATACAGTACACAAAGTCTCTATCAAAGCGAGACAACCCATTGTGATCTAATCACTTCCCACGTACCCAGAGTATTCGAACCTGGTACGCTCTGATACCAAGTTGTCACGCCCTCAAAATAAACATAATATACCACATATTAACATGCATTGATATAAAAGAAATAAACTATTCCATTCATCAGAGTAGTTCTTAAAAAAAATATTACATGTTAACATACAAACGAAATGCCCTATCGGGCTTACATCTTTCCAAGCTCAACACTTGGTTACACAAAGTAGAGTACTAACTCAACTACAATTAAGCCCTTGGCTTGATTAACACATGTAATATCAAAAAAATAAATAACAATAACTAAACAGTCATTCAGCCTCTACCCTTCCCAAGCTATAGTCCTTGGAGGTAGCATCACCTGAACCTGAAAATGATGTTCCCGTATAGGGTGAGCACAGCCCAGTAGAAATATCACTAAACCAGCTATGAAGCATGATAAAGAGATTAGACATTTGATAGATGGTTAACACTTTAATATCCATTTCATCAAACATACAGTTTCTACATGTTTCCACTTTTCATTTAATTCAAAATGTGGCCAGAACCTGGACCAATAACGTATGAACAGTGACCATATTAAAATCTATTCACATTAATAGCTCTAGCTATCCAATATCAACAATAAGCATATGAGACTAAGCTCATCCAAAACACTTCCATACTTCCAAATTATACACATTTTATGCTGTATAACCATGTAAAAACACTTCAAATCAGATAAGCCATATAGTGTATCTAATCGGAGTCCATCCCCTATCTCCTCCCAACAAATCCGGTTTAGAGGTCCATCCCCTATCTTCCCCTAAACCGGGAGTACATCCCCTATCTCCTCCCAACACACAAATGCATATAAACTATACACATCAATCAATACAGTAATTATGTATTATTCAACAGTCATACTCAATGACTTAATCCAATGTGATTAGTTTTAGTTTTCCCTAATCACATGCAGTGTCTACAACAATCACGACTATCCTCCACCGATAGCCCAAACAGTTATCTCTAAACAGAAAATAAATGTATCAACAAATGATAATTCATCAACATTTCATAGGATAATAAATAACCAACTACACCATTAAATCACTAAATTCCTTTCTAATTAACTCATCCACATTTTTCCTCTAAACATGATAATTTATTACTAATAATTTATTAAACAACAGGTTTTTCCCAAAATTACCAAATCAACCCCAACATATCAAAAGCTAAAACTTTAAAACAAAGCTCATAAAAGGAGTAGGAATCCCTACCTCGAAATCGAAGACTCGAACGGAGAAGATGAAAAAGTGAAACTCGATCTCCAACACCCAAATTTCATTAAAAGCCCTCGACTCACTCTATCTTTTAATAAAGAGCCTAGGGTAGAAACACCCTAAAAATAGATGAAACCTAAGAGAGAAGGTGAGTGGAGGAGAGAAAACTCGAAACTAGGGTTTAGGATCAAAAAGAATGTGAAAAAACGTTTTAAAAACCGCTGCTGCGTATTTATACCCGACAGGCTCGCTCGAGCGAAGGATTGGTCGCTCGAGCGACCAGACACAAAAATGACTCGCTCGAGCGAAGAAAGTCTCGCTCGAGCCAAGAATGCAATGCTTCAGGTCTGCAACCCAGAAGCACGCTCGAGCGACAGAATGCTCGCTCGAGCGAAGAACTCGAAATCTCGCTCGAGGAAGGAAAGCTCGCTCGAGCCAACAATACAGCTCTCAGGTCTATACTAGACGCAATCGGTCGCTCGAGCGAAGAAACCCTGGCTCGAGCGAAGGACCAAAATCAAGAGCTCGCTCGAGCGACAAACTCCTCGCTCGAGCGAAGGTCCAAAAATCTGGACAGCAACACTTGGTTTCTAAACCCAACCCACCTGTAACAAACCTGCCCAATACATCCTATAACTCAAGAATAAGGAATTTAAAGGACAGCACAGCAATAATATAACAACGAAATCTACGAACATAAGTCCGGATACACAACAACCGAATGGGAAAAAACCGGGTCGCTATAATCATTGGACATTATTTATTATTGTATGGCTTCCGCCATGCCCCGTACTCTGTTTTAATGTATTACTGTCAAGCAGGCCTTCGGTAATCTCGGATTACTAGCCGATTACGGTGCTAAACCCATAGGGGCGGGTTTGGGTCGTGACACTTTAAAACAGATACAAGGCTAGACTAAGCAAAAGTAATAAATGAGAGGTAAGACAAGATGATTGCAAGCTCATCTTCCTACTTATGGAACATGGATAAAAATCTATTCCATGCTACAAAATAGGAACTAGAAGAGAGCTATGCAATATCTTCAAAGGAGAGAGATATGAGACAAGGATCAAACTATCTATGTAAGTTTTAAAACACATATACAGTTAATATTTAATCAAAAGTTAACTAAAACAGTGCTGGAAATGAAAGAAATGAAGTTAAAACATGAAGAACAACAAGAGAGTAAAGCTAAAGAACAAGCTTATGAAAGGGTGGCTAACCCTTCACACCTCTAACAAGGTTTAAATCACATGTTTTAAGCCTAAAAATACTCTGAAATTCAGTGTTTAAAATAGAGGATGAAGAACAAGATGATAAAAGGTAAGAAAATGGAAAGAGTTGAAGAATCAACTTCTAGAGGAGAGGAAGAGTTTCTTGGTTTAAAAACTCCAGTCCAAACACTCTCAAGTATCTGAAATTAATCTCAAATTCCAGCAAAAGCTTCAAAGTCAAACTCCAATGGTTTATACACAATGTATATATATCAAGAGTGTGAAAGAAAGCCTTGGACAAAATGTTCTCCAACCCTAACCCATGAAGTGAGGGGTTGTATTTATAGAAAAACAACCACTTTCAACATAAATATCTTCAAAAGAAAACCAGCTGGCCAAGCTCGTGCATGGGAGCAATTGGCAGCTGCAAAATATCTGTTATCACTGAACATGGTCGGCCGGCCAAAAGGATGGATGGCCGACCCAAAAGGACCTGCCAATCCAATTTTAGGTCTTGTTGCCACTTAGAGTTGGCCGGCCCAAATACACACGGTCGGACCCAAAAAGGACACGGTCGGTCCTAATTTTTGCAAAATGGATTTTTAGGGTCTAAAACGTTTTGGTCCAAATGGGATGCAAAGTTTGGGTTTGAAGCTCAAAAGTGAATTCTTTTGCTGAAGATTCGAACAATTGCACAGTATAATATTTCATCATCGAGTGTTCGGAACGAAGCGCCCAAGTCCTAAGGGCGGTCAAAATGGGGTGTTTACAGATGATGAAAATGATTTTGATATTTTGGATTGGTGGAAACAAAATGAAATTATGTGTCATGTGCTTTCACAAATGGCTTGTAATATACTAAACATTCATATTTCTATAGTGACTTCTGAATTAGCTTTTAATGCATGTGGACGAGTGTTGAGCGATTACTACAGTAGGCTTTCATCCCAAATGATTGAGGCATTTATGATATCAAGAGATCATATGCATGTGCTTACAAGAAAACAAGATTTTAGTGAAAATAAGAGAATTCAATGTGATTTAGATGATATATCACTAGCCACCCCAAGTGAATTGTTCAGCTCCCTCGATGATTGATCAACAATTTTTTTTCAATATTTAATTTCATAATGTTTTTATCAGATTATTGAGGTGGAGTATAATGCAAATAACTGGTAAGGTAGTAGATGTTAACCTAGTTGGGATATACTTAACCTATATTATTTTCTCTGCCATTATCAATAATTCAAATCTATTCAATTTAAAGATATAAATTTTATAATATTTTATTTCATTTTAAAATAAAATTTATTCTTTAAATGTTATCTATTTAATTTAATTATTATAATAGTTCATTTCATTTGATATATATAAAATTATTCATTTCATTCAATTTCACAACTTGATACTTTTTGAGTCATAATGAAATAAATAAATAAATAAAAAACATAACTAAACACCACACACGAGACATAATTAAATAACTCTCATGAATTATAACTAAAATAATATCATAATAAAAAGAAAAATTACATACTTTCATACTTTTTTAGTCATGACTAAATACTACATGAAATATAACTAAACATCTCATTAATCATAATAAAACACTATAGTACAATTTTTATTTTCTTTTTATCCTTCATAAGTAATATATATATATATATATATATATAAATATCTTCATTATTTTTCCGCAAAAAAAAAAGGCTCGCACGACCTGACCTGCGGCCCGGGCTGAGTGGGCTTGGGCCTAATTTTTACCACGTAGACTGAGCCGACCTGGTCTGAAATTTGATGAGAGCCCATATGGCCTGCGAATGGGTTGGGCTGAGTCAAAATTATACCCCTACCTATGGTTAACAAAATTTCTCAACCGATTATATTTCACTAAAATCGATTTTAATAATAAAATATTTGAGAAAACTTTGATAGCATATGGTCAAGTATAAAGGTCGGTTGGTCAAAATTGTCAAGATAAAAATGAAGTATGATATTATATTGCAAATTTAATCGAGTTTAAAATCAATAAATTGCGCACAAAAGCTGAAAAACTCCAACCCGATCCATCCCTCATTCTTGGTTTACTTGAGGTCACTAGACTTTCAAAATATTCAACTTACAATTTTGAACAAATCAAATAATGTATAATATTCTCTCTCTTTTTTTTATCAAATCAAACTTTACGTTTTTAATTATTTCAATTTAAATTTAAAATTTTAAAATAACATCAATTTTAATCATCGGCTTATAACTATTAGTTAACTAAAAGAGAATGTGCAAATTAGATAATTTAATTACTTTTTCCTTCAATACTGTTAATTTTCACCTCCCACCATTACCATCATTCGTCATCACCACTCATCTTTACCCAATCTATTGCCACCTCTCCATTAATTTTCTCTGTTCACCACTGCTCTTTCTGCCATTCTTTCTTTCTTCTTCAGTCCATAGTTACTATCAATGGCGGAGCCAGAAATTCAATATAGAGGGGACACAAATTAATCACAACATTGATTTTTTTTTCCCCCATAACAAGTAACAGCGAAATTGTATTAAACTTATACATTTATATTTTTACTTTTATTACAATTATCCTGAGATTACATTAATGTGACTTATAAATCCACTCAATAACTAAATTCTATGAACCAAATAATCAATAAGTTTAATCCTATCAACTCAAAAAAAAGTGTCCCATAATGAGGAGAAATAAGCCATTAAACAAATCTCATAACAAGAAATGAATTATCAATTGATTCAATTCGTGCCTTGACCTATCGATTAAAAGTATACACGAATACTCAAAATAATAAAATAAAGAAATTTTAAAAAAGTAAAAAAAATTACATAATTTAAAGAGGGTCACTATTATAATTTTATAAAAGAACATAATACATAATCTTTATCTATATGGGTAACAGTTTAAATATTGAAAGTTTAGAGAGGGCACGTGACCCCCCTAGGCCTTAGGTGGCTCTCCCCTGGTTACTATCACCGTCTAACACTATGTGGGTGTTTGGGAAGTGGGTTTTGTTGTAGGTTTTTTTAGTTGTAGGATATTATTGAGAAATTTTTTTTTGTATTTGGAAAATATTGGATTTTTTTTGTGGTTTGATTGATTTTGTGAGAGAAAAAGTGAAATGATTATAGGGTTTGATGTAATATTTTGTTTGGATTTGTTTTTTTTTTTTATTTTGTAATCAATTTATTTTTTAGTGAAAAAAAACAAAAAACTCCTTCCCAAACAGTGCCTATATGACAAAAAGTAAAACTATTTAAATTACCCTTTTGCTAAAAATGATTAGAATTTATAATATTTATAAAATTAATAATTTAAATTAAAATTTAATTTGTTAGCAGGATAAAATTTTATTTTTTTAAATCTAGTCTAGCCTATGTTAAGACTAAATAAGCTGGTCTTTGACTAAGTGGTTGACTTTTTATGGAAAGTAAAATGAAATTTGAGATAATGGAAGGTAACGTAATTTATTGTGAATAGGACTTTATTTTAATTTGACTTAAATGGGATACAACTAGCTCTAGGGTCTGAATTATTTAATCGTTCTATGTACATGCATTTTGCTTGAAAAAGTAAAATTTATAATTTTATATTAAATAATTAAAAAAAAATAGGGGGATACATCAATAAATCCCAAATTAATAACTTATACACTGTTTAGTCCTAAAAATTTTCTTATAGACTGAAAGGTCCCATTACAATATTCCAAACATCAGATTAATGTTCGAACATTAGAATTCGAACATCAGATTAATGTTTTGAACATTAGATTTCGAACATCGGATTAATGTTTCGAATAGGGGTGGCAGCGGATATATCGATCCGCCAAAACCGACCGAACCAAACCGATCCGCCGCATTTTGGACGGATGCGTGATTACGAGTGGACGGTTGCGGATTGATTTTCTCCAATCCGCCAATTTGGCGGACGGATGGCGATTTAAGATTCTTTTGGCCGCAACCGAACCGCCAAACCGCGAGCACCCCTAGTAATTTATAAGACTTTGTGTTTTCAATTTGTTTAAATATTCTGTTTGTGTTTTCAATTGAAAAAGAATTTAAATATTCTGTTGAAAAAAAGTTTTCAACTTGAATATATTTTTTGAATTGAAAAAAATAAACGTATTATTTATCTATATTTTTTTGTTTTTAAATCTAATTCTAAAAATAATAAATAGAAAATATATATATATGTTGGTTGGTTTTGTTTTCAAAAAATATATAGATGTAACAATAAGAGACATACAATTCTCTACTACTGCTTGTTCATGGTTTTGGTGGTTTGAATTGTTTTTATATTTTAAGAACCACAGATTGTAATACTCTATGTGGATGAAGCATGCTGTGATTGTAATATGTGAGATGAGGCATGAGTGATTGTGATATTCTAAAGTTTCAAACTTTCTTTCTTTGGATGAGGCATGCAGTAATTGTAATACTTTTTTAAGTCATTGACTGTAATATTTTTTTTTTTTAGGAAGTGCACAAGTTGAATTATGTTGAAAATTTATAAAATTTTAAACCGCCAAACCATTCGCATCCATCCGCCAAACCGCCAATCCGCTCAATCCCATCCGCCGGATTGGCGGACGGATGTGGATTGATTTTCTCCAATCCGCCAATCTGGCGGACGGATGGCGGATTGGAGGTTTTGTGGCCGCAACCGACCCGCGCCCACCCCTAGTTTCGAACATTAGATTGATGTGCAAATGGGACTAAATTGAGCATAAGAAAATTTTTAAGACTAAGGCCTCGTTTGGGAACAGGCTAATTTAGTAACTTTTTGGCTATTTGGCTAAAATATAAGCTAAAAAAAACTAGTATGTTTGGGATGACTTTTTGACTTTTTACGAAAAGATATGCAAAAAGTAGAGAGAAAAGAGAATCTTTGACTTTTTGGTATGGGTTGTTGACTTTTTGGCTAATTTAGTAACTTTTTGACTTTTTGGCTAAAAATGAGGGTTCCCAAACGAGGCCTAAATGATTTAACTTTTCAAAAATTAAAACTTATGGGTAAATTTTCCAAAAAAAATATGACTGTGATATCTCTGTACTAAGGCCAAGTTTGGCATCCTAAAAAAAAGTCAAAAAGTCACTATCCTATTTAAGTCACATCATCTTATTTAAGTCACATCACCTCTCTAACACATCACTTCAAACCCAACCCAAATCTAACCCATATTTCATAAAAAGTCAAAAAATACACTTATTTAGTCTTCCCAAACTTGGCCTAACTAATAATTTTGTTGTCCCACACCACAAGGGTGTAAGGTAAACAAGTGAGACACTACTAAACGGGATAAGCTCCACGTCAGATTTCTGAACGAATCTTCTTATCCCCTCTCTTCCTAAAAAAAGCCAAAATAAAAACTTAAAATAATGAAGGCGGCCTTTGAACGAATCAATACCCCCACAGACCGACCAAGACAAAACAACTCAGACGTAGGTTGCACACGTGTCAACAGACCTAGGTGAGGCGCGAAAGTCCCCGTGGTGCCTTCCGTTAGACCAATCTTTAATGATAAATGATTTGATAATAAATAATAATAAATTATTAAATATAGTAATAATGTTCTAATATTCACATGTTATGGTAACAAATTTTAATTAACTTTTTTTTCAATTTTATAAGTATTATTTGGATATAAGTTTTTTTATTGTTTAGTTTTTGTATTTTATGACCTTTTTCAATTTTTTTTTTTAAATTAAATATTTACATTCTATCCAAGTAGACAAGTATAATAAAATAAAATAAAATAATTAAAAATATATATATAAATATAATTCACACTATCATTCACATACCACTACCAAATTTTTTTTAAAAAAATATTAACTACATTAAAAATTAAAAAAATATAACTCACAAATACTTCACAAATTCTAGCAGTTGGATGAGATCAACGGCTCACAAATACTTCACAATTTTTATTTTTATATTTTTTTAATCAAAACTCTAACACACTCTCAATCTCATCACTCTCTCTTGCATTTTAGAACCTTCACCACTAACCCCCATCTTTCTCTATTCTCTAAGAAATCCAACAGCATCTCTCTCTTCTCTGAAATCACTCTCTCACACACCATCTTCATCCCTCTGTTCTTCATCTATCAACACAGTCGTCTCTTCCTCTCTCACTCACACTCATCGATCCCCTCCTCTTATTTCCACAAACCCTAATGATCCAAACGATTCAAAACCCTAACAAAAATGATCCAAACCGGAAACCTAATAGAAAGTACAAACAAATTGATCAAAAAGAAAAATCTTTTAAAGAAGAATAAAACTATATGTACCTATGTAATTGTGTAAAGATTTAGAGATAGAACTAACCAATGAGAGAGAGAGAGAGAGAGAGCATGCATGCATGCATGCATATATATTTATAAATTCATAGAGAAAAATATGAAAAGGTGAAAAACCATGTGAGAGAGAAGAGGTCATAGTACCTAACGATCGTGACCACATTTGATTTCTAATCTATTTTTGGAAATTATGGACAAACATAAGATATTGTATTTGGAGCACTTGAAAAAAAAAATGATACAGCATGATATGATAGAGGAATAATTTCTAACCATTGGATAGAAGATGATATCTAATCTTGTGGTTCCAGTAATAGCACTGGGGGAGGTTAGTATTACGAATTTTCCTACTTTATAGAAATAGTAATATCATGGCATTGCTAATCCCATGGCAAAACCCAATGAGATATTAGGATATACCAACAAATATGTAGACACCACATAATTTTTTCTAGTTTTTTGATCTCTCTAATCTGCAAAACAAATGAGTTTGAGATTTGTTTTATAAGACTTTTCAGTTTTATTAGAGAAAGTTTTAGATAGTCGATGTTAGTTTAAGGTACAATAATACCATAAACTAAGCACGAATTTTTTATTAGTTATTTGTCTATTACAAGATCACCTTTAGATTTTAAGGATTGTTAATTCTTTTGCCCCGAAATGATTTGATTACTTTAATGAAATTTGAAGTGATAACTTATAATTGCAATAATACCATAAAGTAAAGCCAAATTCTTTATTAGTTTTTTGTGTACTACAAGATCACCTTTAGATTTTAAGGATTGTTAATTCTCTTGCTCCCAAATGATTTGATTACTTTAACGAAATTTAAAGTGATAATTTATAATTTTGTTTGTTTGTTGTTTAACATAGATCGTAATATTTAAATCTAACGGACCTCGAACAAATAGAGCAAATAGTCCAACTTTTTTTTCATTACTTCCATGATTGTGCTTTTAAATTTTATAAGTAAATATAAATATTTATTAATAAATATGTAAATTTATAACAATAATTTCAAAATAATGCATTGAGACGCAACAGGAGAACAAAATTTACGTGCTATCCAATAAAATATTAAAACTTTACCTATAGTACATAAGAAATCAACAATTTTAATAATGATTTTTCTCATTAACTTTGATTTTTTTTTTTTAAATGATAAGTTTAATAAAGGTTACATTTATGCAAGTCAAAAAAAAAATCTCTTTAAATGCATAAAACTATAAATCAAGTAAAGAAATGAACCACCAATTGTTGGCCCAAGTTTACAAATGCCTTAACATAGCCAATTTCTCTCTCCACTTAATCATAAGCAACAATTCACATGCGAATGCACAATATTCAAGGTAGATCTGGCGGCTAGCAGCGTCAAGAATAACGACGACATCATCAATCTTTGAAGTACTTTTAAATTAAAAGTACTTGAAAGATTGACTAAAATATTATAATAATAATTTATTTTTAAATAAAAACACTTGTGATCTACTAAAGTTCTTATCTTATTTCCTCCTATATAATAATAGGGATAAATAAATTATATTTTATTCCCTTTATGTTTGATAATTTTTTTTATTTTGATCTTTAAAATTTGTTCATTTTTTTTTTATTTTGACCTTTTTATATTTTAATTTTTTTTCAATTGACTCCAAAAAAGTAACTTGTATCCAAAATTAGATAAAAAAAATATATTGACAACCACATAAAATAAAAATATTTTATTATATATAATTTACACCTTTGAGACAAATTCAAACACAAATATAATATATATATATATATATATTTTATATTTTGCGATAGTTAACATGATATTTTTTGTTTAATTTTGAATAGAATTTAACTTTAAAAGTAAATTAAAAAAAAATTGAAACATAAAAAGTCAAAATAAAAAATTAATCAAATATAAAGAAGGCAAAGTATAATATACCCTAATAATAATTACTACTAGTAATAAGAGCAACTCCAATGATAAAAGTTAAAATAGCTTACTACCTCGTAAAAAAAATTGTCTTTGCTTTTGCTAAGTTGGTGATCCAAATTAATATATTATTTTGACAAAACCAATTCTCATGTCAATTTGTAAAAAGTCTAGCCAAAAAATGATTTTGGCAAAAATTATGCATTGGAATTGCTCTAAATGAGTAATTATTAGGTATTCTTAGAGAAAAATCATATAACATTGTTAAGTTGGTGATCCAAATTAATGACGCAACGAGAAATCTTACAAGTGAGACATAATAATATATTATTGTTAGATAATTAGAAGATAAGAGATCACCCACTTGTGTAAGTTGCAATTTCTCATTTTTCGACAATATCATGTGAGCAACACTATGATTGTGTTTAATAACTTAATTCAACACTTAAAATTGAATATATTAAGTGATAATCAATTAAACCTGTTTCATAACTACAATTGATATTATTTAAAAATTTAAGTACATCTTAAAATATAAACTAAAAGTTAAAAAATATTAACATACGTGCCGATATATATTATTATAAACTCATTATTACTGCTTATCACTACCACCGTCATCATTGCAAACGCTTGATCTAAGTTTGAATGTCAAAGGTTTAGAATCCATGTACAGTCCCCAAAGAAGCAATCTCGTCAAGCTAATTTTTTTATTTATTACGTAAAACATATAAAAATAAAAAAATGATATAATCCAAATAAAACAAAAAAATCAATAAGGTAACTTATAAGACCCTTCCAAAAGAAGCCTTAATTAGATATCTCCTTATCCTGCAAACAGCTTATTTGACAAGGCAAGGAAAGCTTAAACCGTGCATACCCCTTATACAAAAACTATTTCATTGGCTTAATGGCAGCAGTTAAAAAGCATATTCCTCGTCCGGTTGTCCGATTCTTTACTATGGATTCATGTGTTAAAGAGCTCCTTTTTGAAATCAAGACTCTGCCGTCAAAAACAACCTACTACCCATCCTACTATCATTATTGTCATTATTATCGTAAGTATCATCATTTTATTATCATTATGACACCATCATTATAGTCACTATTGTCATTACGGTAATGATACATCCCACTAAAAGTAATGTTCTAAAGCATCACTAATGAGTTGGTAAGCACTTAAAAAAAAAAACAACAACAACAACAACAACACGACACAAGCAGTGAGCCCCGTCTATTGCCACATCACTAGTGGCGCTTTTAGAGCACCACTTTTAGTGGTCTCAAGCATTATTGATTGTCATTATTACCACCACTACAATTACTATAACCCTTCACCTCCACAACTATTGTCATCGTTGTCATAATCACCACCATCATTATACCACTACCATCACTCCTTTTATCTCATCGACATTACATTTCTACTATTACCATAATCAATATCTTTTTATCTCCACTAATCTAACCGTAGGTGTAATGGCTAATGTTGTCACCTCCTCCACCACCATTAATTCATCATTATAATATAAAAACTAAAAACTACAATTTCAAAATAATAAGTTTTAAATTTAATATATTATACATATCAAACAACTTATTTTAATTTAAATTTTATCAAATAACTTTATAATTTTAAAATTTTAACATTTAATTTTTAATATCTAATTTTTAATTTTATCAAACATCATCAACATGATAATCTTTCTTAATAATTCTTCTTCGCTCCAAAAACACCATCAGACTCACAGCACCGTTGGATCATAGCCACAAATTCTTAAGATCGAATAAGAAAATCCATTACCATTCCCAACCACCAATTAGAAAAGCTTGCACCATTGTACCACAAATGTGGGACCACTAACGTCGTCACTGACGGCACCATGACAAATAAACAAAAGCAACGCCCCTACCCCACAACAACTTTCAATGACGTTGCCACTCCACCGAACCCTAACGGCGTAAAGCCTACAAAGAGAAAGAGATGTATTTGGCTCGGAACAGTCGGTAATTAAACAAAAAAATTTACCAAAATAATAAAATCGATTTTATTATATTATATTGATCACCGATATAAACGGTTTCTCCCATCAAATCATATCAAACTATACAAATTAAAATAATTCATTCAGGTGTATATTAATTATTATAGTATCTTTCAAATTTGAACAATTTTTTACAACTATAGTATAATCACTAATCCATGTAAAAATATTAAATTAGTCATTTATCCAACACTTAAAACATATCTAATCCATCTATTTAATAGTTTTGTTTTTTGTTTTTTTTAGAGTAACAAAAATATAAACAAAAATAATAATAATAAATACTAAAGTTTTAAAGATAATGACTTAGAATTAAAATTATTTATAATAAAAATTTACAAACTCAAGTTATAAAGAAAATAATGTTAATTAATTGAACTTAATAATTTATTATACTTAATAATATCATTATTTACATATATATATATTTTATAAATATATTATATGTTGAAGCGATCAATTCTAATTTAATTTGATGCACGAAGTGCTTGAACCAATACCGAATAGAAAATAAATTTAAAAAATCAAATAAAAAAACCACACAAAACCGTCCTTATTTTTAAAAAAAAAAACAAAAAACAAAAAACAAAACAAACGAACAAATATAGCCAATTTGATACAATTCAACCAATTTAATCAATTTTTCAATTTTTATTATACAACCCTAACGCCCATAATGGACAAGAATAATGTTTGGTAGCTCGAGGATTTCACCCCCCGAATCCCCCTAATGCCCAAAATGACGTCGTTTGGGCATTAGGATTTTTTTTTTTTTTTTTTTTTTTCTTCCATTTTCGATCAGCTCAGGAACAGGGACGGGAGGAGAGAAAGAGGAGAGAAAGAGAAGAGGGGGGCCCCTCCTTGCCGGCGCCGACCTGCCGATCGTCGAGCAGCTCCGATCATCGCAGCAGCAGCTCCGCCGTCGCAGCCCCGCCCCTCGCAGCCCCTGCCTCTGCCGCCTCCGCCCTCGGCCTTCGCCTCCAGTCCCATTTGTTGGGCCCCCTCCAGTCCCCCTCCTCCTCCTCCTCCCCCTCCAGTCCCTCCTCCTCCTCCTCTTCCACCCTCCTCCTTCTTCTTCTTCCTGGTTCGATCTGCAAAAAAAAAAAAAGCCAAAAACGGCGTCGTTTTTGACTCGGGGGATTCGGGGGGAGGGGTTTCGAGCGTAGCACGACTGAATAGACAATTCACAAGCTCAAACGTGACAGGTGTCCGGCCTGATTCGCCAAGTAATTCCCTTGGGGTGTAGTTCAATCACGTGTTGGAGTCCTGCTTGAATAATGCTATATATATATATTAATTAGTATATTAATTAATGATATAATATAATTTTAAAAAAAAATTAATATTTATAATTTGTATAATGAATAGAATCAGTAATAATATCATAATTAATATTGATATACTAATTCATATATTAATTAAAATATATAGTGCCACCAATACTGCTTAGACACGTGACAACTGCCATTACTCAAAATATACATATATACCCACTCTACATACCCTAAATACTCAACTACCTTCGGTATTGTGTATCTATCATGTCATTTAATAGATGATTTAATAATACTAAATAAAATTTGACATTATTTTGAAGGAAAGAAAGAAAAAAAAAATTTGTTCAAAAATCTAAGCTAAGGAAGGTATAAAACATTGTGAGTGTTTGGCAAATTAGTTATTTTAGTAGATTATTTTAATAGACTAAAATTTTTGTATTTCAAAAGATGATTAGATTAATTTTTTTATAATTGAATGTGATATTTATGAAATAAAAAGTGAAATAATTATAGATTTGATGTGACATTTTATCTTATTAACTATTTTATCCTATTTTATCTTTGTAAATTTTAACCCAAAAAGCAAAAAATAACCTTTGCCAAACAAGGCTAACGTGTCCAACAGATATTTTTTTGCTAGTGAAAGCTCCACCCTTTATGAAATAATTTGGTGAGAAATCTTTTTGTTTGTTTTGGACGACATTTTATTTTTAATTTTATCCCTTAATTTATCTATTAATTTTTTTTCTGTTACTTTCTTTTTTTTGACTATCTATTCAAATTTTAAATTTTTTTGATTATATGTTTAATTTTTTTTTCTATATGTTCAAATTTTTTATCTGTTTAAATTTTTTGATTTGAGAATCTGTTCAATTTTTTTCACTTATCTGTTGAAATATGTAAATTTTTTAAACTTATGTGTAAGTTATATTTTTAACTTATCTGTGCAAATTATATTTTTAAACTATCTGTGCAAGTTATATTTTTAAACTATCTACTCATCTATTCAAAATCATCAACAACAAATCCTATCTATTCATCCTATTGGTTCATCAACATCACCAAATCTTGTCTGTTTATCATTGTCGTCATCATCATCATCATCATCAACAATATAAATTTTTTAAAAAAAGAATAAACAAATTTTTGTTGAATGATACCATTAGATCATAAATGGTCCGAGTACACACACACACAAAAACAAAAACAAAAATATATACATATAGAAACGTATATATATATGTATATTGATAGAAATGTATGTATGTATGTCTGTATATTCATGAGCTATATATATAAGAGAGAGACAGAGAGATGGTGTGTATATAAGCCATTGGCCCAATTACAGCCTAGCCCAATCCTCCGCCACCTACAACAACGACAATCTGATGCAAGTCGACGAGGATAATGAAGAAATTGAAAACTTCAAACCCATATCTGTTTCATTCAAAACAAGCGACCGAAAAGGCCGAACTTACCGCCGTGGCTGAGAGGCTTGCGAGATTGCCAGCATCAACATTCCTCTGTTATGCAATCAAATTTGGTCACTTTAACCAGATCTCCACAGTACTACAAGGGTGTGTTTGATTGGGGGGATAAGGGGGGGGGACTATCCACTATTTGGACTCCATGTCCGGCCTCCCTCCTTATCCGTCGTTTGATTTTTTTTTAGTCCGCCGGACTCCCTGTCCCCCATATGGGGGACTATCCTATCCTGGGAGGGGGGGGTGGGATTGTTTTGGGGGGACTAATCACTATTTGGATTAGATGCGAAAATGACAATTTTGACCCTCTACTATTTAATTATGTATTATATTTAATAAAATTCAATAAAATTTAAATGTCTCAATTTAAAAATAAAATAATTTTATTTAACTTTTTATTAATGTTTTATTTATTTAATTTTTTAAAATAATTTTTTATAGATATTTTATTAATATTTTATTTTAAAATTTTGTTTATAATTTATTTAATTTCATTATTTAAATTGTAATAGGTGTTTTATTTAAAATTTATTTAAAATTTTAATTAAAAAAATAATATAAATTTTTTATACAGGTTATACAGTATTTTATTAAATCAAATTTAGTGGTTACTTATTTATTTAATTGTGTAAAAAAATAAATTTATGTAAAAAAAATAAATTTAATTTATATTATTAAATTAATGATATTTTTTGTATGTAAAAAAACAAACACAGTAACGTTTTGTATGTAAAAAAAATAATGATTTGTTATACAATAATGATTTAAAACAAATTTTATTGATATTTTATTTATTTATTTATTTATTTTTAAAAAAACAAATTTATTTAATTAAAAATAAATAAAATATTAAAGATATATTTAATATTGTTATTCCTTAGTAAACAATTGAAAAAGGGCAAAATAGTCTTTTGTTCATTTATCCTATCCAGTCCGTCCAACCAAACGTTAGATTCACTAAAAATAATCCTTTCCAGACATCTAATCCCATGAAAAAATAAACACAGGATACATATCCAATCCGATCAAATAGTCCGAGGGATTCACAGTCCCAGGACTCAAGTCCGATGGATTCTAATCCCCCCTTATCCAGTCCACCCAATCAAACACACCCCAAGTGTGTAGCATGATTAGCGACGTCGAGTTGGAGCTGAGAGCCAGGCTAGACCGATACCGACAACGATGACTTCGGTTCTCCATTTACCCTAAATTTTTAGTTAAAAAATCCCTGAGAGAGAGAGAGAAAGAGATTCAATGGCAAATCGTATAGCTCTATGAAGTAATAAATTAAAACCCTAAAGGAGAAAGAAAGAGAGTACCAAACTTGGATATGAATTGTTCCTAAAAACCTAGCTCGATGAGATTAAAAACACGGATCTTAAGCTGTGAAATGCCAAAGAAAAAGAGATACTCCATCGGAGATATATGTATTCAGTGTATGTATATGTGTAGTCTATACATATACATATATATATATGAGAGAAAAACAGAGAGAAAGAGAGAGAGAGAGAGAGAGAGAGAGAGAAAGAGAGACTCATATCCTCCTCTTTAGACTCAAACATTGGACTAGCAGAGCTCCAAGAAACTAAGATAGTACGGCGAAGCTCCAAGAAACCGATATCGTAGATGAAAGAATAGTGACGCCGAAAGAAGTGGATATAACACCTTGACAATGAACCACCCTGATCCTGTTCATCCTGGCATTCCCAATATACGATCGACAATAAGAACAAGACAAAATAGTAATGATATAACATTGACAACATTCTTTCCCTTTGAACTATTTCTAAGCTTAACAATATTGTCTCATTATATTCATAAATAAAATAAAATAGTTCAACAAGTAAAAAATGGTACAACAAAATCATTTATAAGCCAACTTCCCTTAACCTTGTCCGTTGTTACACCAAAATACAAATCGACATATAGTCACCAAAACTGTCTCAAGCATACACATAATATGATTTCAAACAAAAGCTTTCATATCCCAAAAGTTTTCTTCTCAAAAAGAGTCACTTAGAAGGAACTTCGTCTTCATTTCCTGAAATTTGGTTAGTTTGGGGTGAGCAAAAGCTCTGTAGGTAATGTATTTAACAAATTATAACATTAATTGAAAAACATATGATCATGCAATGCAAACGTTTGGTAAATTTTTTATATATATATATATATATATATATGTATGTATAGATACATTTATACATGAGTATGAAATGAGCAACATTAAGGTTTAATTAGCATTTTCAGATTTTAATGGGCGGTAAATATACTATGATATTCCAAGTAAGAGCCGCAATTCAAAATACATACATAGATATAGATTTTGTATACTAAAATAGTCATACATTTGCTGATTTGCCAACTCTAGAAACGGCGCGCTCATGGACAACCAAAAACATTTTTCCACATTCATTCGACAATATGTGCAGATAGGGCAATTGGACACCTTGATTCCCCGCGCAGGTACTAATTACAATACACAACTTAAAACCCAATTCGACTCACTACCCAAACTCTTAGACTATTTACCCCCTTTCAACTTTCCATTGTTCATAACATTATTGTATCATAAGAGAAATTTAATAATGCATATGATGTGTGAATATGTAAATTCTCAATTTTTCCTAAAATGAATCCAATTCACTACTTCACTATTCAAATACAGGGATTACTCATTTAACAATCACCAACTCAAGGTGTATATAGAAAAACATTTCAAATCATACATTTCAACCTCAAAGTTAAGCAATTACCTTCAATTTCATGTTTTTGAAATCAATTAAGCAAAACCCTTTTTTATTGAAAATTTTCCAAAACTAGGGTTTCATATAAAATTTAGAGATTTCCTCTCTTTCATGAAATGGAAGCTAATATTCATCATAAACAACAATAATCCTTGATAATATACACAATCCTTCCATAATCATGAAACATTGCTCATTTTTGTCCAATCCATTCACTAACACAAAATAATATGCATATATATATATATATATATATCATGAGTATCTAATGAAATTACCACATATGAGTTTCAAATTAAGGATATAACAAGTTAAAGCCATCCTTACCTCAAGAAGAGAAGCTAAAGATGAGAATCCACGTGAAACTTCAACAAAACCACGAAACAATCAGTGAGAGTCTTGATCTAGGCTTGCTCCTTAACTTTCTTCAAAGATTTGGTGTGAATCTTGGCTAAAAGTTCAAGAAATTTAGGGCTTGTTTGGTTTGAGTTTCGGAGATGAATTTTAGAAAAAAAATTTTCCAAAAATTGTTTGGTTTTAGTTTTTTTCAAAAAATTTCCAAAAACACTCTCTCTTACACATCAATCAGTCACTTTTTCTCTCTCATCTCTCATTCTCAATCACTTTTTCTCTTACACACATCTACTCAATTCTTCCAAAATATCAAATCATCCCAAACTCCCACAAAAAATTTCTCTCTCAAAATATATAACCAAACAAACCAAAAAAATTTCTAAAACAACTCTCCCAAATTTTTTTCAAAAACAGCTCTCCCAAAAACAAACCAAACAAGCCCTTAATGTTTCTTCGCTAGGGTTTTCAAAAGATAGTGTTTGAGAGAGAAGATGTAAAAGTGGAAAGAAAATGAGTAAAAGTTGACTTCTTAAGTCAGCTGCCCCAACAGACCGCTTAAGTGAACAGCACAATTTCAAGAGGATCACTCGAGTGACCTTTCTTAAGCCGTCTCGCTTGCAAAATGGCAAACTACTGCGAGCTGCAAATCTTTGCTCAAGTGACCAAATGATTGCTCGAGCGGTTGCCAAATTGTTACAACATACCCTCCTTAAAGAATTTCGTCCCGAAAATTACCATAATCTCTGTCAAAACAACTCTAACAATTCTCAAGGAAGATGATTATTATTCTTACAATAGCTCTATTCATCGTAACATCATCACAATATATGGATTCAAATTCTCAAAGTATCAAAATTCACATGTCACTTATAATCACAATACATAGCATCAACACAAGACTTATATATGTCCCACTAACCACAACACAATGTCAATACAATAAAGAGTAACAAAATCATATATCATTAAACAAATTAGGGTATTTCTCACAAACTTCGACTTTTCTTTCCCACATGGCTTCTTTTACCCCATGATGATGCCATAACACTCTGACTAGAGGTATAGTTTTACCCCTCAAAACTTGCTCTCAAGAGTCTAGAATCTTCATTGGTCTCTTCTCGTAGGAAATATTTTCATCTACTGCAAGGTTCGTCCAGTCTAAGACATGAGATGGGTCGGGCTCATACTTGCGAACAATTGAGATGTGAAACATGTCATGTGTCTTGGATAGTTGTGTGGGCAAGGCAAGGCAATAAGCAACCTCTTCCACTCGTTCAATGACACCAAAAGGACCGATGAACCTAGGTGATAGCTTCCCGCTCCGGCCAAATCTCATCAAACCTTTTCTAAGTGATATCTTCAAAAACACATGGTCACCTACTTCAAAAAACAATGGTCGTCTTCTCTTATCTGCATAGCTCTTTTGTTGGCTTTGTGCCATGATTAACCTCTTCCAAATGATAGCTACTTTTTATGTGCTTTCACGAACCAAATTTGGTCCAAGCATGAGTGAATCTCCAATCTCAGCCCAACACACCGGTGACCTACATGGACACCCATATAAGGCTTCAAAAGGCATCATCCCAAATACTAGCCTAAAAGCTATTGTTGTAGCCAAATTTAGCTAACAAATATTTTTCCCATAACCCTTTGAAATCTAGTACATACGCTCTTAACATGCCTTCCAAAATTTGAATTGTGCGTTTAGACTGACCATCTGTTTAAGGGTGGTATGTAGTACTGAAGGTCAACTGAGTCCCCATAACGATTCATAAACTTTGCCATAACCGTGCGGTGAAACGAGGATCTCTATCCGAGACAATGTTCACTGGAACCCCGTGAAGCTAAATAATCTCCCTAACATACAGCTCTACTAAATAATCAATCGAATCACCTATACACATTGCAAGGAAATGTGCCGACTTAGTCTGTCTACAATGACCTAAACCACGTCATTAATCCTTTGAGTTCTAGGGAAACTCGAAACAAAATCTATTAGAATATGCTCCATTTCCATTCAGCTACTAATAAAGGTTGTAACAACCCGATTGGTTTTGATGCTCCGCTTGGACTTATTGACAAGTTAGACATTTAGACACAAATAAGGCTACATCTCTCTTCATACCCCTCCACCAAAATTGACGACTCAAATCATGATACATTTTTGTGCTTCCGGGATGGACCGCAAGACGGGAGTGATGAAACTCTCAAAGTAAGTCATCTCTACAAGATTTTGGTACAAAAAGGCTATCTACATATTGGATACTTGAGTCAGAATGCACCCTCAACCCTTTTTCTTCTTTTCCTTGCATGATTTTCTCTCTAATTGCTTCTACTTCCGAATCATTTTACCATGCTTCTAAAATTTGTGTGACTAGTGTTGGCTGAGCGAAAACTGAAAACAAAGTAGCTTGACTAAATGATTCACCAAGTTGTACATCAAACTCACTTAGATCACCCAACATCTTCCACTCCCTTATGGCAAGACTAGTAACCGAACTCATCAACTTTCTAATCAAAGCATCGGCCACCACATTGGCCTTCCCAAGATGATAATGCAATTCAAAGTCATAATCTTCCATGTATTCCATCCACCTTTTTTGGCGCAAATTCAAATCTTTCTGGGAGAATAAATACTTGAGACTCTCATGGTCTGAGAATATATCAAATTTCTCTTCATAAAAGTAGTGTCTCCAAAACTTTAAAGCAAAAATAACTGTGGCTAATTCAAGATCATGAGTAGGATAGTTTCTCTCATGAGATTTTAATTGGCGTGAACCATACGCCACGACCTTACCTTCTTGCATCAAAATATATCCCAAACCCGCTCTAGAAGCATCGCAATAAACTGTATAACCCAACCCTATATCTGGGATAATTACGATTGGTGTCGAGGTCAATCTAGCCTTCAATTCTAAGAAAGACTTCTCACATGATTCATTCCAAACTAATTTCACCCCCTTTCTAGTCAATTTGGTTAATTGTGTCGCTAGGATGGAAAAATCTTTCACAAACCGTCTATAGTATCCGTGAAGACCCAAAAAGCTGTGAATCTCAAAAACGTTCTTAGGTTATTCCCACCTCAACATTGCTTCAATTTTTGAAGAATCTATCGTGACTTCCTCTCTTGAGACGTGGCCCAAGAACTTCACTTCCGAAAGCCAAAAATCACATTTCACAAATTTAGCATACAATCGGTGTTCCCAAAGCTATTATAAAACAATGTGAAGATGCTTCTCGTGCTTCTCTTCAGAAGGCGAATAAATAAGGACAGCATCCACAAAGATTACCACGAACTTATTAAGATAATATCGAAAAACTCGATTCATTAAATCCATAAAAATGAAGGGAGCATTAGTTAGACCAAATGGCATCACAAGGAATTCGTAGTAGCCATATCATGTACGAAAGGTCGTCTTAAGAATATCCTTCTCCTTCACTCGCAACTAGTGATAACTTGATCTTAGATCTATCTTTGAGAAACAGCGAGAACCCTTAAGTTGGTCAAAAAGATCGTCTATCCGAGGCAAGGGATATTTGTTTTTTTATTGTGACTCTATTTAACTTACGATAGTCGATGCATAACCACAAAGAACCATCTTTCTTCTTGACAAAGAGAGCCAGTGCTCCCCATGACGAGGTACTAAGGATGAATCCCTTATCTAACAATTCTTGCAATTGCTCCTTTAGAAGAAGTAGTTTTGTTAGAGCAAATCTATACGGCGACATGGAGATGAGTGTCGTACCAGGCACTAGATCTAGAGAATCCTACCTCACGATGAGGTGGTAACTCGGTGAGATCCTCAAGAAAAACATCTAGATACTCACAAACCACCTTAGGAAATATCCCCCGAACTATACTACCCTCATCATCGACAATAGTTGCAAGAAGAAAACTAAGTTTGCCTCGACTTCGTGAGTCATACAACAATGGCAACCCTCCATCGGCTCTATCTCCTAAAAAAAAAGTCCCCACCAGTGGTACACACCATAACCCTTCCATGGTAACAATCTATAACGACACGATAAGAAGACAACTAGTCCATACCAAGAATGACATTAAAACCCGACATCTCTAATAGCACTAAATTAAAAAGGAGTTGACGTTCAGCTACCTCAATTACATACACACGACATCCCTAATTTAAGATGGCTTGACCCCCGATTGGTGACTCAACCATGAGTGAAGACTCTAGTTGTTCTACTTTTAAACCCAATATGGATGCAAATGCAGATGCGATAAATAAATGAGATGCTCTAGTGTTTATCAATATGTTGGCCCAAGTGTTTTAGATAAGATAGGTACCTCTCATCACTGATGGTCCAGATGATTGTTCAGAAGCAGTGACTGCATAAACTCGCCCTTGGGGCCTTTGTTCACCCCAATCACCTCTCAAAACGTTGGTCGGTTGTGTTAACCGTGCTGATGTGGCCCCTTATACTGCCCTTGGTGTCTACCCAGACTAAACCGATTGGCAATTCTACCTCTGACCTTGGCCTGCCGTATAACTACTAGAATTTCAAGATCTAAAAGCACTCCCCGTCCTGACTAGCTGTGGACAAAACCTCTTCATATGCCCTGATTGCCCACAATAGTAACATGCAGACAACTGGCCCTATTCCTTGGGCTTGGTTTGAGAACGAATTTGTTGTTGATGACTAGGATTTTGTTTACGCTTTTGTGGCATTGCTGGCTACATTTGAAACAAATAACATGGGTAGGGCCTGTGCTTCCAGAACTTCTCACAAAAACAGACCCTGATGACTTAGCTTGTTAGGGCATAGATTGGAAGGAAGAAGAAGAACCCCTAGATTTCTTAGAAGATCCAGTATCACTCCTGGATTCTGAGTAACTCGGCATCTTATGCCTCTGCCTAACTTCCGCAGCCTCTAACATAATCTCTACATGAGTTGTGGCCTCTACCTATCACCTTCATCAAAATCTTGGGCCTTAGTCTTTTCTCAAATTCCAGACACTGACGCTTCTCTGTCACCACAAGCTTAGGCGTAAAATGTGCTAAACTGGTAAAAGTGGCCTCAAATTCCGCTACTAGGGTGTCCAAATGTCTAAGTTCTTCTAACTGCTTCCTCAACCTTTCCTTAGCCGTGGGAGGTAAGAACTTCTTTTGGAATGTGTGGTTAAAGGCCTCCCAAGTATGCTCTACTTTGTGTTTAACAAATTTCCACCATTGACCGGCCTCCCCTTTTAACTGATAAGCCACCAATGCCATCCGAAATTCTCTATCACGGATGTCTAGGATCTCAAATGACTTAATAATCTATTCCAACCATTCGTCTACCTTCATTGGGTTGGGTTCTCCACTAAATTCAGCGACATTTGAACAAAAAAATTTCTTTTTCAAGAAAGAGACTCGAGTTTCCCCTTCAATTGTCCTCGTCGCTTGCTTGGCTCAAAGTATTTCCATAAACTCAGGGAGAGCTACTACCATTTCCCAGGCTAATGCCTCCATTGCATCCTGGGCCACAAGAATGACCGCATCATTTTACCCTACCCCTTCTTTTTAGGGAGATAGATCTTGTTAAGCCGGCATATCCCCACTACCTCTGTGTGGCCTACCACGACCTCTATCACATCCAAACATCCTATATAGAGGTAAGGAGAAAAGATTTAACTCAATCCATACACTATATGTCAACTCACACGTCACGAGTTAGATACACCTATACATATGTCTATGTTACATAAAGCACACCACATAGTCATATAAACACATAGAGCACACACGAGTTACTCTCTTAAAATGTCGACTAGTCCCGTGGCACTTGAAGACCTAGTAAAAAAAGTATTGATCAGGTGCCTTGCCAAAATGATTTCGATGACTGCAATAGACATAAGTCATATCCCAAGAGGTTAACTCAATAGCCACATAATCACACAAACAGATAAAACACACAAAGCAAACTAACGTCCCTTGCTAACATGATAGCCATATATGGTAAAGCTGCTTCCCGCGAGCTCCAGGTATTCAAACCTGGTTAGCTCTGATACCAATTTGTAACACCCTGGCAATGAACCACCATGATCCTGTTCATCCAGGCATTCCCAATATACAATTGACAATGAGAACAAGACAAAATAGTAATGATATAACATTGACAACATTCCTTCCCTTTGAACTATTTCTAAGCTTAACAATATTGTCTTATTACATTTCATAAATAAAATAAAATAGTTCAACAAGTAAAAAATGGTACAACAAAATCAATTATAAGCTAAATTCCCTCAACTTTGTTCGTTGTTACACCAAAATACAAATCGACATATAGTCACCAAAACTGTCTCAGGCATACACATAATATGATTTCAAACAAAAGCTTTCACATCCCAAAAGTTTTCTTCTTCTCAAAACAGTCACTTAGAAGGGACTTCGTCTTCATTTCCTGAAATTGGTTAGTTTGGGGAGAGCAAAAGCTCAGTAGGTAATGTACTTAACAAGTTATAACATTAATTGAAAAACACATGATCATGCAATGCAAACGTTTGGTAAATTTTGTTTTATATGTATATATATATATGTATGTATGTATGTATGTATATAGATACATTTATGCATGAGTATGAAATAAGCAACATTAATGTTCAATTAGCATTTTTAGATTTTACATGGACGATAACTATACTATGACATTCCAAGTAAGAGCTGCAATTCAAAATACATACATAGATATAGATTTTGTATACTGAAAATAGTCCCAATTTTGCCGACTCCAAAAACGGTGGGGTGATGGGCACAAAAAAAAAAAAAACCTTTTTTCCCTTCCACATTTGCTGACTCTAGAAATGGCGGATGTGGACACCCTAAACTATGTTTTTCCACATTTGCTGACTCCAGAAACAACGAGCTCATGGACACCCAAAAATATTTTCCTACATTCATCCGGCAATATGCGCAGACAAGACAATTGGACACCTTGACTCCCCGCACGGGTACTAATTACAATACATAACTCAAAACCCAACCCGACTCACTTCTCGAACTCATAGACTATTTACCTACTTTCAACTTTCCACTACTCGCACCATTATTGTATTATAAGAGAAATTTAATAATGCATATGATGCGTGAATTTGTGTATTCCCAATTTCTCCTAAAATGATTCAAATAATCCTCAATAATATACCCAATCCTTCCATAATCATGAAACATTACTCATTTTTGTCCAATCCATTCACTAACACAAAATAATAGGGCAAATTACACAAATAGTCCATATAATTTGAGGGTTGTATTACTTTGATTCTTGACTTTTTAATTGTGACACAATTAATCCTGAATTTTGAATTTTGTTCCTAATAAGGACAATTGAAAATATCATTGAATTTTTCAAGAGTAAAATTGTCAATCTGATAAAATATAAACTAATTTGACAAAAATAAATGTGAAACAACTCTTTTAAAATTTTTAAAAATTATTTCAACTCACTAAAAATAAAATTATGTAAAATTGATAAATCTTTTAGACATTTATTTTTTTTTTTACCAAATTAATTTTTATTATGTGTTTGGATGATGTCATGTAAAATTAATTTTAAAAATTAATCATGTAGTTTTTATTAATTTTACATAATTTTATCATTGGTGGATAAAAATAATTTTTAAAAAATTAAAAATATTTTGACATTTATTTTGTTAAATTAATTTATATTTTGTCAAATTGACAATTTTACCCTTGAAAAATCTAATGATATTTTCAACTGTCCTTATTTGGAACAAGATTTAAAATTCAGGGTCAAATATGTTACAATTGAAAAGTTAGGGACTAAAGTGACACAACTCCCAAACTATAAGGACTATTAGTGTAATTAACCCAAAATAATATATATATATATATACATATAATGAGTATCTAATAAAATTACCACATGAATTTCAAATTAAGGATATAACAAGTTAAAGACACCTCTATCTCAAGAAGAGAAGCTAAAGATGAAAATTCACGTGAAACTTCAACAAAATCGCGAAACAATCGACGAAAGTCTTGATCTAGGCTTGCTCCTTCACTTTCTTAAAAGATTTGGGGTGAATCTTGGCTAAAAGTTAGACAAATTTATTGTTTCTAAGCTAGGGTTTTCAAAAGATAGTGTTTGACAGAGAGGGGATATGTAAATGTGGGAAGAAAATGAGTAAAAGTTGACTTTTTTAAGTTAGCTGTCCTAACAGACCGTTAGAGCGAACTTTCCATCGCTTGAGCGAACAACATAATTTCAAGGGGATCGCTCGAGCAAAAAACAAGAGGTTTTAAAAGTTTTGCAGTGTCACGGTGGAAATACTAAGAGCATGAAATCTGCGCTTGAGCGACCACTTCACCGCTCGAGCGGTCTCACCTACGAAATGACAAACTACTAAAAGCTACGAGTCTTCACTCAAGCGACCAAATGACCGCTCAAGCAATCTGCCAAATTCAACTGTTACAGCAGAGGTGAAGAGAGATTTGATGAGAGGAGATATAAAGGTCTGAGAAGAGAGAGACTGAGATGTGAGATATGAGTGAGAGAGAGAGAAATTGAGATAAAATCAACGTGTGGAAGGAGCAGAGGAAATAAAAGAGTAGTTTGGTCATTTTGCAAGAACTTGTCCTTATGGATAGTATTTTAGAGTAGGGGTGAGCATGGTCCGAATTGGGCCGGATTGGGGTAATACCAAGACCAATCCGTTATCTACGGTTCCTGAAAAATTGGAACCAATCCAATCCAATCCATTTAAATCATGGAATCAATCCGAACCAATCCATTTAAATACGGATTAGATCGGTTTAGGACCACGGATTCACATAATTAAATAACAAAAACATATATATATAACACTTTAATTTCATAAAAATATAAACATAGCGCTATATTAGTTCCACAATAGCAATATGTTTTTCTATAATAGTGACATACTGTTCTAGAATTTAAACAACCATAAGAAAATTGGTTTCACTATAAGCATTTAAACCATTACAAATTAAAACTAAAAACTAACAAACAAAAGTAATAAAAGAAGATATTATATGGTTTTAGGTTTGAGTTTAGATTTTATATAGAATAAAAAAAGATACTATGCGGGAGGATGTATAATAAAAATATAGACTATTTGTATACGGTCCGGATCGGTTCCAATCCGGAACCGTAGGGTTCAATCCGAAACCAATCCGTGGACTACGGATTTTTAATTCTTCAATCCGGAACCAAACCGCGGATTCAAAAAATCAATCTAAACATATCGGATTTGACTGGACTGGATCGGATTACGAATTTTACGAATTCCTTGCTCAGCTCTATTTTAGAGCATGAACTTTGAGGCAACGAAAATTTAAAATTGAATTTATGAATCTAGTGCCCAAAAAAACAAATGTTTGCATAATTTAATTTCTTATGACAATTCTCATCACATCTTCACCTCTTGAAAGCAAGTGAGTGAATCACATTATCTCACCATAAATACAAATACAATCTATATCTACGCAAATAAAATAAGATTTTACTTGTTTCTAGTTGAAAGCTCTAAGCAATCGAGATCTCTTACCGGCAAGAGTCATTAAATACCCGAGTTTATGAAAACTTGGTTGAATCTTTTCATAAACTCATATTAGTAAGAGTCTTATGTTTCAACTGTTTGATTCAGTTGAAATTTTCAACTAGACACAAATCATTCCTAATAAAATATATAAAATAAATTTACTTGAGTGTGATTCACATCTCAATTAAATATATATTTTATTTCATATACTTTTCGAGATTTTTTCAACTATAGAATTTTTTTAGATACAAATGAGTTCGTTCTATGCATATGCGAGTCTCACCGTCTCGTACTCCGGGAGAGAAATTGCAAAGCTCACGTGCATGAGTTAACACAATTTTATACTATATATGGATTTAAAAAAAAATTGAAATTACGTATAAGGATTTACGGGAAAAGAAGTTATCAGTTCAGAGAGCTGTCTCTCTCTAAGAAGCCCTGGTCTTTCTGTTTGGTTTATTATTCTCCCTACTTTCTCTCTCCTCTATGGAAAAGACTCTACTTCTGTTTTTCTTTGCCGTCCAGTGAGAGAACCTGTAGATCTCCGGCAATGACCTACGATTCTGGTAATTCTGACCTACAAGGTCTATCTAATTCATACTTATTCTCATTTTTTTATATATATATAAATATAAATATATTATAAATGAAATAGGATATTGAGATTTTCTTGTTTGTTTTCTGCAATCTCTATCCAAGAAAACAAAATTTCAATACCTATTCAAATTATTGGAATTTTTATTGGATTTTCATTGTTTTTGATGCTCGTGAGCAACTGGGTATGTGTCTGTTTAGGAGATCTGACAATTAAAAGGGCTCTTTCTCGTTTGAATTTCAGGATTTTGAAGGGTATGGGTTTGACTGATGTTGTTTTAGCACAATCTTGGTTCTAATTTCTTTTCTTTCTTCCTTTCTTTTCTTTTCTTTTTTTTTTCCCAGGAAAATAATTCCATAGGATGGGGTTGGTAAAGGAAGAAAGTTCACTGGAAAAGTCTGTTATTTGGATTCTCACCTTAAGAGAATCTTTTGCCTAATAATTGAAAAACTGGGGAAAGAGAAGATTGGGTACTAACCTGTTTTTCACAGCCTCAGAAATGGATATCAGAAGAGAGACTTTGATTCCGGAAGTGAAAGATTACCAGATTCACAGTTCTTGGTTTCCAATAACCCCAGTGAAGCCCATTCCGCCAAAACCGCAGCCGATCTACGCGGACAGGCAAGAAAATCAGCTAGGCCATGAAAATTTGATTGTAGCAGAGAGATTTTCCACCGGGTTTGCAGAGGAAACTCGAGCCCATGGAACAGTTGCATGTTGTGATTCAACAAATTGCATTGACTTGAACAAGGACTTCGATGATTGGGAGGCAGATTTCGCTGGGAAATCCCAAGTAACTGGTGGTGAATTCAGCATTTGCAGTGAATTTTCCATGGATACAGACAGGATAGAAAATGTTCCTTTTGGAAATCTCATGGCCCTTGCTGATGTTGCTGCTACAACAGATTCTGCAAATGCTGCCAGCCAAGGGAATGTTAATGCAGAAAACAGTTGTTTCATTTCTATTTTCGACTCTCACTTCGAAGGTAGTCGATTTGAGAACTGCTCCACAACTTCGTCGCCTGCAAACCAAGAGATCTTATTTGGATCAAACCTGTGGAGTAACAGCAATTGTGCACTGGATAGGCCTTTATGTGAGTATTACTAACTTTGCATTTGATTTGGTGATTACTGTTAGTTAAAGCTCTGTTGCTTTCATCTGTAACTCTTGAGAGCAAGAAAAATACATAGAAACACAAACATGTCAAATAATTGTATGCAAGGATCAAACTGCACAGTTTCACTGGTGTAGGGCCATTAAATACCCCAATGTCATTGAGGTTTGTGAAACGCCACCAGCTCCATTTCCAATACAGAATCCATGTGCTTGTTTGGCGCAAGTTTTATCCAGCTAAAAGCTGATAATCAGAAAACATAAATTAAAAGCACATCTCCTATTTCTCAATCATGAGTCTTTCTTCAACTTATTTAAATTTTTTTTGCCTCATAAGTTGTAATTAGATGCTGCACCCAACACTCTGGAACAGATTTCACAAAAAACAAAACTATAAGCATCTCCATAAGCTGCACCAAACAACCCCCATATATTAAATAAAATGTGAATCAGTTATCTCTGTACCTTAAAAAAACTGCATTTGGATTTAGGACCAAAGGAAGAAAGTGAAACACCAATTGGTATTTGCTTATCATGTAATGTATCATACATATTTACATGATACACCTTTGCCATGCCATCATTCTGATTGTTTCCTTTTACCCACAAAGAATTGATACTCAGGACATTTTCACCATCACGCTGACTCTTCACTCGCGGCGGCAGCGGTGGTGGTGGTGGTTTTTTACACCAGATTCGAAATCTGACTTTCCCAGACCCCATGCACTGGAATGTTTTTTACACCTGATTCAACAACCACCAGATGAATAACATTCCTGACACTAGAAAAATCACTTCAGATTTTGTTAATATTTATTCCTCAAATTGATGAAATGTAATAACTGTACCTTACAGATGGAAATTACGTTCCTGCCCAAGCCACCTATGATCTCAACTTGCCACCTGGAGCATTAACAGATGCATTCACAAGCAGGAACATCACTGCCCAGTTTTCACCCATAACACCAGATCAGTCCAAGAAAGGAGAAAACAAGCACGATTATGATATACGCAATTTAAACATGGATGAAAGAACAAATCAGGCAAGGGACGAGGGGAATGAAGTTGCTATTAGGGTTGAAGTGGACGAGCTCCACCATGATAAAGAACAGCAACGACTACCAAAAGATTTTTCAAGTTCTGCTATTTCAACACAATTGCACGAGAATCACAACCCTGACAAGGAAGGCAACCCTGGCATTGACCTGAACAGAACACAACAGAAACCGAGAAGAAAAAAGCACAGGCCCAAAGTGGTTATAGAAGGCCAGCCCAAAAGGACTCGAAAGCCAGTGACCCCAAAGCCTGTGGGCCCCGAGGAAAACACAACAGGCAAGAGGAAGTATGTCCGAAAAAATGGACTCAACAAAACCCCAGGCATTCCCACAGTGGATGTTACAAGCGAAAGTACTCATCCAAAAACAGCACCGCGTGTAACAAGATCCTGCAGGAGAACATTAAATTTTGACTTGGAAAGCCAAGTGAGAGAAGAAAGCTCTTCGTGCAGGCCACAGTCCAATGAGAATGCAGAATCACAAGCACAAAACTTTTATACCAGAGTTGAATCAAAATCAACCGTTCACCTTGGCCAAGGGATAGAGGCAATGGTTGAGAAGACACAAGTGGGCATTGCTTATGAACTTAACCGCTCCATGAACAAAGTGCTTGAAGATTACATAGCAATGCCAGAAAGACAAGCCCCATGCCCCCCAACCCCAGCCAAAACTGATCGATCACATGAAAACTTAAAGGGTCATGCCCAAAATGAGCATACAAGAGGAAAATGTCAGATAGTTTTCTCCGATGAAACACATGATAAACAGGGAAGCATTGTACAAATGATGATGAATACTGATATCCAATCCACACCGAGAAGTCCAAACGATTCCATCTGCAGCAGCAGTGCACGTTTGACTGAGGGAGAACAAGCAAGGGGATTAAAGAGGGTACATTCATGCACAATTGATGAGGCAGAACCCAGCCGCACAAATGTGATTGGACGTCATTACAATTCTTTGCATGAATATCTGGCAAGATTTCCAGCAAATGTATATAACAATAACAGAATTCCTGGCATGCATTTTCCTACAATTTACAAGAAAAAGAGAACTGAGAAAGCGCACAGTTCAACTATGTCCAACATATTGTCTATTGTGACTGCTGCAGAAAATAGTGTGAGACGAGCAACACCATGGCCTCTGAACAATGCCTGTGCAACTCCTTATACAACAGAAACCAATTGCAGGTTTTCTACTGCTCAATTTAACACTAGCAGAACTTCAACCAAAACTACTCCACTTACGGAAGCTCAGGGTAAACAGAAAACTTTCGAATGTACACTGGCTTTGGACCAGAAAGGAAGGATGACAAAGAAGAGATCCAAAGGCCCTACTCGGGTACGCGACTTGGCTTCACTAATTAGAATTGTAAAGGGAAAACAATTGCCAAGTTTTCCTGCTAGAGGGGCACCAATATGTGGTAATAAGCAGGTGTATGAAATTTCACATCACCCTCACACATGCATGGAAGCACTGCTTGCAGACACTCGTGCAACAATGACAACAAAGAAGCGGACAAAAAGAAACTCTACTGGTATGTGTACCTACAACCAATCCTTTTGCAAGTCAATAGGTACTTCCTAAGTAAATGATTATAGATTCTTTTGTTTATTGAGGGGCACCCGTTCTGTTAAAGTGATTTCTGTTCTAAATACACCGAGGCATTCAATGCATGTCATCTTCCAGGTGCAAAACAGAAGAGAATCCCCACTATTGATGCAATAGTTGAGTATTTAAAGTGCCTAGACATCAATCAGGAAAGCAAACAACTCACATATCAAGAGCAGGGTGCAATTGTTCCTTACAATTTAAGATTCGAAAAGAAAAATGCACTCGTTCTTTATAAAAGAGATGGAAGGGTGGTGCCTTTCGAAGGTTCATTTCGTCTTGTTAGGAAATGGCGACAACGACCTAAAGTTGACCTCGATGAAGAGACAAATAGAGTATGGAAGCTTCTTCTGGAAAATATAAACAGTGAAGGTATTGATGGGACAGATGAAGAGAAAGCAAAATGGTGGGAAGAAGAACGACGAGTGTTCCGAGGGCGGGCAGACTCATTTATTGCACGCATGCATCTCGTACAAGGTATCAATACAGATAATCACTTAAATGTCTACACACCACTTAAGTCTCAAATCTTTTTTTAGGAATGCTAAAATCATATCTCATTAAGTAGCTAAATATATGTTGTGACACAACGGAATTATCACATGGAACTAAATATCATTCTAGTAGACAAAGGATCCCAAATACATAGAAAGAAACTTTGAATCCACGAGGAAAAGAAGAATTCTCAAAGAGGAATTAATTCTATTGATTGAAGTTGTATTTTTTACCCTAAAACTTCTATAGGTATTTAGGGCTTGTTTGGACATTGGCTATTTTAATTGGCTTTTTGACTTTTTATGAAAAGACATGAAAAAAAATAGAGCGATGTGACAATTTATAGGGACTTTCTAGCTTTTTGAGTATTTTACTCACTTCCCAAACAAAGCCTTAGATAATAACTTAAACTTTGGAAATCAATCAATGTTGAACACCAATCAATCTAAAAATTAAGAAACTAGCCTAATTCTTGAAAAATAAGTAACCTAAAAATTTGGGGAAAAAAAAGGAAAAATTATTTATAAGTCCTATTATAGAGACTTATACTACATATGGTCCTAAGTAAAACCTTATGTTCCCATAAGTCTTGTGGGAAATTGGTTAACACATTTACCCTCACAATTAGTTGTTAATATCATAAAAAATGGCAAAACCATATATAGAAAATTGAATGTTACCATATATCATATCTATGTGGATGTGAATTTGAAATTCAAAATACACATGATATTTGGAGATTTCTGCTGTGAATAGGAAAAATTTTAGGAAACAAAATAAATTAGATATGTTTTGTGTCTTCATTCTAATGTGAACTGCTGGTTCATTTGAGAACATTTCGAAACCCACCACCAAGAGGAGAAGGGGCGCGATTCGACGGCCAGGTTGGTAAACAAAAAATAAGAGATATCCTGACTAGAATCAAATTCAAGAGGCACGAGATATACCTAGAGCAACCAGACACTAGATTTTTTTTTATGCTTGGATTTCAATACGGTCGTTTTGCTTCTAAACATGAACGAACAAACCAAGGTTCCGATATTCACAACCCACTTCACAAACCATCATTAGAAAATTTACAGATAAACAATCTAACTCTGAATTCAATAATATATAATGAAAACTAAGGGTATGTTTGGTTTGCATTTGGGAGATGAGTTTTAGAAAAAAAATTCTAAAAAATTGTTTGGTTTGAGTTTTTCTCAAAAAATTTCCAAAATCACTTTTTCTCTCTCCTCTCTCCTTCTCAATCACTTTTTCTCTCACACACATCTACTCAAATTCTCCCAAAATATCAAATCATCCCAAACTCCAAAAAAAACAACTCTCCCAAAATATACAACCAAACAAACCAAAAAAATTTCTAAACTCTCCCCAAATTTTTTTTCAAAAACAACTCTCCTAAAAACAAACCAAACAAGCCCTAAGAGTTTCATTCACATAGATTCCAAGACTTTCCACGAACAAGCAACATTTTCACATGCAATTAAAAAAATCAAAAACCCATCAAGTTTGCGAAACGTAATGTGACCCGTACATAAACATCGAATTCAACAACATCACAACACAAATTCAAAGACAAATATAATCAAGCGTAACACGCACAAAACATGACAACATTGCAGATGTGGGTTAACATTATAACCTAAATGTAACGTCATTAGAGACTAATGAAAGTGTGCCAATGTATGGCTGTACCATTTTTCATAAACCATCAACATTTTCACATTTAATTAAAAAAATAAAAAACTCAATAAGTTTGCGAAACGTAACGTGAGACATACGTGAACACTGAATACAACAATGTCACAACACAAAATTCGAAGATAAATGCAACCGAACGTAACATCCACAAAACATGACAACATTGCAGATGTGGGTTAACATTACAACTTAAATGTAACGTCATTGGAGGCTAATGAAAGTGTGCCAATGTATGGCTGTACCATTTTTCATAAACCATCAACATTTTCACATTCTATTAAAAGAATCAAAAACCCAATAAGTTTGCGAAACGTAACGTGACACTTACGTAAACACTGAATACAATAACGTCACAACACAAATTTAAAAACAAATACAACCGAACGTAACACGTACAAACATGACAACATTGCAGATGTGAGTTAACATTATAACCTAAATGTAACGTCATTGGAGGCTAATGAAAGTGTGTCAATGTATGGATGTACCATTTTTCATAAACCAACAACATTTTCACATTCTATTAAAAGAATAAAAAATCCAGTAAGTTTGCGAAACGTAACGTGACACATACGTATACACTGAATACAATAACGTCACAACATAAATTCAAAGATAAATACAACCGAACGTAACATGCACAAAACATGACAACATTGCAGATGTGAGTTAAAATTACAACCTAAATGTTACGTCATTAGAGGCTAATGAAAGTGTGCCAATGTATGGATGTACCATTTTTCATAAACCAACATTTTCACATTCAATTAAGAAAATAAAAAACCAGTAAGTTTGTGAAACGTAATATGAAATGTATGTAAACACTTACTACAACAACGACAAGCACAAATCCAAAGACAAATACAATCGAACGTAACACACACAATACATAACCATTTTGTAGATGTGGGTTAACATTGGATGGCTGTAACAGATTGTGAAAACCATATTAGAAGCAAAAAACCTTACCTCCTTCCCTCAAACACTTTTGAATCCAAATCGACAAAAGCAAACAACACAACCCCCAACATTAGCATCACCCATATCTAGATCCAAACCAACAACATTTTCAAAATCCACCGGAATCTACTATCAATGTGACATTCACTCCCACGGACGACACTACACATTGCACTTTCCTAAAAGTCTCCAAAAACTTAATAGGCTGAATGATAGAATAATTTATACTATGGAAACATATAAAGGATATAATAGTACACTAATACCATTTAATTACGATTCATAGGACCTTGTGGAATACCTTCCAAACTAAATAGGACTTAAAACTTTATAAGAAACTACACAGGACTTCACGTTAAATAAGTTCTCCTAATAGCACTTATAAATAATTTTCCCTAAAAAAAAACCCTAATAATTCTAAGATATTACACGATTTTCCTAGACAAATACTATATCAAAAATATTTAAAATAAAAATATAGAAACATTTAAACTCTTGTCCTACATCGGACTTTTCTTCAAAACAACTCTTCCTCCGAGTTCAAACCAAATATTTTCCATCTTCCATGCCAAATAAAAGATACTTGGAATACTTTAATTGTTAGTTCCTCTTCCAAAAGCTGTTTACAATATCTTTATGCTTCAACTGGTTGACAAGATCAACTAGACAGGCATTGGGATTGGGAATCAAATTGAATCATTCCACACCAAGACAATTAACAAGGTGCACTTTATGTTGCTATAGAATTTTCTCAACTTTGCTCCGTCTTAGATTTGGTTGAGCCTTCAATTTGTTACACGGTCTTGGTATAACTCAACCCCAAAAGCTAGCTACTGAGGTGGGTGCCCTCACGCTTATATGCTTACCATTGCTTTAGTACTCAGGCGATGTGGGACTTCGCTTCACACAATTATCAACCTTGGAACACCAAGTGTGTCCCCATTTAGTTTTTTTTGTTGCATGTAGAGACTCTGTTAACTCTTCTTTTATTTGCTCTTTGTCATTGAGTACAACCCAATCTCCTTTTGTGATCTCATGACCATCACAATAATCAATAGGAGATAGTTTTGTCCTCATCAAATCTTGGCTGACCACAATCGTTCCTAGATCAAAAAAATCTTGATTGACCTATGCAATGAATCTCTTCATAATAACAATCATCTGCATTCTTCAGAATGCAACTTTAGGACTCTAAATATGTTTTGAAACATTTATAAGATAAATACATGTGTATTTCAAAGTTTATTTGCATTCTTTAAAATGAAATTGTTACATAAATGATATCTTGATGTTTAGATTATGAATATATTTTATTTTAATTAGAATTTTTTTTTTCTTTTTCCATTACTTTTAAATAAACTACTCATATGTTTGACATATCATAAATTTATCAAAATATAAATAAATAAATAAAAATAACTTGTCCCACACATATCATGTCTTGCATTTTTTTAAACACCGTTGTGTCCGCTCAATTGTATCGTGTCATGTGTCTGTGTTACTTAGAATATAAACAATTAACTTCTTGTAGCCATATTACCTTGGCAACTAGTGGTAAAAACAAAAGATATAAGATATTTCAAAATTATAGACATAGATAGCAGTGATAGCTAATGCAATATGCCAAAACTCAAGTTGTGAAAACCTTATCCTATTAGCAACTTAATGAAAGAGATTGTGTATACATACAAACTTATCACTAAATTGAAAGACATAAATACCTGGCATATTGTTTCCCAAATATCTACTTCTATCTTGGACCTGAACAAAGAAAGTATCGAGAAGCCTAAATTAGAAAACAGTCATTACCTCCACAAACATTTAGGGCACGCTCTTCCTTTTCTCAAACTTTGGAATGATAGGAACATTGGTTCATTCAGCAAATTTTGTTATATTTACAGTGCAATGTAATGTTCACAGGAGATAGACGCTTCTCTCCATGGAAAGGATCAGTTGTGGACTCAGTGATTGGAGTTTTCCTTACTCAAAATGTCTCAGACCATCTTTCTAGGTCAATTGGAGTTTCTAACTTAACAAAAAATTAACACCAGTCAAAATAGAAAACCTCTTCACTCTAGTTTATTCTTTGCAGTTCTGCCTTCATGTCTCTTGCTGCACACTTTCCTCTCCAGTCAAAGATCAATGACAGCCCATGCTTTGAAGAGACAAGTATATTAGTTGAAGAACCAGAAGTGTGCATACTGGACCCGGAGGATTCCATCAAATGGCATGAAGAGAAGTCAAATCAACCAGCCTATGACAGGAGTTCTATGACACTGCATGAAATGTATTCAAATGTAGAAAAGGTGTCAATGGAAATGAATTTCTAGGAAGCAGCAGCAGTGGCGTAAAGTCAACAAATAATTTGAAATGTAAATCCTCAGATATTTCTGGAAATAGTCTAGAGATATACCATAAATCAACAACAGACACAGTGGTGAATCAGCTCACAGAAGCAGTGGCAGGTTTCATGGGAGACAGAAGAGAAACGGATGATGTACTTTCTTCTCAGAATTCTGTCGGTTCCTCTCAAAACTCCGTGGATTCATCAATGGCTCAAACCACTGAAAGAATAAGATCATTTTTGCATGACAACTCAGAAGCAAATCCAGGAACCAGTTCAAATCCCAACAGTCTTGTTGGCTCTTCTTTTGTGGAGTTATTACAGAGGGCAGAAACCTTGTGTGGAATTTACAATCACAAGACTGGAAATGCATCATCTTATGAAGAAAATGGGTCCACCTACAAGGATGGTTCAGAATGCGACACACAAAAACAAAACAAGGATAACTTGGATAATAAAACCTCCTCAAGGCAGATCATCACTTCCAATAATTATTGTTTACAAATGACCACTGACTTGGGACTGGAAGTTGAATCCTTTATAATGTTGGGAGAAGGAAGCCTGTCTTCTGATATTTCCAAGAAAAATGAAGAAAACTGCACAAGTGAACAAAGTGAAGTAACGGCAGAATCTGTAAGCCGGACTATGGTTCCAAAGGTCATGGCTACGAGTTTCCAAGAAACACCAAAATCTCCCAGTGAAAACAATCATGCATGCAGCAGCATTCACGGAAAGGTGAATAGGATCTTCCAGTCTCAATACAGACCAGTTGGGAATCCCAAGGATAACATTGAATCACAGACCAAGAGCAAAATCCCAGAATGCAGCATGTTCTTGAGGCTCCAAACCTTTCAATAGAGACCTTGGATGTCACACACAGCACCACCGTAACTAATAACTCAAAAAACACTGAACATAAGGCAGTTGAGTCAAGTTTGAAAGACCATGGATATCTTCCTAGCAAGGCAATTAATTCTGATACTTCCAAAGTGAAGAGGGTTAGGAATGGAAAGCAGAAACAGAACACAGTTGACTGGGATAGCTTAAGATCGCAGGCACAAGCCAAAGGTAAAAGAGAAAGAACAGCCAACACAATGGACTCGTTGGACTGGGAAGCAGTACGGTGTGCAGATGTTAACGAGATTGCTGACACCATCAAAGCAAGGGGAATGAACAACATGCTAGCAGAGAGAATTAAGGTAAATATATTCCATAACAAACCATCTCATATTCCATTGTTTAAACTGCAGATGGTTTGCCTATGTTATGACACTCAATGTATAGAAAAGCCATTTAACTGATGATAGTTGAGAAAATGCAGGATTTCCTGAACCGGCTGGTTAGAGAACACGGAAGCATAGATCTTGAATGGTTGAGGGATGTTCCACCTGACGAAGTAAAGTAAGCCCACAGAAAATTTTAAGATCATTTCTATATGTTACGGAACAATTTCCGTATGATAAAAAGAACAATGAAACAAGTACTTACAGAAATCTTTTGCTTGTAGAGAATATCTGTTGAGTGTAAGAGGGTTGGGCTTGAAAAGCGTGGAGTGTGTGCGGCTTTTGACTCTTCACCATCTTGCTTTCCCAGTAAGTCATAAGTTAAAAGTACACGACATATCAAAATAAGATGGATGAATCTTAAACATTTTACTTGTAAATCTTCAATAAGGTTGACACAAACGTCGGACGTATAGCCGTCAGACTAGGATGGGTACCCCTTCAGCCGCTGCCTGAGTCACTACAGTTGCATCTTCTAGAACTGTGAGTATTAAGGGCCAACTGATTTACATCAGTACAATTGGTCATTCACAATAGCAAAGCTAATGTTGCTGTTCCTACATAGGTACCCAGTGTTGGAATCAATTCAGAGATATCTCTGGCCACGACTCTGCAAGCTTGACCAAAGAACATTGTAAATAGATATTTCTGTTGGCATCTATACCCAAACTGATTTATGCATACTGTTTATATATATATGAATTGGCAAGAACATAAAATTATTTATTATTTATTGTTAAATTATGCAATGGCATTTACTCATTCGTAATGCTATTTGTCACAGATATGAATTACATTACCAGATGATTACTTTTGGAAAGGTAAGTAGTATTTTCTAGAAATATGTGGTGATTTCCCCCTAACTGATGAATATTTACAAACAAGGTTGGCACGCATTCATTATAAATTTTGCAGGTGTTTTGTACCAAAAGCAAACCAAATTGTAATGCATGTCCAATGAGAGGAGAATGCCGGCATTTTGCAAGTGCATTTGCAAGGTTTGTACATCATCTGTAACAGATCTCTACACCTAAATCACCACACATGCCAATATCTGAATGAGACTTCTGTGTGTTGATTTTTTTCTTTTTTCTTTTTTCTGAATGCCAATATCACCTACATTCTACAAATTTTGAATTCTTTTCAAATGATCCATCACAAAGAGATGATATGTGGAAAATCATGACCAGCTGAATGATAATCATCAGGAACATAACTATTGCAGATGAAAATACAAATTGAAGGCACATACATTCATACGTATATATACATGCATGCATGTGTTTGTGTGTCTCTATACACATTCAGATACTAAAAGATAAACATAAACAAGAAAAGCAACTTAATCCACATTTGTTCTGATGAAAATCATATCATAATTGGTTCTAGGACAGTAGATTTGTTTGGCAACTGTCAAATACATGAAATTCACTTCATCATTCTGGTTATTTAAATACTGCGTGTTATTCAAGATATCAAAAGCTCAGTATCACAAAGCTTCGCAAAAACAAACCCATAATATCTATGTTAAGCATATTCTGATATACTGAATGACTAATGAACCATGTCGGATGCAGTGCAAGGCTTGCCCTCCCTGGGCCAGAAGAGAAAAGAATAGTGATTGCAACTGAAAACAAAGCAACTAATGAGGTCATCAAACCATTGCAGCTACCTCTACCTCTACCTCTACCTCAGGCTAATCAACAACTGCAAGCACAACCTCAAATCAATAACTGTGAACCTATTATTGAAGTGCCAGGAACACCAGAGCCTGTTGTTGAAGTACCAGCAACACCAGAGCATGAGCAACCACAAATACCAGAAAGTGACATTGAGGATGCGTTCTGTGAAGATCTTGAGGAAATTCCTACGATCAAACTCAATATTGAAGAGTTGACTCAAAATTTGCAAAACTACATGCAACAGAGTATGGAACTTCAGGAGGGTGAAATGTCAAATGCTTTAGTAGCTTTGACTACAGAAGCTGCTTCAATCCCTATGCCTAAACTCAAAAATGTGAGCCGGCTAAGAACAGAACACCATGTGTAAGTAGTCACTTCCCACATCTCCAAAAGATTCACAAAATCATTAAAGCCATTAACCTCTTACTGGATAGAATAAGATTCCTTTTAGAAACAGAAAATGGGAGCCAACTGTTCATGATCCTCTTAGATAATAATTGATGAAGCTAGGAAAAGCCTATTTATATTACAAGAGTACTAAACCGAATAGAAAACAAATTCATTCCAAAATTATAGCCAGACTAACCATGAGGAGAAAGTATGTTGCAAAGTGATGAGGAAAATGTTACAAATTTTTTTTTTTTTTTAATTTTAAAAATCACTAATTAGCAAGAAAGGATCCTTATCAACTAAATTATTTTCCCTAGAATGTAATGGAGTGTTGAATCCTTGCTAACATATACCAATTGCTTCCTCCCATTTTGCAGCTATGAGCTTCCAGATTCACATCCTCTACTGGAAGGGGTTAGTATTACTGCATCTACATTTTGAGAAATATATTATTTGACTCTCACATGTCTAAATATATTTTCTATTTGAATAAACTTGCTAAAATTACAGTTGGGCAAACGAGAACCTGATGACCCATGCTCATACCTTCTCGCTATATGGACACCTGGTAAGTACAGAATGCATACACACGTATCACCAAACTCATTAAGATAGCTCAAAACATTGAACAATTGTACAACAGGATCATCCAACATTATTTAGGGGACATGGAAAATTAATGATTAGCTCATTCATGCTTATAGCATTCTAAGCAACCCACTCAATCCCTCTTCAACTAGGCAAGTAGTTGAACGTGGAAAATTGGACAATTAGCTCAGTAATGTTTAATCTGACTCTTTGGGTTCATTAATTGATGCTACTGAATGTGTCAATGTTCTGTCAGGTGAAACTGCAAATTCAATTCAACCACCAGAAAGGAGGTGTAGTTCCCAAGAATATGGCAAACTATGTGATGAAAATACGTGTTTTTCATGCAATAGCTTCCGAGAAGCAAACTCCCATACTGTTCGAGGGACCCTTCTGGTGAGGATATGCATATCATTACTATGTATAGGATGCAACAAACCAGTTACATCAAATTTCATCTGATACTTGTGACACATCATGAACAGATACCATGTCGAACAGCTATGAGAGGGAGCTTTCCACTCAATGGTACATATTTTCAAGTTAATGAGGTAAATAATGATACCTATATTCAGCTAATTCGAGTTCTCTCTCTCTTTCAAACATACTTCTTCAGATAGGAAGTAGTAAAGAAAATTTCCTATGCAGGTGTTTGCTGACCATGACTCTAGCATTAACCCAATTGATGTTCCTAGGGCTTGGATTTGGAATTTGCCAAGACGCACAGTTTACTTTGGAACCTCTATACCTACAATATTTAAAGGTAATGAACAGTAGAGATTGATTGTCATTCATGATCTTCATTCCAAAAATGAAATTCACGTATTCTCTTTGTATATTAGGTCTATCAACGGAAATTATTCAATATTGCTTTTGGAGAGGTACGTAAAAACCACAAACTTATGTTCTTCTGGTTGCTTTCAGTGGTTTTCAACTAATGTACACAACACAATACACACCAAAGCAAATAAATAAAATTGTACAATACTCTACAGAACACCACATAATGCACATCCACAAAAATTATCATAGCCAACCTTCTCTTGTTACCATGACTGTACAGAAGACTGAAAAACTAACAAAAACAAATTAACCAGATCCAACTTGCACATATGCCAACTTTACCCGAACCAATTTAACAAATCCTCAAAAATATTATATTGTCCTGGGGATTAACCAAAACAATGATAAGAATTTGGAAATCTTCCTAGATTTGTTCTTGACATGTCCCAAGTGGGGATTGGGGCCCTTAAAACTAGTAAATGGGAATCCATATTTTATATAATAGTTAACTTTTAAAAATTATGCCAACTTTTTAAAAACCAGCAACCGTGTATTATGCCTTCTTTGTGGCATGATGTAAAGTGGGTGTTTGGGAAGCAGGTTTTTATGTAGATTTTTTTAGTTATAGGATATTATTGGAGAAAAAATTTTGGTGTTTGGAAGATAGTTGGGTTTTTTTGTAGTTGGATGTGATGTTTGTGAGAGAAAAAGTGAAATAATTATGGGGTTGGATGTGAAATTTTGTTTGGATTTGTTTTTTTTTATTTTGCAAAAAGTTTGTCTTTTAGTAGAAAAAATAAAAAAAAAAAACCCAACACACAAACTTCCCAAACACCACCAAAGTGTTGTTAATGGAAATATTCTTACGGTCTGGATAGCATAATACAGCTTAAGAGATAAAACAATTGGGTTATTGATCATCAACTTCTCACATGCATCCAAGGCCAGAGCCGGGAGGGGGGGGACCAGCAGGGGCCCTGGTCCCTGCAAAAGTCTAAAAAGCTTTTGTAATATATAGCTATATATTTTTCAATAAGTTATTTGGTGGTCAGAGCAATATTCCACACCATTCATGTGGTGACAATTGTCTAGTTGTCTCCCAAAAATCAGCATATAAGTGCTAGTTCCCACTGTTTCAACCAATAAAAACCAAACTGTGGCACCACATATACTTTCCCAAGACCAACATATTAATTGCCCCCCACCCCCACCCCCACCCTTGGAGCAATATTCCACACCATTCATGTGGCGACAATTGTCTAGTTGTCTCCCAAAAATCAGCATATAAGTGCTAGTTCCCACTGTTTCAACCAATAAAAACCAAATTGTGGCACCGCATATACTTTCCCAAGACCAACATATTAATTTGCCCCCCACCCCCATAAGAAAATTTCTGGCTCCCACCCTGCACGCATCGACACAATATATTCACAACAAAAATCCCGAAGGGCAGATGAGATGGTCAGGAACCTTTCTCGTAAGTTCGAGTCAATCCCATGGGGTACCCCAAGGATTTATTTGGACAAGGGGACTACATGTGTCTGGGATAAGTTGAGAGCTCAAAGAGGCCTGGATATACCAGTCGATCAAAAGAAAGGGGAAAAATCACAAGCACAATCTCTCGATCTTCAAAAGTTGAAAAAAAATTGTCGCCTGTGCAAGGTATAAAAAACTTATTTCACACAATAAACTACATGACCCTGGTACTTTTTTGGTCAGCAACAAGTCCCAGGTATATATATACAATACTTCTCTTTATTAAGTAGCATGTATAACCTGCTACTTTTATTTTGCAGGTTTTGTTTGCGTAAGGGGATTCGACCAGAAGACAAGGGCACCCCGTCCTCTCTTGGCAAGACTACACTTTCCAGCTAGCAAATTAACTAGGACAAAAGGTAAAACTGATGACAAGCAGGAATAATGCACTCACTATAATTGCCACCAGATCCAAACAATGTAGATGGGCACCATCAGACCAACATTTTGCTGCATGACACTCAACAAGAGTGACTATGTTGATGGGAGGGGACAAATGAGGATTGGCTAACTTGTTTTAACCCATGATGAATGGGCATGTTGTTTATGTATAATGAACACAATCCTAGTTATTTAATTCACGCTCAAAGTTGAGCAATTCTTCAATAAGCAGCAAAATAACACACCATCTGGTTGCTTTTTTTCTTTTACTAGGCAATTTTTGTTGTTGTTGTTGTAGTTAGGGTCTGCTCGTGTATACAGATACACAGCAGAGAAAGAGACCAAAAATCCAGAACTAGAAAGTGCAACATGACAAGAATATTATTGAGCAATGTCTGCATCCCAAAAATAGTAAAAGACAAAATTTAAACTTCAAACTGAATTTTAGTGAATTTATTTGTTGGGACATGGTGGTGTTAGCAATCTTCCGTTGATGGGGCTATATGGAACATATAGTTATCCGTTGTATACTGTCGAATATGATGAGTGGTGTTAGTTAGGCCCATTATACCGTGATCAATATAGAAATATGACCAGGTCATGACACGTCTCTAGGAGCACATATTTTGGCCATGTTATACGCATTAAAGTGAGAGTGGGTTAAACCATGTGTAGAAAGTGTAATTCCATTGATGGGAAAATATGGAATAGGGCTTTAATAAATATGTGGTTAAGGTTCCCCCTCCAAATCCTAGCCTCATATGTTTCCCATCCCTGTGAGACAAGAAGAGTAGGGTTTTCGAGGCAAAAGAAGACAGCCAACAAGATGTATACCACTTGCATTACCTCCATCAATGGCATCACTTGCACATCTATTATTCTTTATCTTAATTTGACTTGAGATCTTGGGTATGGATTTCTATTAAAATCCTACAGGAGGAAGCATAGTAATTTAAACGACAATACTGACTTCTTATCTAGGATACATTTAACCTTTTGAAAACCAAACTCCAATGGTTTGTACTAAAAGACAGACCAAAAAAATTAAATGTCTACCAAGACCCTTTGAACCAAACAGTATGCAGATCAAATTTTATTGTTTCTTTAAAATATAATGCACCTGATGTTCTTAAAGAAGCCAAAATTAGAAAAGTGGGAAGAGAGAAAAGATTTTAATTGATTTGGGTATGTCAATTTAAAACTCCCTCAAAAATTATGCAAAGCAGTACTTCCGAAGAGTCATAAGCATTCCAGTTTATAATTAGAAATGTCTATAAAACAACAAATTAAACCCAACAGAAGTTTTATGGGACAGAATGTTAGTTGAGCATAACTAAAATGATACAATTAAAAATGGGCAAGTTACAGAAATTGGATAATAAGATAAAACCAGATAAACTACTTCGGCAATAGGCAGCAATAGCCAGTATCCCCATCCGTAAGAAGCAACACAATTAAGAATCAAGGGTTTAAATTGTTTGCTACAAATGTAATTTAATTCAATGGCATCAACAAGAATGAAAACTAAAAGTTATAAGGAAATCGTTTTGAATTACAAAAATGGGATTATAGAATGCCTATGAAGTGTATTGCAAAATTAGAACAACATAAAATGTTGAGCATAATAACATAATGGTAAATTACAAAAACCTCCCTTAAAATACACTGACCTCTCTTTTAGTAAAGCTAAAGAAACAATAAACAAGTAAAAATTATATATTTTAATATAAAACATATGACAATATTATTTTTTTCATCCATGTGGCTAACAAATTACTGATGAAAAATGAGTTAATTGTTATGTCAACCTTTAGGGAACCCAATGTAATTATGTTAAAACTCAAGGGAGGTCAGTGTAATTTACCCATAACATAAAGACATGCAACAGAACCATCTTTGATATCTTACCCCAATTTTCGAGGAAGTTGAAGAAGGATGGAAGGTTGTGTTTCCGATAGAATTTGTACATTAGAAGTGAAATGCTTCCCAAAAATGACAACTTGCATAAACCAAACCACTTAAAAGAGGGAAAATTCAATAAAATTAAACGGGCAGTCATGTACAGGACAAGGGCATCAATAAGCAATCTTAAGGTAAAATGAACCCCAAAAAAATAAATAAATAAATAAATTGACTAATGATCTATTTGGATGAATACGGATTTGAAATGCATAGAGAATCACTTGAATTTAGATTTAACAATTTACCAATGAATTTCAATATTGAATTAGATGACTTTATAATGATGAATTTAAAATAACTATATAATAATAGTTTTTTAAAATCATGATAAGAATTCTATATTAACTACAAGTATTCTACTAACATATTTCCTATAATTTTTCTCTCTGCTTAACTCAAATTTCTTGATTTAAAATACACATACACATCCATCCAAACGGATCCTAAAGATACAAGTAAGAGTAAATCAATAACTCCACAAGCCAACCACACAATCAGAGAAATAAAACAACAAAAATCAAAACTAAAAATAAATTAATAATCAAATTGATGTTTCCGAAATCGGACATTGTAAAGGCCGTGATTGTTAAAATCAAGCTTCATTGTCGACGATTCAATGCGTAAAGAACTTCAAACTAACAACAAAAACCTCAACGGCGTTACAATGTTAGGGAAGGAAAAAAAAACAAACAAACAAAGGAACAAACAATCAACAAAACCACAATCTGAAACAGAGTTAGGAAGCAAATGGTTGGGATTGAAAACGCACCTTTGGAAATCGAATGAGACGGTGACATAACGATCGAGCTCAGAGAGAGAGAGAGAGAGAGATGATGGTGATGATTGTATTTGCATTTGGTGAAGTGATGGAAGATAAAAAGCTTGTTTGTTTGGTACGTCTTGTTGAGTGTGTTTGTGTATGAGAGAGAGAGTTGGGTAATTTTGCCGCCACGCAGCTTTTGGTCTTCCCTCCGTTTTTTGGGTGGAGTGTTTTGAAATGACGCGGGGTGGAGTGTTTTGTCAAACTCGACTCAAATCACCTGACAACTTTTTTCTCATTTCATTTCAATCCAACCCGGCCTCGGTGGTGATCTGGAGCTCCGGTCTTCATTGTGCTGTTTGATAAGATTGTGGAAAAGTACTTATAACTTATACCTTAATAATTTATAACTTATAATTATGAATATAAGTTGATTTTTGATTTATAAATTAAGCTTCTTCTGTCTTATTCAAATAATAAGTTAATTTTTGACTTACAAAAAGTTATAAGCTGTATTGTTAAACTAAACCAAACACATCAAAATAACTTAAATTAACTGAAAACTGAAATTAAACTGTACCAAACAGGATCATTATGATTTACTAGGCCTTGTTTGAAATTTTGGACTTCTAGTTACACTTGTCAGAACGGTTGGATTTTTTTATTTTTTGAGGGGGGTGTTGTTAGATCTACAAAATTCGTATTAAATTATTATTTTATTTTTATAAAAAATTATTCCCTCCGTTTCAAAATAATGGTCCTTTTTGGAGAATTTAACTTTTTTTGGTAGTACAATTATTGCATTTGAAAAAAATTGATTTTCCAAAATTATCCTTTTGATAGTACATTTTTTGAGAATATCAATGTCATAATTGTACTTTTTATATTGTTTATTAATTTAAAAAAAGGGCAAAATAGGAAATTTATATTATTTTTGTACTTGATTTTTGAAGAGGGACTAATATTTTGGGACAATGAAAAATGGAATAAGGGACTAATATTTTTGGACGGATGAAGTATTTTAATTGAATATTAATAGTCACAGGTTAGATTTGTATTAACAATTTATTTTTAAAATTATATTTACGGTTAACACAAATGTCATCTCGTTAATTAATTATTGATATCCGATTAAAGTAATTTTTTTACATGAATGAAATATCCAACAAGCTCTAGACATTGAACAGTTCAGATCATCAATGTAGGTTCTGTGATAGGCCCACGATGGCCTGACAGCACCTTCCAATCCGATAAACACCGGAGAGAAGTCTCTCTATTTCAAAAATTATTTTTAGATGTGTTTTTTTTTATTTGTGCTGAACTTTTTTATGTTTTAGCCATTTTTATTTTTAGATATATCAATATTAGATCTATCTAAAAAGTTTTTAAAAAAATAACTAATATATGAAGTAAAAAAAGTTAACTAAAAACAAACTAAAATACAAGCAATAAAAAAAAAAAAAATGCAGGATTTTATTTGAAATTTTATTTTTTTAAATATTTTTAGTAAATTTGTGTTTAATTTTCAAATGCATCTTGATTAGGCCATTTGAAAGTATAAAAAATTAATTAAAATATCAAAAAAAATTATTAATAATGAACGACAACTCATCTAAAGACCACTTAAAAAAAATCAAATCAAACAAACACTTATTGTTAAAAGGGAGCAACTTGCCTCCAGTCCTTAATCGGATTAGACAATGTTGTTCGGTCCATAGAGGTTCACCACGAGTTTTATTTTGATAATCTGAACCATTCAATATGTAGAACTCATCGAGTACTATATATTTATAAAAAAATCACGTTGATCGGATATCAATAACTATGTGATCAAATCAGTTTTGTATTTAAAAAATGGACGGTAAACAAATTAACGGTTAACAAAAAACTGACAAGATGAAATAGTTATCGATATCTGATCAACGTGATTTTTATAGGCATATAGTACTCGACGAGTTTTACACATTGAACGGTCCGGATTATCAAAACAAGACCCATAGTGGGCTCTCATGGGCCGAACAGCACCTTCTAGTCCGATTAAGGACTAGAGGCAAGCTGTCTCTAATTAAAAAGTTATTACAAATTATTAATTTATTTTTTTCACATCTTTTATTAAAAAAATTAAAAATCATTAAAAAAACAATTTCAAAAAACAATCCTAAGCTTGGTCTAGGAAAAGTATGTTTTAGTCCAAAAAAAAAATCACTCACAAAACTAAAAGGGGAATTTAGTCGATCGGATTTCTCTCATATTCATATCTTAACATGAGAGAACTTGAGAGGTCTTATAAAATGAAAATGGCATAATTATCATATCGATCTAATTTTTTTCATAAATAATATATATTATAAGATTCATACAAAATGAACGGTTTAGATCATTGAAACGGGACCTATGGTGAGCTCTACAGGTCTTTCAAATTCTCTCATGTTGAGATGTAAATATGAGAAAAGTTAAACCCTTAATCTAATTATATGTTTAATCACTATTTTCATATTAAAAATTGTTCATTTAATGCTGCAAAGTGAAAATCTAACTGGATAGGAATGAAATGGCTCTCAACGCTCGCAAAGGCTCTAATAACGATTTGAGCGAGGCTTATCTTGAAGAACAAGACCATCTCCAACGAAGTACTAAGAAGCTCAAAGCTAATAAAGAAAATGATGATGAAAACATAGTTGATCCTTCCCTGCTGAAGGAAGCTATTCATGAAGGCCCGACCCTAAAAGCACCCACGATTAAATCTTTCAAAGAGGCACTCACTAATAGAGGCCTAAACGAAGGGGCTTTTGATAACAGTCTAGATCACCTCTCAACAGATGATGAAGATTCAAGGGCAGAAGATTTAGGAAAGGAGTTGAATCTTGATGAGAAGCTCAATTTTGGGGTCCCCTACATTAAGCTCCCAAGACCATGGACAGATTGCTATATTATCATGCCTTTGGGTTAAAACATAGGCTACAAGCTGTTTATCACCAAACTGCGAAAAATTTGGGATTTACAAGGGAATTTTGAAGTCATTGATTCAGGGCTTTGATTTTTTCTTATAAAATTCAAGATGAAAGATGATTGTGCAAAGGTCTATACGGGTGGCCCTTGGATTATCTTTCATCATTACCTAACGGTCCGTAAATGGACTTATGATTTTAAACCTTCTCCACTGTAAGTCATCAAAGAGATGTTCTGTATAACGGATCAAAGTGATGTTTTATATAAGCTATCAAAATGATGTTCTTTCTAAGGCATGAAGTGTTATGTTCTGCATGAGTCACCAATATGGGTGTTCTGAATAAAGTCATTCTATATGATTGTTCTACATGGTATTTTGACAAGTTAAATAAGGTTTTTGGGAACGACGCAATATGTTAAGTTATGAAAGGTTTGATAAATTGTATTTGTTTTTATATGTTTCCGAAACATGTTTTCATTACGTCAAGAACTTTGTATTTTTGATAAGTTATGGAACTCATTCATTTAACCCTTTATATTGAGATTACTCATTTGGCTTTTAGCTCACTCTATTTATATATATATATATATATATATATATATGTAGATGAGCGTAGACACCTCATATTGACCACCCCTAAGACTTAGGTGCTTTATTTCGAACACTCAATGATGAAACATTATGCTGTGCAATCTTTCAAATTTTCAGCAAATGAATTCAGTTTTGTGCTTCAACCCAGATCTTGCACTCCATTTGGACCAAAAACCTGTTTTTCGAGCTTGACCACTCAAAAATAAGAAAGACCAAAAGTTTACCGGCATACCATTTTATTGGGCTAGCTATACATCATTTTGGCCACCCAGTTATGCTTAGCGAAGCAAATATTTTTGCAGCAGCAGCAGGCTACTCCCATGCATGGGATTTGGCCAGCTGCTCTATTTGGAAGATATTTCCGTTGGAAGGTGGTTGAAAATCTATAAATAGTCCATCTTCCTTCAAAATTTAGGGTTAGAAAAAATTTCCAAAAGGCTTAGAAGCTTGTCTAACTCACTTCTCTACCCTCACGAATATAGATACACTATAGATACACCATTGAAGCTCAAACTTGAAGCTTTTTGGCTGAAGTTTCAAACTATTTTTTTAGAAACTTGAGGGTGTTTGGAATTAAGTTTGTTAACTAAGAAGATTTTCATCTCTTCAAGAGATAAACTTTGAACCTTTTCATCATCTTTTTTTCTACTATTTTCCTTTCTTTTTCTTGTCTTTACTTACTGTTTTTAAGAATATTTTAAGGGCTAAAATATGTGATTTAAGTTTACAAAAAGTGGAGGGGTTATGTAACCTCTTGGTTCTCTTATATTTTTGCTCACATTTTTCACCTCTTAAACCTGATTTTCAACACTATTTTGTGTTGTCTGTGGGCTGTTTGATATGTTAATTTATGCTTTGAATACTATAGTTGTATTGTTGTAAGTCCTCACGGATTTGGTGCGTTTAGGATATAGCAACCAATCCATTTGAGTTGATTGTTTTACTCTGGTTTTTATAGCTTTTCATAGTATTTGAACCCTTATGATTAGAGATGGCAATCGGAACCCGACCTCCCGATCCCAAATTGAGCGGTTATACCCCGAAAAATACCCTTAACGGGCCAGGAATGGTATTAAAAAATGAATCCCCGATGATATTTGGACTAGGGACGGGGATACATGTTTCAATCCCGGACCCGGCCCTACCCCGGCCCCGATCTCCACCCCATTTACCCTGATGTAAAATTACTATTTTGCTCCTGTTTATATATGTGTGTGTGTGTGTGTGTGTGTGTGTGTGTGTGTGTGTAGGGTTTGGTTGAACAATCACTCACACACAAACACACTGATGCTCTGCTGCTGCTCTCTCTCTCTCTCTCTCATCGCCGTTGTTGGTTTAGGGTTTCACCTCCCTCTCTTTCTCTCACACACAACGAACGACGGCTGCCACTCCTCCGTTACTGCCGATCCTCCCTCACCACCGATCATCCTTCACCGCTGCTCGTACCTCACTGCCGATCATCCTCCCTCACCGCCGCTGCTATTTAGAGTTTTGTCTCCCTCTCTCTCTCTCACACACGATGGTTGTTACTCCCTCACCACCGATCCTCCCTCATCACCGATTTCGATCTAGGGTTTACATACATACATACATATATATATATATATATATCTGAGTGTGTATATAGTATCTCTATAGGGATTTCGACCTCTGTTTTTTTTTTTTTTTTCTTTAAATTTTTTATTTTAAATTTCCAAATTCCAACAGATGATCTGTTATATATATATATATATATATTTATGATCTGTTTTCACCTCTGTTTATTTTATTGATCTGTTTTTTTAATTATTGATCTGTTTGTGACCTGAGACTGAATATTGATATGTTTGTGACTTGAGGCTGGCTGTTATTGATATGTTTTTTCAATACCTACCACCTGTTACTGTAATTTGGGGATTTATCAGGGTCAGGGATACCCGATACCCGATCGCCGATTGGGGCCAGGGGGGACGACGGGCTTCCCGCTGGGGATCGGGGCCGAGAACGAGAATTTATCACTTTCAGGGATCAGGGATAGAGAGTGTAGTCCCCGGCCCCGCCTCGTCCCGTTGCCATTCCTACTTATGATCATGGAGAAGGTTTAAAGCTTAGCCACCCCAACACAAGTTTGATTAACTAGTTGTCAATCTTGCTTTCATACTATTATTATGTGTTTAAGGCTTTGATTTCCTTTCTTATCTTCTTCAAAGTTGTTGTAAGCTCTCTTCTATTTCTATCTTTGAAGTATAAAATAGATGTTTCATCCTTATTCCATGAGTAGGAAGATGAGCCTACAACAACTTTTTCACAGCTTTCATTTACGTAGTCTTATTTTGATTTTTCTTGGAAGCCATATGAGAGCTCTTGCATCAGAGGTATTAAAAACTCTCTTCTAGTTCCTTTTGAAGCATGGAAATGGATTTTAATTTATGTTCCATGAGTAGGAAGAAGAGTCTCTAATTGCTTTCCTCAACGATGTAATCTTTTCTTAATAAGCTTCTCTTTCAAACATGGCTAACCTTTCTCTCCAAATTTGAATAATCGTTTACTCTTATTTTCCATGAGATATAGTAGGTTTTAGTCATCTTTTTGAACACTTCTTCTTAATTAGCCTTGATTTTGTGTCCATTGAATATTCTGTTCCATTGCTTCATGAATCATCATCTAAAGACCCTTAGGATGTTTGATGAGTTATGAAGCAAACCTATTCCCTCCTTGAAAATCTACATGACAAGAGGGAGTAGGAAGGATGAACATCTTTTGGAAACCCTTTGTTTTGCTCTGTTCCAATTCTGTTACAGTAGGTTTTTCTCCAGAAATAGTGGCCGGTCAGCCATTCTTTTGTACGACCAACCATCTAATTAGGTCGGCCGACCAATTCTTTTGTACGATAATGGTGGGTTTTTCAACAAAACAGAGCAGATCCCAAGATCAAAATAGAACTGTTTGCTAGCTGGGTATAGGGCAATTTGTAGCAGCAAACAGAGAGGTTTCCAGAGGATGTTCCTACTTATGTGCACGCAATTCTCTGCCTTTCATTCAAATCCTTTAGATTAGTCACATTGAAATTTGTGTTTTGTAATAATTAGTTAATTCATTTGTGTTTGTAATAATTAGTTAATTAGAACATTCGGACCCTTTTGTAAAAGGGAAAATTTGAAACACTTGATGTATGTCTGCCAACCTTCATTTTTTTTTTCCTTTTATTTACATGCTTACAGTGGTTGTACAAAACATCATGTTTTCATTTCATATCATTCCCATGCTTTGTATTTATTTTTTGCATGCATTAAAGTTCGGCTCATCATACTTGATGTCATTATCACTTCCTACTTGAAAAAATGCGTTACCGCATGCTTTGAGTGAATTCATATGACGTGTTCATAGCCGAATCAAGTAGTTACATTTGTATATGTTGCATTAGTCATGTGCATTTACTAGGATCATGCATTTTTTTCCCCTTAACTATCTTCTTTTCTTTGGCTTGCCTCATTTGAGTATTAGGTGAGCATTTTTGCTTTAGCATACCCTATGTGTGTTTGTGTCATCATGTCAAGCATACTACCATGAGGCTACTCGCATACTTGAAAGATCTCTGTGATTGCCTGTAGATGGAGGCTATTTTGATTGGATTGGAATGACTTTGATTATTGTATATATAAGCTTGTTTTTCCTTTGAGATGAGGACTTATAACAACACAAGTATAATATTCAAAGCATGAATGAAGTAAACACATCAAAACAATCCCAAAACTCATAAAACAGTGCTAAAAATTTAGCTTGAAAAGCTAAAAAAGTGAGCAAAATGAGAGAGAATTAAAGCTAGTGAGCAAGCCTAAAGAAGGATGGCTAACCCCTCTATTTTTTCGGACCTTAAAACCACATTTTTAGCCTCTGAAAACTCTAAAAATCAACGGCCAAAAGTTGAGAAACAAGTGGGAAACACAAGGATAAAAGCTTATGGAATAAGGTTCAAGAAATGGTGGTTAACCCCTCCACTTTTGGAGCTTTAAATCACAAGTTTTAACGCACAAAAAATAGTTCAAAACAGAGTAAAAACAACAAGAAAAAGATGAGAGAAGAGTAGGCAAAATGTGGCAAGAGTTATACCTTTGAAGAGAAGACACTCTTTTGTTCACAAACTGCAAGATGCTCACTCTCAAGGGCTGAAATTTCAGCTCAATAACCTTAGCAAGGAGCCTCAAAATATTGGTTTAGGAAGTGTATGTATATTGCAAGATAGAGAGGGATAGTACTTAGCAAGATTTGGGCTCTCTGAGAATTTTTCTAACCTAAAACCATGAGGGATGGTCAAGTATATATAGAAAAATAGGTTCCTATCTCAGAAATATCTATATTGAGCCAGCTAGTGCAGTTCATGCACATGGGGGGGGGACAGCTGGCAACAAATATCTTCCTACTGGGAAACCTGACCTACTGGCCATATAGGAGGACGACCGACCACTTAAAAAATGGCCAGCCGGCCACCTGTTGGCCAGGATGCCTCTGAGTGGTCAGGCTAGAAAAAACAAAATTAGGTTTTGGTCTAAAGGGGGTGGAAGGTTTTAGGCTCTAAAACTCCAAACCGAAGTTTCTTGCTGAGGAAATCGAACATTTGTACAGCGCAGTATTTCATCATCGAGTGCTCAACCTGAGGCGTCCAAGTCTTAAGGGCGATCAAAAATAGGGTGTCTATAGTTGTCCTTCTTTGACAGAGCTCGAAGTCATGAAATGAGTACATGTCAAAGTCCAAAAGATGACCCATTTTGACAAGACCATAAGACTTGGGCAAGCAATGAAAATGTAGATGCAATTGGTTGAACTTGAAAGTTGCCTACGTATCCTTTTGCAAGGAATCAAACCAGTGTAGTTTAGGGACAAAATGCAAAATGATATACAATGTGATGCAATAGTTGAGAACACAGACCAGCATACCGCCCGAAAATTATGAAGATGAGATTCAATGCAATGCAAGAATAACCATAAACGAGCATATTGTCCGAAAAAATAATGAAGAAATGGGCATAAGCCACACTACATATCACGTAGAAATGTTGTAGAAAGGTTGAAAACACTTTTACGTAGAGAGGTTAGCAGGTGTCACGACCCAAACCCGCCCCTATGGGTTTAGCACCGTAACCGGCCAGTAATCCGAGATTACCGAAGGCCTGCTTAACAGTAATACAATAGTACAGAGTATAGGGGCATGGCGGAAGCCAGAACAGTAAATAAATAATGTCCAATGAGTTGTGACAGTCTGTATGCAAAAAGATTTTTCATACATATAGACATTCAGTACAGAACAGTATGCACAATATTTACAATCATTCAGTATAGGGACTTAATCCCTAATAACAGTACAGTACAGTGCTGTCAGTCTATACAGTAATACCAATCAGATACAGGGACAGACGGGGAGATTAAAACACCCCTAAGCCATAGCTTGAAAGGCTCGGAACCTCGCAGTGAGGCACAGTGGTTGGCTGGACAAAGCTAAAGCTTGCCTGACGCTTCTAGCAGTGGTCTGGTGCCTGTACACCTATATATATATATATGAGCAGTGAGCTAAAGCCCAGTGAATAACACAATGCGTAAAGGGGTTAAGAAAGAATGTCCTTTCAGTATTTTAAACAGTCGTTTGCCTCGGTAGATCAGTTATACAGTCGGTGGCTTATACTTCATGTCATATCAGTAATTTAGAAATCATAGTAATCGTACGTGGCACAACCGATAGCAAAACAGTACGATGGTAGTAGCAGTGTCAATACAGTAGTAATAACAGTAACAGTACAGTACAGTAACAGTGCAGTATCGGTAACAGTAACAGTACCAGTACAGTAACAGTAACGGTAACAATAACAGTAACAGTAACAATGCAGTAGCAGTAGCAGTGACAGTAACAGTACAGTAACAGTAAAGGTAACAATAACAGTAACAGTAACAGTACAGTTCTTATGGACTCAAGTGGTGTCTCGCACAGATTCTAGAGGTAGCTCACACTGTAGCACTTAGGTCCGTGCAGCACTTTGCTCCAGATTTCACAGATTGGCTTAAAGCCCAGTATGGACTCAAGAGGTGTCTCGCACAGATTCTAGAGGTGGCTCACACTGTAACACTTAGGTCTGTGCAGCACTTTGCTCCAGAGATATCCGTGACAATAGCAGTACAGTAAACAGTAAGTCTTAAAAGACCGAACAGTCAATTGATGGCCATCAATCAGTAAACAGTAGTGGTTCCAACGAGGAAACCGACAGAGGTCTCTGTAACAGTAGCAGTAATAGTAAACAGTAGTTGCTAAAGATGCCACAATACAGTTCAGAATATAGGACATACATTCATTCAGTTAACAGTAAACAGTTCATAAAATAGTTCAACTCGGTAAACAGTTCAGTTCGGTAAACAGTTCAGTTCAGTAAACAGTTCAGAAGATAATCATTTTTGAACATATCTTTACACAATTGTTACTCACAGAGTTCGGGGCTACAGTAAACTAGAGCATCTCCTCGGTAAGCCAAACCTACACAGTTAACAGATTGAACACACACTAAGCTACACAGTTGGGAAAGATAATAACTTAATCCCTAATTTGCCTCGGTGTGTTCTACATCTATATCCTCAATAAGATGCCTTAAACTAGGCCTAAGAATGCCTAGAATGGAATGAGGATGCAAAGATGCACTCAGAAAACAGTTTCAGGATTTTCAGAAAAACAGTTCCCCGCTCGAGCGGACATGCAACAAAGGTCCCCGCTCGAGCGTCAACTCCCCCGCTCGAGCGTGTGACACAAGCCTCCGCTCGAGCGTACAATACCCCGCTCGAGCGGACTGTAAAGCAGTGAGAGATGCTGGGAGCTCGATTTCCCCGCTCGAGCGGCACTTCCTCCGCTCGAGCGGACGACCAAAATCTGGAAATTCCATATTTGAATTCCAAGATCAAAATCAACTTTCAATGTATTAAATTCGATCCTTTTGGGCTAATTTTCCGGAAAACACTTTAAAACTCAATGTATAACATGTTTCAAAGATCAATTTGAGAAATCAAAGCCCAAAGGTAGTTCCATTAAACACCATTTTCAAATCAATTTCATGAACATGATTCCAATTGAACATGCATGTACTACAACAACCCTCAAGCCTCAAATTAATGCTCTAATGAGCCAATTCTTTTCAAAACAAGATGAAATCATGGACTTAAACATAAATATGAGCATGCATGTGACATTTGCCATGAAAACAACTTCAAACTTATCAATACAAGCATGCATGCATGGAATGAGCTTCAACTCAACACTATTGAACCAATTCATGCCTTAGATTACTAAAGACCCATGAATCATGCAAGAATAAACTCAAATGCACAATAAAGAAGGTCAATGATCTACCTTAGGTCTTCAATCACAAGACTAGAAGCTCAATTGGACAATTATCCTTCAATTTCTTCAATTCTCCAAGCAAACTCAAGAAGGAACTCAATCCTCTCACTTCCTCTCTCTCTTGGTCGGTTGGGAGTAAGAAATGGCCAAGCAAAATGTTTTGTTTGGATGAAAAAGGCTCAAGAATGTTTTATATGAAAAGGGCCACTAGGTGGCAAAACGGTAAATAAGGCCAACTCTTTGATTTAGCTTATTTTATCTAATTTAATCATACAAAATCGATTTTCAATTAAATATACCATAAAATCACATAAATTATGATGATTACAGAACATCAATAAATTTTTGATTTGGCCGCCGATAAGGCCTTCAATTTGCAGTTTAATGCATAAGACAAGAACAGATAATTTGGCAGTCAAACAGATAGATTATGCATTTAAACGGTCACAGTCAATCAATCAGTCTCGAATCTCAGTCAGTCAGTTCAGTATTTTAATCAATCCAATTATCAATCATAATCGGTCTCGGTTTAGCAGTAATCAGCAAGTAATCAGTAAACAGTGACGAGGGTTGTTACAGCAGGCAACAATCCTCATTACACTTCCGCGTAGAGAGGTTGACAAGAAACAATCCTAACTACACTTTCGCGTAGGAAGGGTGACAAAAAATAATCCTAACTACACTTCTGCATAGAGAGCTTGACAAGAAACAAACCTAACTACACTTCCGCATAAAAAGGTTAACAAGAAGCAATCCTAACTACATTTTCGCGTAAAAAGGTTAACAAGAAACAATCCTAATTACACTTTCGCGTAGAAAGGTTAACAAGAAACAATCCTAACTACACTTCTGCATAGAAAGGTTAACAAGAAACAATCCTCACTACACTTCCGCGTAGAGCGGTTGACATGAAACAATCCTAACTACATTTCTGCATAGAGAAGTTGACAAGAAACAATCCTAACTACACTTCCGCGTAGAAGGTTGACAAGAAACAATCCTCACTACACTTCCACGTAGAGAGGTTGACAAGAAACAATCCTAACCACACTTCCACGTAGAAAGGTTAACAAGAAACAATCCTAACTACATTTCCGCGTAGAAAGGTTGACAAGAAACAATCCTAACTACACTTCTACGTAGAAAGGTTGACAAGAAACAATCCTAACTACACTTCCGCGTAGAAAGGGTGGCAAGAAACGATCTTAACTACACTTCCACGTAAAAAGGTTAACAAGAAACATTCCTTACTACACTTTCGCATAAAGAGGTGGACAAGAAACAGTCCTCATTACACTTCCTCGTAGAGAGGTAGATGGGACAATCCAAACCACACTCGTGTGAAAAGAGTGGGCATGAGAAGCGCAATGCACATGAATGTAACATTGCGATAGTCGATGCGAAACACAATGCGATGCATGTTCTATGCAACATAAGCAGTATAATTGAGAGGATAAATAGAAAGCGGTATTCGAAAACACCTCACAAAGATCTTTGACTTACCGCTCGGAGGTTCTTACATGTTAAAAAAGAATACAACTTGCTCAAACTTAAGGTTGGGGCATTTTCCCACTTTAGAGAAATGACGGGGCTTGAAACAACGTATCCAGAATCATATTTCGAAATTTTTTGTAATCGAAACAAACCTAATTTCTTCAATTTTCCTTGTTAGGATGAACACAAGACCCTCCACACTTAGAATAGGCAAGATCTCAACAAAAACCAGCCTTGGACCAGCTTAGGAGCTGGCTGGCCAGAAGACGTGGATAGCCGACCATCTATCTAGTCTGCCGGCCACCTATCTAGCCAGCTGGCCACCAAACCCATATATGGGAGCAAACTCGACTATTCGGTCCATGGCTTATTTAGCACACAACCAAAGCTCATTTTTCACACTCCACACTATTCGAAAACCCTCTCTCTCTCTAGGTGTTCTCTCTCTAGATTTGTGCTTTATTAAACCCCTCATGCAAACTTTGTTCTTAAAACCAACTTGGCCCTTTTCATTTTGAATCAATTGGATTTTGTTTTCGTTAAGTTTTTGGGTTTTTCATTTCTTTGGGCTCATTTTCCTCATGTTTTCCTTGGTTTCCGCATTTTTTTCGGGTTTTGACTTTTTCTCTCTCCTAGGGTTTGACTTTTCATGTTTTCCCTCTTTTCCCTTATTTTCTCCTATTTTCACTCACCACTCACCATTCACCATTTTCCACACGGCATATGACTTTCCAAATGATGGTGCCCCTCCCGAGGTACCTGTACACTTCCATTTTTCTCCCACTTACCACTCATTTTCCTCGTGTTTTCCTTGGTTTTCGCCTTTTTTATTTATTTATTTATATTTTTTTCTGATTTTGACTTTTTCTCTCTCCTAAGGTTTGACTTTTCAGGGTTTCTCTCTTTTTCCTCATTTTCTCCCATTTTCACTCACTACTCACCATTTTTTACATGGCGGATGACTTTCCACATGATGGTGCCCTTCCCGAAGTACCTATACTTCCACCTGTTGCAGAAGTCGAGGAGTCTATGGCCGATGAGGCTGCTGGAGCGGCGAAGGACATCGTCGCTGACATTAAGGCAGAAGAGATATATCCTCCTGATTATGAGCCAGAGTTGATTTCTCTGAGGGTGAGACCCTTTGACCCGGCCACTTACCAACTCCAGTTCTATGCAATGGCCCTCGGAGGGATGCTATAGTTCGAGGATTTTGCCATGGGCATACCCGAGGATGTCCTGTTAAGGAAGCGGGCCTCCCATCTCTCTCATGATGCCGTTGAGGTAAAACTTTACTTTCCTTCACTTTGCTCGTTTTGCCATTTCATTATTGTCTTTCATTCTGTTATGCATCTGATATACTCATCTTCCCTTTTCAATACAGGTATCGCTCTTTCCTGGAGAGGATATGGGGTTATGCCAGTGAGGGCTAGCACCAGGAGCTCCCCGCTCGAGTCAGTGAGCTAGTTGACAAGGCAGGCTTCGGCCTATTCTGCTCCGGGCTCTTGCGACTACTAGCCAGTCAGGTCTTACTCGGTTCTTTGGTGGAGAGGTGATGGGACACCACCAACTCCTTTCACTTCTCTTCTACTAGGGAGATGACAATGACTCCCTATGACTTCTCGATGATTACTGGCTTGAGAGTAGGGTGTGATCTAATCCCTTTTGACCTTGACATGGGCCAGTGGGAAGCTGCTTGGATTCACTTACTCAGCATACGCCCTCCTCTGGGCAGGCCGACTATGGTTAACTCATTACGTGATGATATATGAATCGACGGGACAAATGTTCAATAAATGAAAAGAAAAGACCAACAAAACCTCTTCCCTATCATGGTGTTACCTTAAGGGAAGTAATAGACATTGCTTCTTGAATCATTAACATCACTAAAGAGTATGAAATGACTCGAGACGCAATAGGTTCAATTAACGTCCGATTGAACCCAACTTGATTTTATTGCTCTTGTTACCATTTTTAGTCCAATTTTTACCTCTTTTACATTATCTTGCCATTCTTTATTCATTTTGTCCAAAATGATAATTACATCTACTAATGAAGAGAAGTGGCAAACAAGAAACTGCACTTAGCATAAGAGAGATGTAATGCCTTGGTAATGAACCTCTGAAGAGATTAAACCATTAAGCATGGAAGGTCACTTTCTCATGCCTTGAGCAATAATCTATTGTTTAAAACAACTCTTAAAGAAAAAGAGGAAAGAAAATCAAGAAAGGAGGGAGGCTGCAAAAATGATTATTACAAGTGTGAGTATATATATGAGAACTATGAAATAAAAGCTATCAACTCAAATAGATTGTTGTCTAAGGCCTAAGCCACCAAAGCTATGAGGACTTACAACAACACAAGCATAATATTCAAAACATGAATAATGTAAACACATCAAAATAGTCCCAAAACTCATAAAACAGTGTTGAAAAATTAGTTTGAGAAGCAAAAAAAGTGAGCAAAAATGAGAGATAATTAAAGCTGGTAACCAAGCCTAAGGAAGGGTGACTAACCTCTCCATTTTTTTGGAACTTAAAACCACATGTTTTGGCCTCTAAAAACTCTAAAAATTAGTGGCCAAAAGTTGAGAAACAAGTGGGAAACACAAGGATAAAAGCTTATGGAATAAGGTTTAAGAAAGAGTGGTTAACCCCTCCACCTTTGGTAGCTTTAAATCACAAGTTTCAGCCCACCAAAAATAGTTCAAAACAAAGTAAAAACAACAAGAAAAAGATGAGAGAAGAGTAGGCAAAAAGTGGTAAGAGTTATACCTTTGAAGATAAGACACTCTTTTGTTCACAAACGACAAGATGCTCACTCTCAATGGCTGAAATTTTAGCTTAATAACCTCAGCAAAGAGCCTCAAAATATTGGTTTAGGAAGTGTATGTCTAGTGTATGTATATTGCAAGATAGAGAGGGAGAGTGCTTAGCAAGATTTGGGCTCTTTGAGAATTTTTCTAACCTAAAACCATGAGGGATGGTCAAGTATATATAGAAAAATAGGTTCTTATCTTGGAAATATTTGTATTGAGCCAGCTAGTGCAGTGCATACACATGGGAAGGGACAACTGGCAGCAAATATATTCCTGCCTGGAAACCTAGCCGGCTGACCATGTAGGGGGATGGCCGACCACTAAAAAAATGGCCAGCCAGCCACCTGTTGGCCAGCAGTCTTCTCAGTGGTCAGGCTAGAAAACAAAAATCAGGTTTTGGTCCAAAAGAGGTGCAAGGTTTTAGGCTTTGAAACTCCAAACTAAAGTTTCTTGCTGAGGAAATCGAACGTTTGTACGGCGTAGTATTCCATTATCGAGTGCTTAACCTGAGGTGTCCGAATCTTAAGAGCAGTCAAAAATGGGTGTCTACCTTAAGTTACCGAAATTGATTAGGGTTTGCAAGTTTTCAGTGGCGCATGTATTTTGATCCGATGGTTAAAATTGCAATTAATTAATAAATTGATGGACTTCAAAGAAATAATTTAAAAGTAAGGGACTTTTAAGAAAATAAAATTTTCAGGGGCCTCACATTGATGATCTTTTTGATCAACTTAGAGGCTCAATGTATTATTCAAAGATCGATCTCAAGTTGAGTTATTATATCTACTACGAGTCAAGGATGAGGATGTACCAAAACTGCCTTTCGAACCAGATATGGTCATTACGAGTGTGTAGTAATGCCCTTCGAATTAACTAACGCGCCAGTAGTATTTATGAACCTAATGAACAAAATCTTCACACCATATCTTGACCAGTTTGTAGTAGTGTTCATTGATTATATTTTGGAATATTCAAGGTCTGAGGAAGAGCATGAGCAACATTTAAGGATTGTTCTTCAAGTACTTAGAGACAATCAAATGTGAGTTCTGGTTAAAAAAAAGTGAAATTCTTAGGGCATGTAGTGTCTGAGAATGGGATTGCAGTGGATCCAACCAAGGTAAAAGCAGTCTTAGATTGGAGACAATTGAAAACTGCGTAAAAAATTCACAGTTTCTTAGGACTAGCTAGTTACTACTGAATGTTCATTCAAGATTTCTCCAAACTAGCCAGACCAATGACTCGTTTGACACAGAAGAGAGTAAAATATAAATAGGACAAAGCTTGCGAAAAATCCTTCCAAGAGCTAAAAACAAGAGTAACTAGTGCACCAATTTTGATCATCCCGGAACGAGATATGGGGTACACTGCGTATTGCGATGCATTTTAGGAAGGGTTAGCTACATGCTCATGCAACATGGAAAGGTAATCGCGTATGGTTCCAGGCAATTGAAACCACATGAGCGAAACTACCCAACACATGACTTGGAATTGGCAGCCGTAGTTTTTGCTCTAAAGCAATGGCAACATTACCTGTATGGGAAACAATTTGAGATTTTCACAGATCACAAGAGCTTGAAGTATCTATTTACACAGAAGGACCTTAACTTGAGATAGAGGTGGTGGATGGAGTATCTTGAGGATTTCCAGTTCACTCTCCTATATCATCCCGGTAAATCCAATATAGTGGCAGAAGTCCTGAGTCGCAAGAGTATGAGAATGATAGCTAAATTAACCGTAAAGGAACGGGATATGGTTAAGATGCTCAACAAATTTGGAATTCAGGTACAGGCTCAAGACACGAAGGTATACCTTGGTGCACAGAAGGTGATACCTAAGTTAATAAGTGAGATCATGGAGGCCTAGAAACATGATCAAGAAGTAGCCTATGTTAAGGCACGTCTGGAATCAGGAGATCCAATGCTCGATTGGGCAATTCACCCCAATGGGAGTTTAAGATATCAAGGTAGATTTCTTGTGCCAATTGACGAGTTGCATAGAGAAAAAGTACTTAAGAAATGTCATTAATTTGTAATTGCGGTATATCCAGGAGAGACTAAAATTTACCAAGATTTGAAAAGGCAGTATTGGTGGAGCGGAATAAAGAAGGATGTGGCTAAATTTGTAGCAAGATGTCTCACGTGCTAGCAAGTAAAGGCAGAACATCAGAAACTAGGAGGAATATTGCAGCTCCTACCAATAACTAAATGGAAATGAGAGCACGTGACAATGGACTTTGTGACTAGGTTGCCCAGGACACCCAAAAGACGTGATGCTATATAGGTAATAGTGGATCACCTTACAAAGTCAACACATTTCTTACCCTATAAGATAACTGACACTTTCGACTGCATGGAATTCCAGTGTCCATTGTATCAGATCGCGATCCATGATTCACCTCTCATTTTTGGAGAAGCCTGTAAGAAGTTTTGGATACTAAGTTATGTTTTAGCATCGCTTTTCATCCACAAACTGATGGACAATCTGAGCGCACCATCCAGACATTCAAAAATATGCTGAGAGCTTGTGTAATAGATTTTCAAGGAAGTTAGGAGGGACAACTACCTTCAATTGAATTCTCCTATAATAATAGTTTTCAATCCAGCATCGGTTTGGCGCCTTTTGAAGCATTGTATGAGCGACCTTGTAGATCGCTGATTTGTTAGACTGAAGTGGTGAAGCAAACTTAATAGGACCCGAACTTGTCCTAGAGACTATTGAGAAAGTCAAATTGATTTGACAACGGTTAAAGACTACTCAAGACTGCCAAAAGAATTACATGGATATGAGGAGAAGACTACTGATGTTCAAAGTAGGTGACCACGTGTTCCTAAAGGTGCAACCTAGGTGTAACAACCCTGATCTGTGATTTGCCCATAATCCTTGATTAAAACTACTAATACGTAATTAAGATGAAAATTCTACGTTAATTGCATGTGTTATATGTTATTTATATTTATATCTGTCTGTCGTAGAAAGATCTGTTTGTGCTTCTGTTTCTTTATGCAAATTGAAGGCCTTATCGGCAACTGATCGTGAAATTGACTTGGTATATGTGTTATTTAGAATTTGTTGAAAATTATGGTAGGTTTAATTGAAATTTGATTTGGAACGAATTAATTAGAATAAAATAATGTCAATTGATTAACTTTAACTAAGTTTAATTAAATTCCCTAATCGAGCCTATATCAGGCTTATAGATCATTTTAGAATCATCTCATTTTCATCATTTTGAGCCACAAACGTGAGAGAGAGAGAGAGAGAGAGAGAGACTTAGGAAAATTAAGTTCAAACCTTGAATATTGTAGAGACTTGAAGGATTTGGCTTGGAAACTCAAACAATTAGCCAACTAGAGCTCAATTAAGCATCTAAGGTAAGAATTCAAGTCTCTAGTTTTGTAATTTAGTTGGTTAATGCATATATTCAAGGGAATTAAGCTATGAGATGCATGAATTGAACTAAGGAAGTAAGAAAGAATAGTTAGTCATACATGCATGCATATTTCATGGCATTTTGAAGTTGTTTTCCAAAGAATTTCCTCATGCATGTCATCATTTCTCATTGGTTTTGGGAATTCATTAAGTTTCATGTCATTTTATATCATTTGATCATGTTTTAGAAGGTTGGAGTTCATGACAATTCATGCATGTTATGTTTTGGAAGTTTCAAGTTGAATTTTGAATAATTGGCAAGCTTTTGGGCCTTGATTTTGCAAAATGATCCTTAATTCTTGATGTTTTACAAGTTTAGACATGTTTTCTCAAGTTTTGAGCCCAAAGAATGTGTTTTAAAGCTTCGAAATTGAGTTTTGCATCTTGTACATCAATCTAGAAATTTCATAATTCTGCATCACCACTAGAGCGATAGATTCTGCGCTCGAGCGACCAATCTTGGTTTTGCACTTCCGCTCGAGCGAACAAAAGTTGGCTCGAGTATAAAATTCATGCTACCAAAAGCTTTACAGAACTTTGCAGGCCGCTCGAGCAACAAAAGTTGTGCTCGAGCGAGGATCTTGTTTACTAGTCTTGCGCTCGAGCAACCGTCGAGCGGAAAAATCACGCAACCACCACTTTTGTAGAGTTTTGCAAACCGCTCAAGTGACCAAAGTTGTGCTTGAGCGATCACCCTTATTTTTGAACCTTAGCTCAAGCGCGAGCGAACAAAGTTGCGCTCGAGCGAAGACCCTGTTTTCAGCAAATTTGACTAAGTGTTTCAATTCATATTTTGGCATCCTCATTGTATCTTAGACATTCCTAAGCCTTAATTAAGACATAATAATGAGAATAAGGATTAGAAACACACTAAGAACGACTGTAATGAGTTAAGTGTTTTCCAAACGTGTGTTTCAATGGGTATTTGTTATGTGTTTGTGTAGGTCACGCGCCATAGATCGTTGATCCAACTATTTGACTCTTCTGCTATTGGAGCTATCCGTGAGTAACAACTTTGTAAAGTTATGTTTGATTATAAGTATTTTTTGACTAAATGATATACTCTGTTTTCTAAAATGCTATTTTGTGAATCATGAATGAATGTCCATTTTTCTAAACTATATTTATGGCATCATTAGTTCATGTGGCCCTCTATAGCTTGACTTTTTGTGCCCCCATTCGAAAGACGAATAAGCACTATAGTTCGGACTTTACCTGTGGTTCTGAATTTGATTTTACTAGTGTAATGTGAAACAGTGAAAACACAAAAAGAGTCCAAATCTGGCAATTCTTTTTGAAAAATCGAAGTTTTGAACAAAATGCCAAAAATGGACTACTTTGCCAGATTTCAGAGTCGCTACCTAAATATTTTTGGGAAATTTAAGAAACCCAAGACTCGTGCCAAAGGCCATTTAGTCCGTCATCACCAAAGTTGTCTCGGCTCGGGAACTTAGGTACGAGAAGGGAAGGTCATGAATTGAGTACCCCCCTCGCCCGATCAAAGATCGGCCTCTAGTAATCATGATGTGATTTTTATTTACATTATATACTCATGTTCCGATTTATTAGACTAACTTACTATATGTTGCACACAGGTATAGACTAATTTGCAAAAATTGAAACACTTGATTCATATTTGTTTTGAAAATTGTTTTGAATATGCACCACTTGAAAAAGTAATCGCATATGAACATTACCCAAATTATTCCAATTCAAGCAATTAGCCTTCATCCACAGGCATTTAAACAGTTTATCATTTAAGCACTTAGCCACATGGTGAACATGCTTTAACATGACAACACTAACATACAAATGTAATATACTAAAGCGAAAATACTCACCTAGTACTCCAAGCCAAAGAGAGATGAAGGAGTTAAAACAATGCATGATCCTAACTTATGCAATATGACTAATGTAACACATGCGATATGCAATTACTAAGCTCGGCTACTTAACATAGCATGTAAAACAATTTGATAACATGCGGTCTAAGCACGTTTTCAAAGAAGTATTTAACTAACAATGCAAGTTTAGAATGATAAACCGAGCCTCGGTGCATGCAATACAAGTGGATGCAAATATGGAGTATGCTAAACAAAACATGATGCCCTAATCTAACCATCATAAATAAGCAAATAAAAGGGAGAAAGACGTAGGGTTGGAAAACATACACATTATTACAATTGCTTACCCTCGCGCAGGAGGGTTCGAATGAATAAACTAGCTAACTAATTAAAGCTAAACTAATTAATTGACTATAGCAAACCCAAATGAATAATTTAGTAAACTACTTAACTAATTATTACAAACCGAATAAAATAATTAATTAATTACTCTAGCTAATTAAATAATTACAATACAAAATGAATTAGCTATTACAAAGCCACTACTTCAAGCACAACATTAATATTAACATCACTTCCCGGATCCCGATGACCGAGGGAGGGTGCATGCATGAATGCGTTTCTACCCGAAGAAGGCCACCGTTCTGCTGCCAAATACCTATGTTGCACAGTAGAACACTTACACTGTTTTTCAATTCAAATTAGCTCTGTTTTGCCTGAAAAAGCACATTACCTAGTTTTACAGAGGTGGCCTGCTGGCAACTAATGACTGGATTTTCCTGCTGCAACAGAGAGCAAATAGAGCAGGAATAGGGTATTCTCAAGGGTTTGTTTGCACAACTTACCTTTCCTTATCATTTGAATAGCTCAAAGGAGTAATAAACTTGGTTCATAAACCATCAAAGAATGTAATTCCATTGTATGATGGCCTATGAACCAAAGAGTGTAGGTTCAATAAATGCAACAAAACAAGACTCTCAAAACCACCTCCCTATCATGAATGATCAAGGGAAGTAGTTGACAATAAATCTTGAGCCGTTTGCATCACTCATGAGTATGAAACAACTCAAGACTCAAGGGTTCAATTAACGTTTGATTGAACCCAAACCAAATTATTATCTTGTCCTTTTTTAGTCACCAATTTTGTTACTCCATTTTAGTTACCTTTCAATTCTTTAATCAATTAAGTCCAAAAGTGAGTTTAAGTCGTCTAAAGGAGAGAAGTGTCAAACCAAGAGTTGGCTTAAGGCATGAGAGAAATGTCATGCCGTTGATAATGAACCCCTAAAAGGGATTAAACCATTAAGCATGACAACCTCAATCTCAAGTTTAAAAGAACAATAGGCTTGAAACAACTCTCAAAGCAAAGCAAAGTAAAAGCCAAGAAAGGAGGGAGGTTGCAGAGGTGATTAAAGGTGATCACAAGTAAGGAAACCATGAAATAAATGCTATCAACTCCAATAGAATGGTGGCTAAAGCCTAAACCACCAAACCTATGAGGACAATTGCACTATAAGCATGCAATACAAAGCTCGAATGCAACAATGAACTAAAAACAATCCTAAAATAGTGCTAAGTAAGTCCTAAAATATGCTAGAATTAAGACAAAAAAAGCTAGAGCAATAATCTAAAACATGGGGCTATGTAAACTAGTAAATAAGACACAAGGAATGGAGGCTAACCCCTCCAATTTTGGACTTGAAAACATGTTTTTAGCCACTAAAATAACTCTGAAAATCAGTATTTAAAGCTTAAAAAAAGATAGTGTAAAGGTAGGAAACACAAGGGTAAATGCTAGAGAAGCAAGGTGGAAAGAGAGGTGAACCACCCCTCCACCCTTTAAGGCCTTAAACCACAAATTTCAGCCCAAAATTATAGAGCTTACACAGCCCAAAAATAGTAGGAAAATAATAAGAAAATAGCAAACAAAACCAAGGAAAACAAGCTAAGCCTTATACCTCTTGAAGAGGAGAGCACTTTCAAGCAACAATACAACATAAACACACCCTTAAGAGCTCAAGTAAGGCTCAAAAGTACCTTAGCTCAAAGATGGTAAGGTTTGGTTAAGAGTGTGTAGGCAAAAGCTCAAGAAATTTCAAGAGAGAGAGAGAGAGAATTAATTTTGCTCCAATTTTTCTAACCCTAAAAAATGGGAGAGGAGGTCCTATATTTATAAAAAAATATGCCACTCCCTCAGAAACATCCATCCATATATGTGGGAGCAGATGCAAGCATCTGTGCAAACAGTTGGCACAGTTGGCAAAAAATATTTGCAAAACACATTGTCGTTAGCAGGCCACTAATTCTGGCCGGTAGGCCACACTCTTGGTTGGCAAGGCACAAGGGTGGTCGACAGCCAAAAGGGGTGGCTGGCAGCCCACAAAAATAGGCCTGCAGGTCCCAAGTTTTTAGGTTTAAAAGGCTGAGGCTTTGGTGCAAAAACAAGGCACAAGGTTTACAAGGTTCTGAGGCTCAGAGCTATGGCATTCTGCTGAAAACTTTCGAGCACTTGACAGGCATATACATTCATCATTGGGTGTGCAAGTGATGATGCCCAAGTTGTAAGGGCGGTCAAAAATGGGGTGTTTACACCCTCGCTCGGGGGTAACAATACCATGGCCAATATGCACGTGGCCCTCGCCCAGGGGTAACAATATCGTGGCTTATGTTTATGTGGCCCTTGTCCAGGAGTAATAATACCAAGGCCTATGTTCACGTAGCCCTTGCCTAGGGGTAATAATACCATGGATATTTGTGCACAAAGATGTTGACATTTATGGTCATCGGTACAGACTAAGCATGTGGGTCTTATGACCAATCTAATCTGATGTACCATATATAACTGATTATGAAATATGTATAAGTATGTGAATCTGAATCTGTTTCAAATATGAACTCTGATTTCTGAATCTGTTTTGGACATCATTCATAACCCCTTTACTCTGTTGTAATTCACTAGACTCTAGCTCACTGTATTATTTATGTATGTAGGTGATCAAGCGCGAAACCAAGCTTAATGAGGTTTGCCTGGAGATCTGTTTGAATCAGGCAACCGTTGTGCCTCCCGAGGAGGTTCCGAAATGTTTTATGATCGAGTTTTGTGAGCATGATGCAAGTTTAAGTTATTTTCTTTTGTTTGTATGATCAGTTTCTTTAGGTTTATCTGTATCTTTGGTGATGTAAGACTGACACTCTGATGACGTCACATATGTTTGTAAATATAAGTTTTAAATTTTCTGTCCCATGTATGTCTACACAGCTCCATGGACGTTGTATATTTATTGGTAATCCCAAGATTATTGGCCGATTACGATACTAAACCCATAGGGGCGAGTTTGGGTTGTGAAAATAGGCGTGAGATTGTACGTTTTAGAAGGAAAGGAAAGCTATCACCACGGTATATCGGACCATTCGAAATACTGAAAAAGGTGAGCGAAGTGGCATATCGACTAGCTCTACCCCCACAGTTAGCGGGGATACACAATGTTTTTCATGTATCTATGTTGCAGAGATACCTTGCCGATCCATCGCACGTAATCAACTAGGAAGGAATCACTCTTAACAAGGATGTCACATTTGAAGAGGGACCTGCAACAATACAAGATAGTCGAGAGAAGAATCTTAGGAGCAAGATGGTCCATTTGGTAAATGTGCTTTGGCGTCATCAAGGATTGAAAAGTCTACTTGGGAATGCAAAGATTGGATGAAGGCAAACTACCTCCAACTGTTTGAAAGTGATGTATAGTTAAATTTCGAGGACGAAATTGTTTTAAGGGGAATAGGTTGTGAGGCCCCCGAAAATTTTATTTCCTTAAAAGTTCCTTACTTTTGGAATATTGTAATAAAGACCCTTGATTTCCTAAATGATTTCAACTTTAACCCTAGAAGCGAAAACTCACATACCCTAATCGATTTCGGTAAATTAGGAATCATTTCTAATATCCTAATACTGATTAATTAACTCCCTAAATATGGAATTACCACTTAAAACCCCAGATTTTTCTGGTTTTCATCATGTTTGTCGATTGACAGCCTTTTTATTCGAAACAAGAAATCTAAACCGAATTAGATTCTTTAACCCTAATTTAGTTTAATTCTACACTTAATTAAATGTTTCAATTCATAAATTAAACCCAAAGCCCTCACATTTTTATTAAATTACTAATTGACCCCAAACTAGTACTATTATATATATATATATACATACTTGTACCTTTAAACCTATTTTATACACTATATTTTGAAATTTCCATCAATTGTACACAAGAAAAAAAATAAAATAATCCCTCAAATCCACCCCATATGGCCAGCCACCCTAGGGAAAATAAATATATAGAACTTTTTCAAACATAATCCATGAATTCATGGAAAAGTTTGCTAGTACCCTCAAAACATAACCAAAGCCTAACTAGATTATGATTAATTTCATAATTAAGGCCTCTAATTATCCACTATTCCATTAAGTTCAAAGTAAATCCAAAATATCCAATCCATTTCCAACCAATGGGTGCTTTAGACATTTTGCACCAATTTTAGTATAAATACAACCTCTCCCTTAGCAATTTGCACACAAGAAAACACACACAAACACCCTATTCGGCTGAGAGGAAAAGAGGGCAAGAGAGTGAGCTTGGTGGAGGAAAGGAGAGGAAAAAAAGGTTTTATTAGCAAACCAACCAAGACTCAAGTAAGCCACATCACCTTCTCTCCTTCTATTTCCTTGTTTAAATACATGTTATTAGAGATTTAAAATCATATTTTTAGATGTGTTGTTATGATGGTCATGTGTTCAAAGTTGATTAATTGGGTTTTGATCGTTCTTCTACTCAAATTTTCTCTTAATAAATGCAAAACTACATTTTTCTTCCCATATCTCGCATCATTTCCAAAGGCATACCATCACTCTAAAAATTTGAGTCATTAATACATTATTTAGTATGTTTTCATCACAAAAAAAGTGAAAATTTTCCCTTATTTGGCTTCTTTTCTCACCAATCTTATTATTTTGAGTATTATGCATGAAAAACCTATTTTACAGCCAACTATAAAAATCTATAAAAATCTATAAGAATCTCCTGGACTTCGCTTTTATGTAAAAAACTTCCTTAAAGAGTTAGATTCCAAGGAAAATTGGTTTCATTGAAAAAGAGTGAGCGGTTTGTAAGAAAATCCGATTTTCGTAATGGTTGACGAATTTAGACAGCACTGGAGTATTTCTTAAATAACTAAAATTCTAGAAAAGCTATTCCATTTCCAAAAAATGTTCAGAAAACTAGATGAATTATCTACGAACCATAGGAAGGCCAGGCTCGAGAAAAATTTGAAATGGTCCTTTTGACTTTAATCTTTAAATAGTACTGAATCTGAAAATTTAATTTTGCATTGGTGTTTATGCTCCTGTCTTCATGAATATGCTTATTAGTATATGATCATGTCTTGATATGATATTGCATGTGTTATTGTAATATACTTTTTATTTTGGTCCTTTTATGATGCTCATACTTATGCAAATTTATTCTTTTGTTATTTGCTTGTGCTAACTAACTAAAAACATTAATCTAAATGGAAAACTTAATGGGGTGGCTAACGGGGTTTCGATCACATGAGTATTATGTTCAAACTAAATTGGTTAGAGGGACGTGTTCCCTTTTGAAAGTTAAAGTCTTGCACAAGTGGTTGTTCGAAACCCTTGAACAGAGTGGTTGTATTCGAACCCTAGGTGCTTTGATGTGAGGAGGGAATGGGCAAGGCCCTATTTTGCCATTTCTTTTGAGGTCCTTGATTGGCGCTACACAGTATGTAACTGTTGATAGGCATCTGAGGTAAGGTCTACAAAGTAGCAAAAAAAGGGACATACCAAATAATCTGCGTTCGATTTTTGTGATTGGGAGCATAAAATCTCTTTGGGAGATTTCTAGACTATTAACAACTAACCTTGTTACCTTTGTTCTTTATTTGAATGTCATGTTTCTTTCCCCTATTGTTGTAATTGCTACTGTGTATTAGATTGGGAAAAAGGGACGGGGTGTGTGTGTTTACTAGGCATTCAAAACTTACGGCGTATCATGCTAGTGCCGAAGAGGATCTTGCAGTAGAAAATGACGAGCTGAAAACTTTCAAAGACTTTTGGTTGTCGTGGAGAAGCTAAAGTTTTTGTTGTTTTGTAAAGTTCATCTGAAATTTTATTTTTGGATGTAATATTGATGGAACTATGTTTTGTAACTGAGGATATTCTGTATCTATTCTCTTACTATTATATGCTTGTCTTTTTAAAAACCAATATAGTTCTCTACGTTGCTTATGAGATCTTGCGTCAATACCTTTTAAGATTATCAAAAGGGTAGCGTGCTACCTAAGAAAACTAGACTTAGAAGGAAGACTAATTTGACTCCTCTGGCGATCTGGGATCTTACTTGGTCATTGGTCATAGGACTCATTAATGACTTTCCCTTAATGTAGATTTTGGGGCGTCACAGGATCTTAAGCTAAACCTTAAAGTTTTGAACTCGAGAGTAAAGAAGATAAGGTGGTGATGACCGGACTTGTGAAACAAACATTAGATCTAGGTTAAGGAAATTTGGAGGAAGATCGGAGTGAAGGGGAAGTAGAGGAGAAGAAGATTAGAGAGGTAGGAGAACAACTGCCATCTTCCTTTCCCATGATAGAAAATTCCATAGAATACAGTAAGAGAGATTTTTAGGGTTGTGGAGAAAGTAAAAAATAAAATTATAAAAATTATAAAAAAAATCATCTCAATTGTTGAATCTAATTTGATTTTATGAATTATATGATTTGATTTAATTTTAAATTTTATAGAATGTAAATAGCAATTTAATCATTAAATTTCTCTTAAATTAAATCAAATTTTCTATTCGAGAATTACTTTTTTTATTTTAGTAATTTTTAATTATTTTATAAAAAAAGTGTAAAACTAATAATAAAAATAATTTAACAATTTGTAGTCATTTTTAATAAAATGCCTACGGCTAGTGTTGGTGGTCGAGCACCAACTGAGACACACGATTCACATCAATGTCAAGTCAAATGGACTTTCATTTTTGCATGTTTGAGTTCATACCAGTTGTGGGAAAAACGTTATTTGGTTTAGCTTTTTTTTTTAATTTTAATTCCGACTATTTTAATCTGATTAAAAAAAATTTGTTTGGAATAAATTTTTAATTTTTCATAGTTTTATGGGAAAAAAAATAAAATGATTATAGTTTTAATTTGATATTTTATCTTATTGATATTTTAACTGATTTTGTCTTTTTATGAATTAATTTTAGCTTAATTGGAGTGTGCTATATAAGCACACTTTTTATCTTTTTTTGATTACATAATTTCTCTATTTTTTTGCAAATTTTTTTTATAAAAAATAAAAATATATACTTATTTAGATCATTCTAAACAACCCGATACAATCATAATGCAATCCATTCCTTATAATGAGAAATAAACAATCAAAAGGTATAAACCTACTCTCCATAAAATTTGAACTCTAATCTCACCCTACTAAATGGTGTTATATAACCACCAAACCAAAAGCCTTGTTTGTGGTGAGTTGAGTAACTCAGGCAACCTTATTTGGTGCAATTTATGAGTATGTTCAAAATTTTATTTTATTTTATTTCTTTATGTTTTACATAAACTAAAATACTATTATTGAGTAGTGTAAAACTAATTATCAACTTATTGTCAAAATTATACTAAACTGAACCAATTCATCAAAGTAATTTGTTGGAATTGATTTATAATTACCATTAGCTAACTATCGAATTTCTAATGAGCCAAACATGATTGTTGGTAAATCTTAATTGAAAATTAGAGCTCCTTTGTCTATTGACTTTTTAGTCAAAAAAAAGTCTAATTAAAAGTTGAAAAATTCAACATGTGACAATGTCATATTATACGTAAATTAATTACCAAATGTGACCACCTTAATATTATTGTAAATATAATGAACTCACCGTATAGTCTAATCAAAATTGAAGAAAATGTTACATAGACCACTTGGGTAGTGAATAATTGCTACTTGGTTTGCTTCTTTATTCTTTATTTATTTATTTATTTTTGTGTGCGTTGCATCTGATCTAATTAATGAATATGATTTATAGATGACTGTAGATAGAATAAAATTAGAAATATACCATTTTCTCCGGCTTAGTCACCACGACCGTAAAATCCACACCATATGATGATGTGAACTTCCCTCTGTTCTGAATAAGTGATAGAAAATAAAATAAAAAATTATATTTAGGGGGATGCACTAATAAATCCCAAATTAATAACTTATGCATTGTTTAGTCTTAAAAGTTTTTTTATAGACTGAAAGGTCCCATTACAATGTTAATAACATCAGATACAATGTTAATAACATCAGAGTCATGTTACAAACATTAAATTTCAAACATCTAATGTTCATCAAATTTCAATAATGTTTGAAAATATAGGATGAAAAACATCTAATGTTCATCAGATTTCAATAAATTTTGAAATTATAGAATGAAACATCAGATCATTTACATCATTTACATCATGCTGATGTAAAAATAGGACTAAATGGAGCATAAGAAAACTTTTAGGACTAAATGGTTCAACGTTTCAAAAACTAGGACTTATGGGTAAATTTTCCTTATATTTATGAATAATTGAAATTTTTGAGTTCATTGTGACTCTATATTTAATAAATTTCTCACTAAAAAATAAAATAAAAATGAAAGCACAAATGAGGTCTGAAATTAGCATTCCTTTCTTATTTAGTAAAATGAACTCTCTTTTTAAATTTTTTTTTTTTTTTTTTTTTTGGGTGAAATCCATTATACTTGTGAATTATTATGAACTCACATAGTAGGCAAAGTTTGGCACATCGATGTTCAATGATAATTTTAGGCGATGCTATTATACCCACGTTTTTTTAGGGTGTGTAATGTGCAACTTATAATATTTGTGATGTTGATATTATAAATGTGATAATTAAATCACTTTTAAGCCATAATTAAAAAATACATAATGAATAATAACCAAACATTTACTAAGGTATAAGCAAAAATATTTTTGATGATAACTAAAATAATAACAACTAATATAAAAATGAGTTATAACCAAGTAACCAAAGGTCATAACTAAATATTACTGAAGACATAACCACACACTTTTTTTGTCGTAATCAAAATAAAAACTATAAAAAATCATAGTTATTATCAGGGACGGAACTAAGAGAAGACTATGGGAGCCATAGCCCCCCTGTTTCTCTGAAAATTATTGTTTGTCATTGAATTTTGAAAATATATATCATCTTATACATAAAATAGCCCTCTAGTATAAAAAAATATATTTGTCATTCTTCTTCCATCTTAAATTTTTTTTCTATTTTGCACCAAAAAAACTTCTTCATCTTATTAGAAATTGTTTTTATGGTATTTAATTTTTTTTATGTATATATAATTTATATATATCATATTATACATACATGTATGTTTTATGTATATGGTGAAAAAATTTATTTTTGTAGCACCTGTATCCTTCAAAACTTTTGGGAAGTGTATTTGAATCCTTTATTTTATTTTGGAAATCTTTAGTGTTGTTGTATCTTAATTTTGAAGGAGTACAAGTCGATTTAAACACGTTAGGATTGTTCGTTCACGCTTGTTTATGTTGAAAAATTGTTTGGAAACTTATAAATTATATTCTAAGGTCGACACCAGCCTTCCTAAGGATCGACCCTTACCTGTTGATGAAGTTTCTGGATGTGCTACTGGAATTTAGGGTCGACAACAGCCTTAGTGGTGTCGACACCTGCTTCTTGTTGCTGTCCACAAGGGTTAACACCAGTCTGGGAAGGGTCGACCCTTGTATGTTGCTGAATCTGGGAGTTGCTTGCTGGAATTTGGTATCGACACCAGTCTGAGAAGGGTTGACACATTACCTGTTGCGCTCTTTGTTTTTCTGTCTGAAGGGTCGACACCTCTGCTGCAAGGGTCGACCCCTGCAAGTTTTTTTTCTTTTCAGATTTCAGTTCAGTTTGGGCCCTACTTTTTGGGGATTTTGACTTGATCTTTTGGGTTGATTTTGGGACTTCATTTTACTTTGACCTAGCACTATAAATAGGCCCCTCACTTAACATTTTCTTTACTTTTTCTTCTCTTCTTCCCTCTCCAAACCGTGAGTCACTCTCTCCCTCTCCAAAATCACTTTTTGCTCAAAGATCTTTAGATCTACTCACTTGTAAGCATTTCCTCGCCTTGCTCCTTTGAGATTAAGTGTAGGGCTTGTCAAGGGTTTCGTTTTGATTGGGGCAAGTCGTTGTTTCGTCACCATCGACTTTTAGACTTTTCTCCCTTCTCTCTCTTCTAAGCTTGAGGTAGGGATCTTTTCTACACTTTCGTATGATATTTAGCTTAGTTATTTGTATCTTGTGCAACAATGATGTGATTTAGGAGTGTTTAAGGCAAACTTAGGGTTTGGGCATAAAATGGAAAGAGTAGTTTTTGGGTGAAGGTAAAATAAATGCTTGAGGGGTTTGAAAATGATGTTGTATTGTGTATGATTTGATGATTTTGGCACTTGGCTAATATTTGGGAAAAATTGGGGATTTTCCCTAATTGAATCAAATTATTATTTTATGTAAATAATGGAAATTGACATTGAAAATGTGAAATTGAAAGGGTATTGATATGAATAGTGGGATTAGTTATGTGTTACTCCATTCTTTGGTAGTTTCGAATAAACTATCTGTTGTGAGATTTTATATCTGTTTAGAAATAACTGTATTGGGCTATTGGTGGAGGATAGCTATGATTGTTGTAGAAATTGCATGCGGATTAGGTGAATTGAAACTAATCGCTTGTGCTTGTCATTGAATATGACTATGTTTATATACATTGTATATGTATGGTTATTTGGGAGTGGAAAGATGATGTACTCCATTGTTTGAGTTTGTGATTAAATACATTGCATATGTATGAATAATTGTTTAGGAGGAGAAATGGGATGAACTCCATTATAATTAAGTTGGCCGGAGTGTCCTGGGTGAAAGTCCCGAAATTATACATGGATGCTTAGCGTGTGGACGAAATATCCGTAAAATGGCAATTGTAGTGCTTGAATAGCCTACGTTTACATGGGTCCCGTTTGACGGCTGCCTGAGGACGAAATATCCGTGAAAGAATACATGGGTCCCATTTGACGGTTGCCCGAGAACGAAATATCTGTGAAAGAAAAGTTTGAAGTGCTTACGTGTTGATAATGTGGTTCTAGAACTAATGAGTTGTAATCTCATTTGGGTTGTTAATAAATGATAAAATTGACTTATGTAATTAAATGAAATGAAGGGAAATGACTTAATGATTGAGTTTGGTAATTTAAGACTATACAAAAATGTAGATGCCTTTATCTTTGACGTTGTATATGCATAGTATACTTATACCTTTGCTAAATTCCATATACTGTGTTAGATGGTTTCTACTGAGCTGTGGCTCACCCTACTTGGGAATAACATTTTCAGATAATGATGACATGTCTCCACTAAGGCAATAGTGTTAGAGAAACTTTTGGAAGTAAGGGCTTCTCATTTTGATTGTATATTTTTGTAAAGCCAAGGGCTTAAGATGTAATGAGTGAAACTCACTTTTGAATGTAACCAAGATATGTCCTGAAAAGATGTAAGCTCATAGGGCATTTAATTTGTTGTTATTAAGTTACATTACATGCTGTAGATTCAGAATGAACGTTTATGAATGTATAATGCACGTAATCCCTTTTGTAATACGAATTTTGTCATGTGAAGGTGTACCAATTATGTTATATTCATTTCTCTTATGAGTTGTGTTATTTGTATTATTTTGAGGGCATTACAATTTTCTTTTGGCCCTTCTGATAATGAAATCCTAGTTCCGTCCCTAGTTATTATTGTAATAAGTTATAACTAAATATTACAAATGTCATAACTTAGTATATTATAGAATTTTCACAGTTTTGGGAGGCTGCTGCGCACCACGCGCAGCAGTGACTAGAGCTGGGCATAGGGTCATCCGACCTGCCCAAACCGCCCTACCCGATCCGAACCGCGTATGTATGGGCGGTTTCGCAAACACATTAGGGTAGGGTGCGGTTTGGATTTTATCTAATTTTCGGGTTGCGGGCGGGTTGCGAGTTTGACCCGCACCCGCCTAACCCGCCCGCATAAATTTTTTATTTTTTATTTTTTTAAAAAAAATCTGACCGTTCAAAAAAACCCCTTTTTTTTCCCTTCAAATCTGATCGTTAAAAAAAAAAAAAAAACCCTAATCAAACTCACTCACTCTATCTCCTCTCGGTCTGTCTCTCACTCTCACTCTCGCGATTTTTATCTGTACTGCATGCACCCACTGATCGAGTCTCTCTCTCGTCACAAGATCGACCGATCGACCTCATCGCACACTTCACAGGTAAAGCCCCTCTCTGAATCTCAGTCTCTGTCTATGTCTCTCTCCCCGATCTTTGGTTTTTTTCCAATATATCAAATCTCTCTGTCTCTGATCTGTCTCCCTCACTCTCTCATCTCACAGTCTCTTACTCTCTAGTTTTGCATCTACACCGATCGACTCTCTCTCATCGCAAAATCGACCGATCGACCAACTCTCTCATCGCACCGATCGACCTCACATCACAGGTAAGCCTCTCTCTCTGTCTCTTTCTCTCTCTCTTTCTCTCTCACCCCGATCTTTGATTTATTTTGCAACATATCAGATCTGTTAAATTTTTTTTTGGTAGCAACAGATCTGTCTGTGTTTGTTTGGAATGTATGTGTTTTTTTTATTTAATTTTTGATTTAATGTATGTGTTAATTTTTGGAATTAAATCTGTTGAATTAAATGGAGTATCAGTTCATAAATCTGTCTGTGTCTGTATAATTTTTGGAATTAAATCTTTTTTTTTTTTTTAAATCTGTATTGAAATTGGATCTGTATTGAATTGCACCATAATGGGTTAAACTTGGCTTAAATTTAAGCCTTTAAATGAAGTCCAAGATTTAGTTACAGTTGCTTAGAATTTTTTATTATTATTATTCTGTTTTATTCTTTTCTATAACCTCCTTACACTTTCTTTGTATCATCATCTGAGCACACGTAGTTCACTAACACCTAAAGAATGGTAGTGCACAACTTGTTAAGTTTTTATATAGAGGACACGAATTATAAGAAATATTCAGTCCAGTTTGGTGTCTTGAATTGACTTACTCATATTTTTTTGAAAACATGAGAAGCCAACAGGGGGATATTGTAGGAATTTATTGATAAGAAAGTAAAATTTAAAGATCACAAGAGTTGCAGCCTAGGACTCTTGCCTTGTCTAGCTCTTTCAATAAGAAAACCATTAACCCTAAAACAGTAAAGACTTGAAAACTTTGTTGTCATTATAATGTCTCAGTTGACAGAAGAAATCATTAAACAGTTTACTGCTAGCAATTCGCCTAGAATGGATAATAGCATATTATGATCATTTCATGAGGAAACATGAACTCCCAAGTCCAATTCATTTTGGCTGTGGATAGAGGACTTGAAGTGGTTCTTTTATGGTTATGATAACAACCATATACCTATTTTGATTTTCTTCAATATTTAATACTAAGATCTCTGTGATTTATCCCATATGGTAAGAGAAGGGTTATTGATTTTTTGAGAAGTACACTTATTAACTTGGAACAAAAGCTGGATAGTGCTTATTGCTTTCAACTTGTCACATGGTTATGTAAAAGCCTTAGTTTTATCTTAACATGAGACTCATATGAACATCCTATTGTAATTTTGAGTTGTTGGGCCAAAACTGTTCAAAATCAAGTTATGTTTCTCACCCATGTGCTTAGTTTAACATGTAGAGTTCCTTCTTTCTTTTTTTTTTTTTTTTGAGGTCTGTGACATTAGTTTGCTAGCTATAGTTTTGAAATTATCAGAAATTAGTAAATGAAGTAGATGAAAACTCTTGCTGTTCAATAGTGGGTCATTTTTATATTTAAAAAGAAGAGTTGTGAAGAAAAATATTTGCATTGTCAAGGCCATAATATTTATGTTAATTTGTTGAAGCTAGTTAAATGTGGCTCCTCCTCGTATATTATCCGCTTACTAGTGGCTGGTTTTACAGGTAATTACCAAGGTGGGTAATGAATATGATATACACTTTTTTATACACTTTTTTTCTCAAAAGAATTATGAAGATTGAATATTAAAGTTTATATTTTTTTGTGCAGGGTTTATGAAAGTTGGATTGGATGATTCATGATGAAGTTTGATATCTTAGAAATGTTTTTATTTTATTTCATGGGCTTGAATTGAATGAAGTTTGGTAACAATTTTTTTTTTAATTGCATTTTGGTTTTGGATGAATGTAAGTTAATGAATTTTTTTTTTAATTTAATTTTTTTTTTTTTTTTTTTTTTTTGCATTTTGGATGAATGTAAGTTAATGAAGAATTACTCTTTTTTTTTTTTTTTGGGTATTTGGGTTAGGAATCATGAATGTAGGATTTTTTAATTTGGGTTAAGAATGATGAATGTAGGATGAATGCAAGTTAATGATGAAGGTAGATTTTGAATGATTTGTTTAGGTTACGAATTGATTTTGTTGTGTTTTTTATTTTATAAGCTTTTTTTATAAGTTTTAATTCATTAATTATTAATGTTAGAGCATTTTAAAAATGGGAGGAAAAAGGTCTAACATAAATATTGATAAAAAATGGGGAAAAAAAAGGGTTTAACAAAAAAAATTTGAAAAAAAGTTCAATCCACAAACCGCCCGCGCAACTGCGAACCCTATCCGCACAAACCGCAAACTGCATTGCGGGCGGTTATGGGTTGACTTTTCCTCAAACTGCATACATGCGGGCGGGTCCAAACTGAACCGCAAATCGTCCCAATCCGAACCGTGAACACCCCTAGCAGTGACTGTTGCACAGTCAATGAGGCGTTTTTCGGATCTCATTTTGACGATCTGAACTGTTCAATTTTTAGAAGACATTGAGTAGAATATGCATGTAAAAATTCAAGTTAATCGGACTTCGGTATCCCTTTCATAAAGACTTGTGTGTATTCATATTTATACTTAAAATTAAATTTACCATTCAATTTTTTAGATACAAATATGTCTGGATGAAAAGAATACCGATCTCCGATTAACTTAAATTTTTACAGGTATATTCTACCCAATGTCTTCTAAAAATTGAACAGTTTGAATGAATGCCAAAAAAAACTCTATTAACCGTGCAACAGTGAGTGATGGTGCGTAACAGTCTCTCCAATCCCAAATTTCCATAGTCCTTATTGGTCTAAAGGCTTATCAATGGTTTTGATTTGTTTATTGGTATTGTGAAGCTAGCAACCTTAAAAGTATATCAACTCGAGCACCCAAGAGGGAATAATCAATTCATCTTTGGGTTTAGATGCATTGAACATTACATCTCTCTCAATAATATTTTTATGTCCGTTCAACCACTTTTATTTGATTGGATTTCATAAGGAATCTGCTCATGATTTTCTATTTGATTGGATTTTATAAGGAATCTGCTCATGATTTTCTAATATATCTCACTCCTTTGAACTTATACTTCAATTCCCTCTTGTGAAAAATTTGATTTGTAAATAAATTCCCACTTTAAAAAAATGATCTACTTGCTTGGAAATTAATTAATTGATTATTTATTCACATGTATGTATTTGGTTTTTTGGCCTTATTATAAATTTATGCCAAGTATATGGACAAAAAAACAAAGTTCCTAGCACTAGTTCTCTAACTTGTGTTAGAGCCATTTTTTTACCAAGAAATACTCTCATTTGTTAATACTTCAGCAGATTAATTTGTCGTTTAACTTTTGGATTCCGAAACTTTAAAATACAAAATACATATATTTGATTTATTTGTCTTCGCATAATAAAAAATTTCACTGTTTTATTATAGCAAATTTTTTAATATTGTGTTAGTTGCTATTGCCCAATCCATCTATGCTAATTATTACTTCATTACTTCACTAGAAGTATATTATACTGGCTTGATTGTAAAAATGAAAATCAAGTAAGAAAAAATATAGAAAAACACAAACACTTGATCATGCTGTTTGTCAGGCTACCGTGGGTTCATCACGGGATTCATTTTGTAGAGTGTTTTGAGAAGAACATTAAATAAAAAAAATAAAATAAAATAAAATTACATCTATTAGATAACCGTAACATCATCAAATCACATTTTATTTACATATATATATATATATAAAGACGCCAAATATGATTTTTAGAGTAAACCACCTATTATTTGTAACATAAATGTAATATAATCATGCAGTTATGACTATCCAATCAATATGATTTTTTTTTTTATTTTGGTATAGATAATCTTTTTAAATGACTTTGCAAGATGAACAATTCGAATTATTAAGATTAACCCCGTGATAGGTCCACTATTGCTCGATAACACAGTCCAATTGAGATCTCATTTGGGAAATAAAAAAGGCAATACTAAAAATTAACTCATTTTTTAAAATTTTTTTTACACATCATTCTATAAAAAATGTAAAAGTTATTAAAAAAAATAAAATAAATTCCCATGCGAATCTTGAATTACAACTTGTTTTGTGGTTGGGAGGATGAAATCTCTTTGGGGATTTCTAGACTACTAACACCTAACCTTGTAACCATTGTTCTTTACTTGAAGGTCATGTTTATTTCCCCTATTTTTGTAATTGCTATTGTGTATTAGATTGGGAAAAAGAGACGGGGTGTGTGTGCTTTTATTGCGCATTCAAAACTTACAACATATCATGCCAAGTGCCGAAGAGGATCTTGCAGTAGAAAATGACGAGTCGAAAACTTTTGAAGACTTTTGGTTGTCCTAGAGAAGCTAAGGTTTTTGTTGTTTTGTAAAATTCATCTGAAATTTTATTTTTGGATGTAATATTAATGGAACTATCTTTTGTAACTGCGGATATTTTGTATCTATTCTCTTGCTATTATATGCTTGTCTTTTTAAAAACCAATATAGTTTCCTACATTGCTTATGAGACCTTGCGTCGATGCCTTTTAAGATCTGTCAAAAGGGTAGCGTGCTACGCAAGAAAGCTAGACTTAGAAGGGAGACTAATTTAACTCCTCCGGCGTTCTGGGATCTTACTTGATCATTGGCCACATGACTCATTAGTGACTTTCCCTTGACTACAACCCTTAGTGTAGATTTTGGGGCATCACAAGACTTGAAGCTAAATCTTAAAGTTTTGAACTTTAGAGTAGAGAAGATAAGGTGGTGATGACTGGACTTGTGAAACAAACATTAGATCTGGGTTAAGGAAATTTGGAGGAAGATCGGAGAGGAGAAGAAGGTCAGAGAGGTAGGGGAACCACCGCCATCTTCCTTTTCCACGATAGAAAATTCCATAGAATACAATAAGAGAGATTTTTAGGGTTTTGGAGAAAGTAAAAAAAAATTCATTTCATTTGTTGAATCTATTTTGATTTTATGAATTATATGATTCGATTTAATTTTAAATTTTATAGAATGTAAATAGCAATTTAATCATTAAATTTCTCTTAAATTAAATCAAATTCAACCATGCACACTTCTATTTGAGAATTACTTCTTTTTTTTTATATATAGTAATTTTAATTATTTTATAAAAAAAGTGTAAAATGAATAATAAAAATAATTTAACAATTTGTAGTCATTTTGTCGTTTGCCGAACTTGGCTTTTTGGTTTTTTTGACTTTTTTAGCCTTAGACTTTTTTGTTCGTTTGGTTTTCTTGTTTGGTTTTTTTGACTTTTTTGCATTGAAATGACAAAATTATCCTCCACTTGAAAATGATACTTTTTTAACTTCTTATTTATATATGGGTCAATTTGATAATTTGACATCAAAAGTCAAGTTTTTGTCAATTTATAACTTTTTTTAATCCTTACGTGCTTATTTAGTCCCAATATTAAAATAACTATGGCGAGTGTTGGTGGTCGTGCACCAATTGAGATACACGATTCACATCAATGTCAAGTCAAATGGACTTTCATTTTTGCATGTTTGAGTTCATACTCCAGCTGCGGGAAAAACTTTTTTTAGTTTAGCCTTTTTTAATATTTGATTGTTTTAATCTGATTAAAAAGTTTTATTTGGAATAAATTTTTTTTTTTATAATTTTGTGAGAAAAAAATAAAATAATTATACTTTTGATGTGATATTTTATCTTATTGATATTTTAACTGATTTTGTCTTTTTATGAACTAATTTTAGTTTGTTTGGGGTGGGCTATATGAGCACATTTTTTATATTTTTATATTTTTTTATGTCACATAATCTCTTTACTTTTCTGTATATTTTTTTATAAATAATTAAAAAATATACTTATTTAAATCATTCCGAACAACCCGGTACAATCACAATTACTCAATGCAATCCATTCTTTATAATGAGAAATAAACAATCAAAAGGTATAAACCTACTTCCATAGAATTTGAACTCTAATCTCACACTACTATAAGTTGTGTTATATAACCACCAAACCAAAAGCCTTGTTTGTGGTGAGCTGAGTAACTCAGGCAACCTTATTTGGTGCAATTTATGAGTATGTTCAAAATTTTATTTTATTTCTTTATGTTTTACATAAACTAAAATATTATTATTGAGTAGTGTAAAACTAATTATCAACTTATTGTCAAAATTATACTAAACTGAACCAATTTATCAAAGTAATTTGTTGGAATTGATTTATAATTACCATTAGCTAACTATCGAATTTCTAATGAGCCAAACATAATTGTTGGTAAACCTTAATTGAAAGTTAGAGCTCATTTGTCTATTGACTTTTTAGTCAAAAAAAAGTCCAATACAAAGTTGAAAAATTCAACATGTGACAATGTCATATTATACCTAAACTAATTACCAAATGCGACCACCTTAAGATTATTGTAAATATAATGAACTCACCATATAACTTAATTAAAATTGAAGAAAATGTTACATAGACCACTTGGGTACTCAATAATTGCTACTTGGTTTGCTTCTTTATTCTTTATTTATTTATTTATTTTTGTGTGTGTTGCATCTGATCTAATTGATGTATATGATTTATAGATGATTGTAGATAGAATAAAATTAGAAATATACCATTTTCTACGGCTTAGTCACCATGATCGTAAAATCCACACCATATGATGATGTGAACTTCCCTCTATTCTGAATAAGTGATAGAAAATAAAATAAAAATTTATATTTATGAATAATTGAAATTTAATTGAGTTCATTGTAACTCTATCTTAAATAAATTTCTCACTAAAAAATAAAATAAAAATGAACAGTCCCGCTACGTAGTCTGAATTCACTGTGGCTCGACTGCTCTAAATTTCAAAACATTGTCGTTTTGAAATTATTTTTTTTTTTTCTTTTCTTCTTTCTCCCCCTCTCTTATTCCTTCCCCTCTACTCTGCTCTGCTCTTCGAAAAAATGAAAACGAAAATTTTCTCTTCAAAAAAATCAAAATCAAAATCAAAATCAAAAACTCAAAAAAAAAAAGAAATATGACAAACCCACAGCAACAGAGGAAAAAACTCAAAATCAAAAACTCAAAAAAAAAAAAAATCACAGACAAATCCAAAATCAAAATTTCACATGAAAATAAAAAATCAACAGACAAACTCAAAAAAAAAAAAAAAAACAAACAAACAAACAATCCACAGCAACAGACAAACCCACATGAAAATCCAAATCTAAATCTAAATCAAAAACTCAAAAAAAAATCACAAATCACCAAATCTACACAAATCAAAAAATCAAAATCAAAACAAAATAAAATAAAAAATCGAACCCACAGCAACAGAGGAAGAATGAGGAAAAAGAGGAAGAAAGAAGAAGAGACAAGAATAGAGGAGGAAGAAGCCGTCGCCATCACCGTTGCTCTCCGTCTCTCCGTCGCCCATCACCATCACCGTTGCTCTATGTGTATACACAGCTATTGGAAAATCTTCAATGTATTTAAAAAATAAATTTTGTTTGTGTACTTAACAACAAATGGAATATAGAAGAAATAAGGGAAATGAGAGAAATTGTTTGATTAAAAAAATCAAATCAGAATATAAAATAAAATAAATAAAATGGATTTTTATTTTGTTACAAAAACAAAATGTAACAAAATAAAAATCTGAAACAAAAAAATAATAAAACATAAAATAAATTAATTACTTACCAAATTAATTTATTGAACAAATTTTTTGATCAAGTCCAGTGTTTAACACTGTCTTTAAGACAGATTCGTTCTTTCCACGGTGCTTTTCAGATTGTGGACGTCTATCTCCCAGGATAAAATGATCAACAGCAAACAATAGCAACACTACAAATTATTTGCACAACGAGTACACTTTGTGTATACACTCTTTCTCACAGAAAATTAATTACATTTTTTCTCACACAAAAATTAATGTAATTGATGCAACAAAATGCAGAGATAAATGGCAGCAGAGAAGAACGAAAATTGGAGTGAAAATCCAAATGACGGACTGCCTATTTATATAGATGGATTGGTGGCTGTTTGCTTTGAATTAAACAGGTACAATACCTGTTCAATTTAAATTAAACAGATACAAATCTGTTTGAACAGGTAAGGCACTGTTTGGTTTGAATTTCAAACAATTAAAAACCTGTTTTTGGTGGATTTGAATTTGAACAAATTCGGTTTGGACAGATACGAAACTGTACAGAATTTCTGAAGAGGTGCAAACCAAAATTTGAAATAAAAAACAGATAGATTTTATTTTTAAATAAATAAAATAAAATTCAAATGTTTTTGGTTCAAAAAGATAAGTATTGGGCCGGAAGAGCCCAATCCAACCTCACACCACGCACCCGCGCCCAAGTCCAGCCTAGTCCGCCCAACCGGAAGATGGCGGCGCGTGCGTGTGTGTTTATTTTGGGTCCAATGGGTCTAACCTACTTTGTCCATAACTTTCCTCTCTACAAAACTTGGGTGCTTCTTGGGACCTACCCCAAGTTCCAAACTCAAGCCTTATAAACCCACTCAAAGTTTGCCCACCAAACCAATGTGGGACAAGCCTTAAACCAAACCTTAAGAAATTTCCACTAAAAACTCCATTTCCATGGAGCTCACTTTGGCTTCAATTTCTCATTCACCCAATAATGATTTTGAGCAACCAAATATACTACGTGAATCACAACGCGTCATAGAACGCGTTACCACTTAGACCTACCAACTTTGGCGCATGGATCCCACCTAAAAATTAGACCAAAGTTGAGGAAAAATTCTGTTTTCCCAAAACTTTCAAAACCCATTTCTAATAATCCCCCACATGAATGGAATTTGATGACAATGGAAATGTAGCAATATGCAGAATTTTTCGAAAGAGTATAAATTGAAAATATCTTACATCAGGATAGGTACCTTTCGGCCTTGAACCTTCCCTAGTGACAACCTATCGGACTTACTAGCTAACCAATGGACGCGATGCCTTGAATTGTTCAACCGTTTGTGTAAGCCAAGATAATATATTTCACACAAAATATCTTTTGACACATCATGGTTCTCATGGTTGTGTTCATTTTGGCCTTGAACGCTCTTGGTTGTTCATGAGTGCTTCTAGAGAATTTAGCCTCTTCATTCTCATAGAACCGGCTCTAGTTTGACCCTCATATAGGTGATTCTTATTGTGAGTATCTTTTATACTCATCTTGATTTTATGCCTAAATCAAGATATAAGTAATCATTAAAAGCTAAGCTTATCCTTAAACCCCTGCATACAACATATGTTGCAGATATCACTCTCACCATAGGAATGGATAGGGAATTTTAAATCCCTTGGTGATTTCTGGTGAGCCACACATAACTTAGTTGTCCCTTTGAACTTAGTTCTTGGGATCTCCAGTCAAATAAGTATGGTTACCATTATGATGACTCTTATGTAATAGGCTTTAATCCCATCCCCTTCGATGAACTATACACTTACTCTTTAGTCAAACCTTTTGTTAACGGATCAACAATATTCTCTTTAGCTTTTATATAATCTATTGAGATTATTCCATTTGAGTGCAATTGTCTAACGGTATTATGTCGACGGCGAATATGTCGTGACTTACCATTATACATATGATTTTGTGCCCTGCCTATTGCAGATTGACTATCACAATGAATACAGATAGCTGGCACCGGTTTTGGCCACATTGGAATGTCTTCTAAGAAGTGACGAAGCCATTCTGCTTCTTCTCTTGCTTTGTCTAAAGCAATGAACTTAGATTCCATTGTGGATCGTGCGATGCATGTTTGCTTTGTGGATTTCCAAGAAACAGCAGCATCTCCCAGAGTAAACACATATCCACTAGTGGATTTTGAATCTTTAGTATTCGATATCCAATTGGCATCACAATAACCTTTGAGTACTGCTAGATATCGAGTAAAGTTCAAACCATGATCATGGGTAAATCTTAGATATCTAAGAACCCGAATGATAGCTTTCCAATGGTCTTCTCTAGGGTTACTAGTGTACTTACTCAATTTACTGACAGTATAAGCTATGTCAGGATGAGTACAATTCATTAAGTACATTAGGCTTCCAATGATTTGGGAGTATTTTAACTGAGACACTGCATCACATTTATTTTTTGATAAATAAAGACTGATGTCTACAGGTGTTCTAGCTACATTCATATCATCCTTAATAAATTTACTAAGAATTTTCTCAATATAATGTGATTGAGATAATGCATATCCATCAGATGTTTTAGTAATTTTCATTCTTAATATTACATCTGCGACCTCCATATTTTTCATATCAAATCTTTTGTTCAACATTTGCTTAGTTGATTTAATCATGTTTTGACTACTTCTAATGATAAGTATGTCATCCACATAAAGACAAAGTATGACATATCATTGGTCAGTGTTTTTAACATAGATGCAATTGTCACATTCGTTTATCTTAAACATATTAGTAAGCATAGCATGATCAAATTTTTCATGCCATTGCTTAGGTGCTTGTTTTAATCCATAAAGAGATTTTACAAGTCGACAAACTTTGTTTTCTTGCCCTGGCACTACAACCCCTTCAGGTTGCTCCATATAGATCTCTTCATTTAAATCACCGTTCAAGAAAGCTGTCTTAACATCCATTTGATGTATTTCTAAATTATATAACGCTGCAATAGCAATAAGCATGTGAATGGATGTTATTCTTGTCATAGGGGAATATGTGTCAAAATAGTCCAGACCTTCCTTTTATCTGTAACCTTTTACCACAAGTCTTGCTTTATATTTGTCTATTGAACCATCTACTTTCATTTTCTCTTGAATATCCATTTATATCCAAGAGGTTTAGAACCGAATGAAAGATCCACCAATTCCCAAGTATGATTTTGCATAATGGATTCAATTTCATTATTAACAGCTTCTTTCTACAAAGGTGCTTCAAAGCCTGTACGAGCACGAAATAATATTTTCGTATGATCCGTATGACTGGAGATCAAAGACTTAACACCGTATGACATTTGCTTTTAGTTGTGAATATTGTCTAAGGATAATATAATGGATTTACTAACTACTCAATGATATCTAACTGAGAAGGTTAAACGGAAAATAGCGGCCGCTAAACAAAAAGTTTGACCAGAGAACAAATGAGGGAAAGTTCATCGAGGGGAATGTGATTAAAGCCTATTACATCAGAGTCATCATAATAGTAACCCTACTTAGATGACTGGAGATCCCAAGAACTATGTTCAAAGGGACAACTAAATTATTTGTGGCTCGTCAGAAATCACTAAAGGAGTCTAACTCCTATCAATTCTTATGATGAGAGTGATATCTGCAACATGTGTTGTATGCATGGAACTTAGGATAAGCTATGCTTTTAATGATCACTTATATCTTGAAAACCCTAGACGAGTATCTTTCAAGAGGAGTGTTTAAGAGACTCGAAATAAGGATCACTTATATGAGTGTAAAGGGGCCGTTACTATGAGAATTTATAAGGCCAAATTCTCTAAAGTACTCACGAAACACCAGGACATGCCCAAGGCCAAAACGGGCACAACCGTGAGAACTAAGCTGTGTTTGGAGATATTCTGTGTGAATTCTATTGTCTTGGTTTACACAAACAGCTAAATAGTTTAAGGCATCATGTCCACTGATTAGCTAGTAAGTCCGATAGACTTTCACTAGGGAAGGTTCAAAGTCGATAGCTACTTATCCCGATGCAGGGTATTTCTTTAATGTACTCTCTCTTTGTTTACATATTATTGCATGTTCTTTCCGTAAATTTCATTCACGTGGGGTATTGTTGGAAATTTTGAATTAAAATTTACTCCAATGGTTGTGTCTTTTGAGTTGGAAAGGTGTGTCTTTTTGAAGGGTCACAACCTTTCCGAAGAGTCACATAAAAGTCTATAAATTCCATCTCCCTCACTTCAATTATAAAAGAATTAGTCATTTTCTTCTTCATCTTTACATTTATTCTTCACATTTTCTTGAGTATAATATTTCTATAAAGAGAATACATGCACAACAAAGTTCGCTAGGCTTGCAATAGTAGTGCTGATAGTGTAAAACATTGATCGTTGTATCTTAGGAGATAGACGTCCATTGAATCCTAAACACCGGTAGGAGGACGAATCTGTCTTAAGGAAAGAGTGTCACACACTCGACTCGATCAGGTTTTATCTATTTATGTACTTGTTGGCTTTTTGGCTTTCGAATGGTATTTTTGTAAATGCGAGCGTGCCAGCAAGGATCAATCAGTCCTTACAGAAATTATAATTGCCAACCAATTATCAGACGATTGTGTTTTAGTTCTTTCAGCCTCAATGAAGAGGACTTTTACTGGTGGCTTGACTTAGGAGAAATTAAGCAAAATAACAGTTAAATGACGAACAATTGAAGTATTTCATTAAGATGAAAACTTACAATGATCCAAACTCAGCCTCGTAGAGGTTTACAGCAACAATCTACTTAAAACTACTCCTATGAACGAAGTGCAGTGCAGGAATTTAAAGTGCAAGAATGTAAAGAACAGGTATTTAAAGTGCAGGGAATGTAAAGACTGGAAATGTAAAACTGGAAAAGAAAATATGAAGTAAATGACTGGTTTGTTGGATCTGAGTCTGGAGGTTTTTTCTGGGGGCTTCCCTGCTATTTATACTCCTCAAGGATGACCATCGAACTGCATTTCAAACCGTCGAACTGCTCCTCCATGATTGCTTGATCATGCTGCCTTAGAAGTAGTTCCACTACGCCATTACTTGCAGTTGAGCTTCCCTCCTATATTTGAATTTGAATGTGAGTAACCGTTGAAGCCACGTCACCTTGTATCTCTTCGTTGATCTAATGCTACTCAGACCACGCAAGAACCAATATTAACCGCCACGTGTACGATCATGATCGAAGATTAAACATTCTTCCTGTATTGCCCTTACTTCGCCACGTGTCGAACTGTAACTGGCTTTTATAAAATATGTAGCCAACAGTACTGTAAATTTTATTATGTTATTTTGTCAATTTATTTCAGTTTTGGTTGTGCCCAAAAATCATTTACATATTTTTAAATTATATTTTCCATATAGTTTGGTATTATTTTTCTAATAGTTCAATTATAATTTTAGGTGATGCTATTATATTCACGTTTTTTTAGGGTGTGTAATATACAACTTGTAATATTTGTGATGTTGATATTATAAATGTCATAATTAAATCACTTTTAAGTCATAATTAAAAAATATATAATGAATTATAACCAAACACTTACTAAGGTACTAGCCTACCACCCGTGCTATGCACGGGATAATTATAGATATTTATATTTATTTTAGATTTTTTTAATATATAAATTATGTTTTTTAAGATTTTTTTATAAAAATAATTTAACAATCTTATCATTAGCCATAGTGTATAGGAGAAGTTGAAAACGGTACTGCAGTAACTATACACGGATTGTATCTATAATTATTTGTATAAGGGAATTTTAAATGCTGATCAAGAAATTTTGACCAAATCAATAAATGCAGGCATATGGAAAGACATGTGGATTGAAAAAAATTAAAAAATGCTGATTAGGGGATTTTGACCAAATTAATAAATGCTAAGTTTTTTTTTTTTAAATAAAAAATAAAAAATATTGAAAATTCACATTGGGATATTGAAACTCCCACAGGCATTGGGGTTAAAAACCCCATTTTACTTAATATATAGTATAGATATAGATAAGCAAAAATATTTTTAATCATAACTAAAGTAATAACAACTAATATAAAAATGAATTATAACCAAATAACCAAGGGTCATAACTAAATATTACTAAAGACATAGCCAAACACTTTTTTTTGTCGTAATCAAAATAAAAACTATGAAAAATCATAGTTATTATTGTAATAAGTTATAACTAATCTACTAAATAATATAAAAAGTCAAAAAGTCACTATCCTATTTAAGTCACATCATCTTATTTAAATCACGTCACCTCTCTAACACATCACATCAAACCCAACCCAAACTTAATCCATATAAGTTAATAAGTCAAAAAGTGCACTTTTTTAAGAATATCTCAAACCAACCTTAAATATTACAAATGTCATAACTCAGTATATTATAGAATTTCCACAATTTGGGGAGGCTATTGCACAGTCAATGGGGCTTTTTTCGGATCTCATTTTGACGATTTGAACTATTCAATTTTTAGAAGACATTGAGTAGAATCAAGGTTTTCAAAGGCGTATTCGAGGCGCGACTTAAGGCGCGACTTGAGGCGAGGCGTACGGAAAACGCACAAGTGCGTTCTGTTTGGGGCGAGACCCCAGCTATGCGTACGCGTCAAGATCATAGGCATAAGCATTTGTCGCGCTTCATGCGCTTTTCACGCTTTCGATAGCGAGGCGGAAGCCTTTGAAGAGTTCGATTTCAAAATTCAAAAAAGGGAAGATAGAGTAGTTGATGGAAAATTGATACAAATTGACTTCGATTCAAACAGAAATTGCTCAAGAATAAGTTATAAATACCATGTAAGTCGATCTTCAAATCAGAGTCCAACAACTTCAAATCAGTCGCCTAATCTTCTTCAACGAACTAGGGTTTTCAAGGTACGCAGTCTCTCTCTCTCTTTCTGTCGAGTTGAGTCGACTCTGTCTCTGTGTCTCTCTGTCTCGTTCTGTTCTCTGCATCGTCTCTGCATCGTCTCTCTCGATCTGCTTTCTACATCGTCTCTCTCGTTCTGTTACTGTGATGTATATATATTATATAATATATGTATCTTTGTTTCGTGCAGTATATATGTTATATAATATAGCTACAGTGTAGTATAGTGGTCTATCTATCTCTATCCGACTGTGATGGATATATATTATATAATATATATATATCTTTGTTTCAAGCGTACAGCAGTGGACTAACATGTTATTATATAATATATTATATCTTTGTTTCAAGCGTACAGTGTAGTGGACTACCATGTTATTAATAATATATTATATATGTAGTGGACTAACATGTTATTATATAATATATATATATGTACAGGGTAATGTTATTCAATAATATATTATATATGTAGTGGACTAACATGTTATTATATAATATATTATATATGTACAGTGTAGTAGATTACCATATCATGTTTGATATTATTATTTTAATGTTTCTCTTTTTTTATTTAAAATTATTATTATTATTATTTTTTGATAGACTATAATTTATTATTATTAATATTAATATTCTTTTTTTCTTTTTGTCATCCCACCTAACTAGTATCTTTTTTTTTTCTTTTTTTTTTTGTTTATTTTTATATAGTGCTACAGTTGATAAATTTGTGGGAAAAAAAAATGACTGAACCGAAAGGCCAAAGAAAAGATTTTGTCTGGAAGTATGTAAAAGAAGTTGATGGGGAAAAGTATTTTAGATGTAAATTTTGTGATCAAACTTGTAGTGGTACTGTAAGTCGATTTAAAAATCATCTAGCCGGCACGCATAAAGGCATTAAACCATGTTCAAAAGTTCCTGAAGATGTAAAGTTGGAATGCCAACACGCATTAAAAAATTTCTTTGAGCAAAAAAGTGCTCGTAATGAGATGCTATATGAAATTGGGATGGGTGCTGGAGCTAAGGACGAGAGTGGTGCTTCTCAATCTATTGAAGGCAATACTGGTGGTATGACACAAGCACCAAAACCGAGGGGTCCAATGGATAAATTTGCTAGTTCTCAAGCACGACAATCTACACTGAACTCCAAATGGAAACAAGAAGAAAGAAAAGATGTGTGTCGAAAGATTGGGCGTTTTATATATTGTAAAGCTCTTCCATTTAATTTAGTGAATGATCCGTATTGGGTAGCTGCAGTTGATGGAATTGCAAATTATGGATCTGGTTTCAAACCCCCTTCTATGCATGAATTGAGGACTTGGATTCTTAAAGCAGAAGTAGAGGATATAAATGTCATGATGGAGGAACATAAGAAAGCATGGAAACAATATGGATGCTCAATTATGTCTGATGGCTGGACAGATGGGAAAAGTAGAGTTCTTATTAATTTTCTTGTGAATAGCCCTGCTGGAACTTGGTTTTTAAAATCAATTGATGCATCTGATACTATAAAAAATGGGGAGTTGATGTTTAACTATCTTGATAGTGTCGTAGATGAAATTGGGGAAGATAATGTTGTTCAAGTTATTACTGATAATGCTTCAAACTATGTCAATGCCGGGTCGAGACTTATGGCGAAGAGGAAGAAGTTGTATTGGACTCCATGTGCTGCGCATTGTATTGATTTAATGTTGGAGGACATTGGAAAATTGAAAATCTGTGACCAAACTCTCTCGTTATCTAGGCAAGTGGTCAAGTTTATATATGGACATTGTTGGGTTCTTTCAATGATGAGATCATTTACAAAGAACAGTGAACTACTCCGTCCAGCAGTAACACGGTTTGCCACTGCTTATCTTACTCTCCAAAGTCTTTACAAACAAAAGCAACCACTCCAAGCTATGTTTTCTTCAGAAAAGTGGGCTTCTAGTAGTTGGGCAAGAAAGGTTGAAGGGGTAAAGGCTCGTGCAACTGTGTTGTTTGATCCAAAATTTTGGCCGAATGTTGCTTTTTGTATCAAAAGCACAATACCTTTGGTTAGTGTTTTGCGAGAAGTTGATTCAGAGGAAAGGCCTGCTATGGGTTACATTTATGAGTTGATGGATTTGGCTAAAGAAAAGATTGCTTTCAATTGTGGAGGAAATGTTAGGAAGTACGGACCAATTTGGAATAAGATAGATGCAAGGTGGACACCACAACTTCATAGACCTTTACATGCTGCTGGTTATTATCTAAACCCTCAGTTGCGCTATCGAGATTCATTCTCCAATGTTGAGGAGGTGAGGCAAGGATTGTATCAGTGCATGGATAGAATGTTGAGTTATGATGAGCGTCTCAAGGCTGATATCCAATTGGACTATTATGATCAAACAAAAGGGGAATTCGGAAGTCGTGTTGCAATTGATTCCAGAGCGATACGCTCTCCCGGTAAGAAACTAATATGAAAATAATTTTCCAATTACATTCTATAAAATTAAAATACGAGATTGAAATTATTTGTGCATTTTTCAAATTATGTAGCTGATTGGTGGATTCGTTTTGGGAGCAAAACACCAGAGTTAACAAAATTTGCTATTCGAATACTTAGTCTAACTTGTAGTGCTTCGGGATGTGAGAGGAATTGGAGCACCTTTGAGTCGGTAATATATCTTTCTTTCCTAAACTTTCTTATGCATAAAATAAAATATTCATGTTTCTTATTTCGTTTCTTATATTATCATATTAGATTCATACAAAAAAGAGGAATAGGCTTGAGCACAAACGTTTGAATGCTTTGGTCTATGTGAAGTACAACACTAAACTAAGAGAGAGGAGTATCAGAAGAAGACAAAACATCGATCCAATACTAATTGATGAAATTGATTCGGATGATGAATGGATTGCGGAAAAAGAAGATCCTGTCCTCTCCCTTGATGCTTCTTGGCTTGATGAAGAAGAATTGTTCGATGCTGAAGCAATTAGGACTGTGCCTATCACTACATATGATAGAAGTGTGGAGAATCGATCAACTACGACTACGATTAATGTTGACTCATCTTCAAATGCGAAGAAAAGAAAAGTTGGTGAAGGTTCAAGTAAGTTGTTAAACAATTATGGACTAGTTGCATATATATTATTATATGTGCCTATTTAATTAATTTGAAATCCTATTTCTTGTATAGGAAATGATAGAGGAAAAGGCAAGGCAGCAAGATGTACCCTTGCTGATGAAGACATGGAGTCGGAAGAAGTAGGTGGAATAGATGATGGAACTTATCCCATTATAGATATAGCGGATGAAGATGATGACGATATTAATGAGGATGACTTAGAGTGACCTATTATTTATTTATTGCTTTGTTCATAGAGTATTAGAGTTTTAAGTTATTTTGTTTATTGAACAATTGAAATTTAAGTTTTTGACCATGACTTAAGTTATTTTTTAATTTAAGTTATTTTTTGACCATGACTTAAGTTATTTACTCTTTTTATGCTATATTTAATTAATTTTGCATTTTATAAAAATTAAATAAATCAAAATTCAAAAGGCTTACGCCTCAACGCCTCGAGGCTTACGCCTCGCCTCAACAAGGGTAAAACGCCTCGCCTTGCGCTTTCGCCTTTAAAAACACTGAGTAGAATATGCATGCAAAAATTCAAATTAATCGGACTCTGGTATCCCTTTCATCAAGACATGTGTGTGTTCATATTTATACTTAAAATATTAAATTTACCATTCAATTTTTTAGATAGAAATATATCTGGATGAAAAGGATACCGATCTTCGATTAACTTGAATTTTTATAGGTATATTTTACTCAATATCTTTTAAAAATTGAGCAGTTCGAATCGTTGCAATGAATGCCAAAAAAGACTTCATTAACCGTGCAACAGTGACTGATGGTCCGTAACTGATGGTCCGTAGCAGTCTTCCCAATCCCAAATTTCCATAGTCCTTACTGGTCTAAAAGGCATATCAATGGTTTTGATTTGTTTATTGGTCTTGTGAAGCTAGCAACCTTAAAAGTATATCAACTCGAGCACCCAAGAGGGAATAATCAATTCACTTTTGGATTTAGATGCATTGAACATTACATCTCTCTCAATAATATTTTATTGTCTGTTCAACCACTTTTATTTGATTGGATTTTATAAGGAATTTGCTCATGATTTTCTAATATATCTCACTCCTATGAATTTATACTTCAATTCCCTCTTGTGAAAATTTTGATTTGTAAATAAATTCCCACTTTAAAAAAATGATCTACTTGTGTGGAAATTAATTAATTGGTTATTTATTCACATGTATGCATTTGGTTTTTTGGCCTTATTATAAATTTATACCAAGTATATGGACAAAAAAATAAAGTTCCTAGCACTAGTTCTCTAACTTGTGTTAGAGCCATTTTTTTTACCAAGAAATACTCTCATTTGTTAATACTTAGCAGATTAATTTGTCGTTTAACTTTTGGATTCTGAAACTTTAAAATACAAAATACATCTATTTGATTTATTTGTCTTCGCACAATAAAAAATTTCACTGTTTTATTATAGCAATTTTTTTAATATTATGTTAGTTGCTATTGCCCAATTCATCTATGCTAATTATCACTTCATTACTTCACCAGAAGTATATTATACTGGTTTGATTGTAAAAATGAAAATCAAGTAAGAAAAAAATATAGAAAAACACAAACGCTTGATCATGCTGTCTGTCAGGCTACCATGGGTTCATCACGGGGTCTATATTGACAAAACCGTTGAAAAATCTCTGAAATTCTGGACTTCAAAACAAGGTTTTTACCATTGAAAAACCTCTGAAATTCTATGGTTAAAAGGCCCAAAAAAATTGATTTGAAAGTGATGAAAAATAGCTCAAAAAGCTTAACGAGCTAAGAAGCAAAAGGGATGGACAACCCCTAACTGAAAAGGGCTCAAACCACCACTTTTAGGCCTCAAAAACAGAACTTTTTACATGTCAAAACCAGCCCCAAAATAGTAGAAAAAGATGGTAAAGCAAGTGTGCAAAATAAGCTAGCAAAGCAAGCCTCAAACAAAATAGGCAACAATCCAAGCCACAAACACCTTTTAGAGCTCAAAAAGGGTCTCAAGCAACCTCAACCCAAAGATAAGCAACTTTGGTTAAGGGTTGATAGGCAAACTAGAAGTGTATCTCTACTTGTATGCACAAAAGGGCAAGAGAGAGAGAGAAATCTAGAGAGAGAGAATTGTAGAGAGAAAGGATTGTAGAGAGAGAGGCTCCCAAAATTTCCAACCTTGAAAACAATAGAGAAGGTCCTCTATATGTAGAAAAATGAGAGCTCAGGTCGAAAATATCTCAAAATGGACAGCTGGAACATTGTGAAAACAGCTAGAGGAAAATATCTGCACAAAAACTGTCTTTTGGACACCAGTGGCCAACGGGCCATCACTGGTGGCTGACAAAATGCACCTCTGGCTGACACATGGCCGACAAGCTCCATTCATGGCCGACACACTCCACCAATGGCCGACCAGAAAAATCTACTCTCCAGGTCTAACTTCAAATGGGCATATCTCCTTCATCCGGACTCCTTTGCAGGTCATTCTTTAGTCTAAATTGAAGCCCCGAAAGTCTTCTTTCCAAATTCCAAGTGTGCAAAAAGATATGCCTCTTTTAGTAAAGTCTGCTCAGTTTCGGTCCTAATCGAATTTATGCCTAACTTCTCTTCAGCTAGTTTTCTTCCTTCCCCCTCCTATTTTCTTCAACTCCAAACCTCCAAATAAGGTGTTTTGAAGATTTTTTTTCAATAGTTCACCACTCTTTCATTTATTTCCACTTTGTCTTTGCTCAGTTTACTGAAAAACGCAATATTTAACGAAACGTGAGCCTCGGAACATCATATAAACTTTTTTCAAAAATATTTTGAAAGAGAGGATTTTAAGGTCTAAAAATCATTTTGGTCAAAAGGTTTTGGTCCAAAAAGGGGTTGTAAGGTTGGGATTTGGAGCTCTCATTGCCGAAGAAATCGAACCTTTGCACAACATAGCCTTCACCATCGAATGATCAATCAGAGGCGCCCAAGTCTTAAAGGCGGTCAAAAATATGGTGTCTACAGGTATGGAATTTTTAAAAATAGTTTTATGAGTTTTTAATTTGTAATTTATTTTGTTTTTAGTAGTAAATTTTTTAAAAATTTTAACCATTTTTTAAAAACTTTTTAGATTCAATTAATATAGATACACTTGAAAGTATGAAATTTGTGCAAAAATTATTCAATGAAAAAAAAAATACAATAATAAATGGTTTACTCTAAAAATCATATTTAATAAAATGTGATTTGATGATGATGTTGTTGTGGGGACATAATTTTGAATGACAACACGTGCCCGAGGTGACACCGAAGTGTCAGCCGAGGTGCCACGTGTCCTGGTCATGATGCCGAGATGATCTCGGCTAGGCTGAGGTTATTTGCGAGAATACCGGAATCCGAGATAAACGGATAATGGACAAGAGTCCTAAAATGGGAGAAGACTTCAGTTTGGGTAAAGATAAGACTCTTAGAGAGTTTATCCTAATCCTACTGGGAGTAATCATAAGTCCATTAGAGCTAGGCTTCTATTTGAGACTAGGATTACGTTGGCTATAAAAGGGAGGCACTCCCATGGGTCTAAGGTATGGCTTTTGATATTCTGTCTAGTGAGTTAAGCACTATTGGTTATCTTTGAGAGATATGGAGTACTGACTTGATCGTCGGAGTACTCCCGGGTGGACGAGCCACCGCCGGAGACTCTTCTTTCTGTTGTAGGTCAGACATGTGCCATCTATTCTGCCGGTGTTCTCCAGTTGAGTACTAAGTTGGCAGTGTGGTCGGAAATTGACACACACAATTTGGCGCCGTCTGTGGGAACGAAAGGAGAATAGATGGCCAACGACGGACAGAAAGAGAAGGTTGGGGACGACACCCCTATTGAGAGTGGGAAACATATTGACCTTGGCGTCGAAGAAGACAACTACAACGAAGAAACTCGTGATAAGAATCACGGAGAAGAGGACGTCAGCCAGGAGGGCGACGTGCCGAAGAAATCAGACCGAAGCGAGTATTATAACGAGGACGACCTCCATGTATGGAAATAAAGATGCTTACGAAGGGACGACGAGATAAAGGGAATGGCGAACAAATTGGCGGACTTGCAAACGGCTGTCAATTTCATGATACAAAACAACATCATGCAGCCACCGTTCCCGTCACAAGATACGCCGACTCCAGCAGCCAAGAAAGATGCCCAGGCAGGGGGGCAGAAGACAACTCCTACGACTCCTCAACACGATAGGACCAATGAACATTCTCACCGGCCTTCGAGGGAGGTCGGACGAGGAGAATTCAGAAGGAGACATTCACAGAGGACACATCGCACCAAGGAAGCTGACTCCAAAGAACATCGACATGTTCAGGGGAAGGAACTCTGTTTCGACGCAACCAATGGAGGGAGGTCCAAAAGGACTCGCAATGACACAAGAAGTAGTGCACCAAAGAGGCTGAAATCCAGATATAGCCAAGCTCCTGGACGAACCATGGAGGATCTGAGGGATTACCTCCAGAGAAAGCGACAAGATGCCGAGGTGACCTCACCTGTCAAGCCGAGAACACCGTTCTCGATAGAATTGGACAAATTTGAGGCCCCGAAAAGGTTCAGTATGCCAAGGTTCCAGATATACGACGGTAAGTCGGACTCGAACTTTTACGTCGTCTTGTACCTGAACTCGATGGCATTATACACCGAGAACGAGCCGTTGCTCTGCAAGGTGTTCCCCTCATCCTTTGGAGAAATTGCATCGAATTGGTTTCACAAGTTGCTGAAAGGAACTGTGAAAACCTGGGAAGGCCTGGCCGAGATGTTTGTGGCCAGGTTCATGATAAACAAGCTACAGCCATTGAGAGTGGACGCCTTAATGGCCCTGAAGATCGGCGAGGATGAAAGCCTTAGGGCCTATGCCAAAAGGTATTACGACGTATTCAACCAAATACCAGGATGCAACCAAGAGGTGGCGGTCGTGCCGTTTAAAAGCGGCTTGAAGGATGACTGCCTGCTTCGAAAATCACTGGCAAAGACATTGCCGAAAAGCATGGAGGAGCTAATGGCCAGGATAGAAAAGTATGCCAGAGCCGAGGAGGACACGCCGGGGACAATGGCGTCCAAACCAGAGAAGAGAAATGGTTCGCCGTAACGAAGCCGAGATAACACTGGATATGAGAAGACAAGAGCTCAGCCCAAGTAAGCAGATCCCGGATTCTAGATCTCGGATCCCAGATCCCATAAGACAAGATCTCGGCCTAAGATGATCAAGTCCGAGAAGAGAAGAGCTTACCGAGATGATGTTTAACACTTGTTGAAATTTGTGGACAATTTACAAGTTGAAGTTAAACCGAAATCATTGTTTAACATTTGTTGAAATTTGTGGACAATTTACAAGTTAAAGTTAAGCCGAGGTTAAACCCTTGTTGAAATTTTATGAAAAAAATTAAAAGGTGAAACCAAGGTTATGCCAAGAAAAGGTACTTGGGTACTTGCCGAGGTAAATCATCAGTTTGTATAATCGAGGTGTGTCACCCCGAGACGGTTGCAAAGGAGGACGGTTTCGGCTGAGAAACTTGAACGAACTTGGTCGTTGGTTCTAAGGTATTGATGAAAGCAGACTATAGGTCTTGGTCATATTGAGTCGACGAGTTCTGACTTCGGCAATAGATGATGAAGCGAGCTTAGCCGACGTGCTAAGTGGAATAAATGATATAGGTTCCATCACATCAGGATGCCGAGGTAATAGAACCTAGGGGGCAGTTGTGGGGACATAATTTTTGAATGACAACACGTGGCCGAGGTGACACCGAAGTGTCAGCCGAGGTGCCACGTGTCCTGGTCATGATGCTAAGATGATCTCGGCTAGGGCGAGGTTATCTGCGAGAATACCGGAATCCGAGATAAACGGATAAGGGACAAGAGTCCTAAAATGGGAGAAGACTTCAGTTTGGGTAAAGATAAGATTCTTAGAGAGTTTATCCTAATCCTACTGGGAGTCCAAGTTAGCAGTAATCCTAAGTCCATTAGAGCTAGGCTTCTATTTGAGACTATGATTATGTTGGCTATAAAAGGGAGGCATTCCCATGGGTCTAAGGTATGGCTTTTGATATTCTGTCTAGTGAGTTAAGCACTATTGGTTATCTTTGAGAGATATGGAGTACTGACTTGATCGTCGGAGTACTCCCGGGTGGACGAGCCACCGCCGGAGACTCTTCTTTCTGTTGCAGGTCAGACATGTGCCATCTATTCTGCCGGTGTTCTCCAATTGAGTACTAAGTTGGCAGTGTGGTCGGAAATTGACACACACAGTTGTTATGATTATTTGATCAACATAATTTTTTGCATGAATGTTTTTATAAATTTTTTACAAAATGAATAATTTGAATTATTAAGATGGATCTATGATGGGCTAATGGCCCTTGATAACAAGATCCAACCCAATAGGAAAGGAAACATGCTATGAACCCCATTTTACCTATCCCGAATTTATTTTGAAAGAAATTGTGTGGTTATGATTGAATTTGTGTGGTGTGGAGTTATATATTAAATAAATTTAAACTATAAGATGATGATTCCGGATAATTTGTAGGTAGTTAAGTCTGAATTTGTAGTATTACTGACAGGAAAAAACTTGGTCCTATTAAATTTTATTAGTGATTCCTAAAAGATGATATCTAAATTCATCTCTAATAATATGACAAGAGGTTAAGTCTTATATAATTAATTTTTAAACCAATTAATAACTTAAATGAAATAGTTTACATAATTATGAATAAATAGTTTGGGATGATCTAAATAAGTACACTTTTTGACTTTTTATGAAATATGGATTGGGCTTGAAGTGAAGTGGTAGAGAGATGATGTGACTTAAATAAGATAGTGGCTTTTTGTCTTTTTGACTTTTTGGAGATGCCAAACCAAGCCATTAAAAATCTCTACTGAGTTGGTTTGGAAATATATACTATTTTAGTAACTTTTTTAAATTTTTTGTTAAAATATGAGGTGAAAAAAATTAATATATTTTAGATAATTTTTTTGACTTTTTATAAAAAAAAAAAAAATAGAGAAGAAAAGAAATTTCTAACATTTTGAAATATATTTTTGACTTTTTGACTCTTTGATATTACCAAACTTAGACCATCTCCAACGGTGAACCAAACTTGGCATCAGATTCAAATTTTGGTGAAAAAAGCACTTTTTGGTGCTCCAACCGTTTCACCAAATTGATATCTAAATGAGAATTCAACAAAAAAATCATCAAACTGAAAACAAGGTACAAATTTTACCAAATTACTGTTCCTGACCGTTAAAGCAGAGAAGCTTTAGAATTTTACACATGGTGGTCGACCACCTGGATGACCACCCGGTCGACCCCTTGGTCGACCAGTGCATGCAAATATTGGCCTGCGAACTGGTTCAAACAGTTCAAATAGGGAGGTTCAAACAGTTCAAAAAGGTTAAAAAAAATAAATAAATAAATGGCTTTACCGGTCGACCCACGGGATTTTGATGCACCATTGGAGTAACTGATATCAAATTCAGAAAATGAGTCATTTTTTACTCAAATTTGGTGAAAAAAGAAGTTCACCGTTGGAGATGCTCTTAGGGCTGTTTCGGGAAGAATAAAAAAAAAGTCAAAAATCAACTTTAACTCATTTTAAGTCATATTATTTTTCATATTTTTTTACATATTTAAAAAAAAAATAAAAAAAAATAAAAAAATCAGCTTTTATACCCCAAATATTCTTTCAAGACTACTAGGCTATCCCCGAGTCTAAAGTCTACAAATTGTTTGGAAATATCATGTGAATGCATTAGACCAAAACAATTATAAATTTTTTTTTTTTGGGGTTAAGTTTGGAGTGTGAAGGGAGGGACTTGCACTAATTTGTAGTTTTGTGCCCAATTTGCAGTTTTGCGGTGCAGACATAGTTGAAATTGCTGATATTTTGTATTTATATTTTTTTCCCCTCTTTGTTGATGTATTATTTTTCGGCAGTGATTGGTAGCTCGAAAGTGAGGCTCGAGTTTTGGCTCGAGGGTCAAAACGACGTCGTTTTGACCCTGTTTTTTTTTTTTTTTTTTTTTTCTTCTTTTCTTTTTCTTATTTTCGACTTCATCTTCTCTCCGCCATTTTTTTTGCAGAAGAAGACCAGGAATTGGAGGGGGGGAGGGAGGGGGGAGGGAGGAGGAAGGAGGAGGGAGGAGGAACTGGAGGGGGCCATTAAAATGGCGGTGGCGAGGCGAGGCGAGCAGCAACGGAGGCGAGGCAGGCCGGCGATCGCTGGTGCTGCGACGATCGGCGACAGCGAGGCGATGGAGGAGCTGCGATGAGGACAGCGGCGGAGGCCGCGGAAGGCAACGACGGACTGGTGCTCTCTCCCCCTCTGCTTCTCTTCTCCCCCTCTTTCTCTTTCTCGAGCCATTTCGAGCCTCGTAGCAGTCGAGCTACGAGGCATTTTTCATTATTTTTAGGCAAAGTTTGGGAAGACTAAATAAGTGTACTTTTTGACTTTTCTTGTATTATGTGTAGAAAAAGTAGAGAGGAGATGTTGATTGATGTGACCCAAAAAAGATAAAAAGATGAAATAAGTACACTTTTTTAGTTTAGCCAAACTTAACCTTAGTGTAACTCCTCGCCAACCTAACGAAGGATTGGAGAGGTCTAGTTCGGCCTATTATTAGTTTATATTAAGCTCATTTTAATAATTAAAATTATTTATTTTATAGGCCTCATCAAGTATATTATTATATTAAAAATTAAATTAATCAAATATCGATAACTTCTTAATCAAAATTGTATTTATCTACAAAAATATAATCGAATTGTATGATTTTAAAGATAATCTATTTATTTTTTTCAAATAAATGTGATTAATTTTAATATTAATAATATATTTAACAAATCTTATAAAATAAGTAGTAGGATCTTTCTAGTTCGATGAAAGAAAGGGAAGGAGCTGAGCTCATTATCCTTATACGCGTTGATTTTTTTATCAATAAGGCCTCGTTTGGGAACAGGCTAATTTAGTAACTTTTTGGCTATTTGGCTAAAATATGAGCTAAAAAAAACTAGTATGTTTGGGGTGACTTTTTGGTTTTTTACGAAAAGATGTGCAAAAAGTAGAGAGAAAAGAGAATCTTTGACTTTTTGGTATGAGTTGTTGACTTTTTGACTAATTTAGTAACTTTTTGACTTTTTGACTAAAAAGTTCAGTTGCCAAACGAGGCCTAAGTCAATTTGTTTCCTTTTACTCATACGTTATTCTCGCATTTATTAATTTATAAAAAATTGCATTTTCGTCATTTGCAAGCATGAAGATCGTTAAAATACTCAATTGCATGAAGACCACTGCGGCCCAAAAATAAAATTAAAGTAGAATTATTTATTTATTACTAAACTATTTATTAAAGCATTTCGCAGAATATTACGATTACGCACACCAATCAAAACCCGAAGAAACCACCCCCCCCTCTCTATCGCTTCTTTCCGACAGCAGAAAGCGAAATCATAGTGAGAGAAAATCTAGAGAGAGAAAGTGCATGAACTCGTTCTGAATACGGACCACCCTGTTCAAAAACAACGCCCCTGTAACAACAATGGCGGTTTCTAGGGTTTTGTGAGTATTTACACTTGCTAATTTCTCGATGGAAATGCATGGTAGACGATCGAATTACACTCTGCTGAGTCAGGACGACGATCACCACCAGCCACCGCCGCCGATTCCGCCAAAATCAACCACCGTGGGCGGCGGTGCTGCTCCGTACCACGAGTCTCATTCCGGCGAGAAGAACAAGGGGAAGAGCGATAGGGGCTTCGATTGGGAATTGGTTGATCATCGGATGGCTCAGCAGCAGCCGAATCGGATTCCTTTGATCGGATTGCAGAGGCAGTCGAGTGGGAGTAGCTTCGGCGACAGCTCGTTTCCGTCTGTTGCGGCGAGCGATCCCGATGCGTTTGGACTCATGCATGACGATGTGTTCAAGGTTGGTGGTGGTGGTGGTGGAGAGTTCAGGTTGAAGGCGGCGGAGATGGGAGGCGGTGCGGGGCATTCGTCGTCGTCGAAGAGTTGGGCGCAGCAAACGGAGGAGAGTTACCAATTGCAGCTGGCCTTGGCTCTCCGGTTGTCTTCTGAAGCTACTTGTGCTGACGATCCCAATTTCTTGGATCCAGTGCCAGATGAATCCACATCACGGTCACTGCCTTCCTCTGGTTTTGCAGAGTCCATGTCTCACAGATTCTGGGTATGCTTAATCATGCTTTTAACTATTTGTTTCATTCGAACCACAATCACAGACATTTGGGATTAATGCGCACTAGTTGTGAATTGAATTGCTATTTTATTATGAATTTTAGTAAGAATCATCAGCATATCTGAAACTTAAGATGGGTTATATACATTTTCTTGACAAAATTATGCAGCAAATTAATGAATAGGTATGCTATTAAATTAATAGTGCAATGAATGGGCAAACTTTCCAATTTGAGAGTGAAACATTTGTTTTGCTGAGGGTTATAGTCAGTGGTGGGCGTATGAGGGACTGGGACCATGATCTTATAACTAAACATCTCAGTCTTGATACTTAGCAACGGGCTTGCCAACTATTCTATGTTATCTGTAACTATGCTAATACCAGTAACTAGTATGCCTTCACACATATATATATATATATATATATATGCGTATATCTGTCTTCATTTGATATCTGATACCGTCATATGTTCTTAGGTAGCACTGATGTGAACTTACTGTACAAATTTACTTCTGCATGCCTTTAAGTTGCTTAGAGACTCTGTAAAAGATTTGATATTTGTTTTAAAATTTATATTGTTTAGGAAATATTTGTTTATTACATTGTGTGATGCTCAACTTTGTATGTTATTTTGTTCTCAACCCCACATGGAAAAAAACTTTAACCATTTCAATTTTTATATATATATATATTTTTTTCATTTTCATTAACCTATTAAAAAAGTTATATTTTCTCAGAAATGAAGCTGCATGATGTAGTGGCTGACAAATGGACCCTCATTCTTATGCTTTGTTCATTCTGTTTGCTTGTAAGAATTTCTTTGCACAAGTTACGTATAATAAATGCCCGTGTGGGAACTTGGCTTTGCAGTGGATTTTTGGCTTTTTTATGACGTGAAAAAAGTTTGTGTTTGGAATGGTTTTTTAAGTTGAATAGATAGTTGTGAGAGAAAAAGTGATTGATTGATGTATATGATGTGACATTTTGCTAATGGGGTTGAATTTGTTGATTTTTTGGCTTTTTTGCCAAAAAAAAAAAAAAACTCTTGCCAAATGGGGCCTAAATGTGCATTATGATTGTGTTATTGTTATAATCCAAAAAAAAATGATGTGTTATTATTATGTACTGTATGTATAATATAATGTGCATTAGCATTGATATGTCCTGTCCTGTCTTAAAATTTAATATGCATCAGGTGAATGGCTCCCTATCATACTTTGACAGAGTTCCTGATGGGTTTTATTTAATTCATGGGATGGATCCATATATATGGACTGTATGCACTGATCTCCAAGAGAATGGCCGTATTCCATCAATTGAATCTCTAAAGGCCATTGATCCCAGCATGGATTCTTCAATTGAAGTAATTTTGATAGATCGACGTAGTGATCCTAACTTAAAAGAACTACAAAACAGGATTCATAGTGTATCCTGCACTTGCATCACTACAAAAGAAGTTGTTGACCAGCTTGCAAAGATTGTCTGTGATCGCATGGGGTGAGTTTTTGGCTTGGCATGCTAAGAGACTCTTGTAATTATCTGTTTATTTTATTTTATTTTTATTTATTAATAACCAAATTTTATTGCCATCACAAGGGGTGCAGCTTTGACTGGAGAAGATGACTTTGTTCCCATCTGGAGTGAGTGCCGTCATGATATTAAGGAATGCTTAGGATCTGTTGTGCTTCCGATTGGTAGCCTTTCTCTTGGTCTTTGTACGCATCGTGCTTTGCTATTCAAAGTATGTTTCAAATACCCTATTGTGACATTAGTTTGCTTTGTTTTAAATTTTTGAATTCACTTCAGTAGGAGGTATTGCAATGTGTCCATTTTAATTGAATTTTTTTATTCTTCTTGTGGGTGAAAATATTTTTGTTTGTTGAATTGCTTTTGGTTTTGGAATGGCATACGATTTTTTTGATTTGAGTTATTACATGAGCATCCACCCCCACCTGCCCGCCAGCCTTCCTTTTTTTCTGGCATATAATTTAAAATGAAAGATCAATAATTTTTTTTTTTTTTTTCTTCTGGTTTAAACTTAAATTGTGCTAGTGGAAGATTAAAGTGATTCATATGTTTTCGACTCTTGATATATGCAGGTGCTGGCTGACACAATTGATTTACCATGTCGAATTGCCAAGGGCTGCAAATATTGTGTGAGAGATGATGCTACCTCCTGCCTTGTTCGCTTTGGCGTTGACAGGTATGATATGTTAATTACTGTTCCATCCATTTACATTTTCATTTTGACCACAGGTATGAATTGAATTTCAAACCTAATTGATTATGGATGCCTCTTTGCTGTGCTAAGAAGGTTTTCACACATAATTTCATCCTTTGATGTTATAAACCGCATTCTTTATAGTCAATGAAGGTTCAATGGGAGCCCAGTGTCATTTTAATTTAAATTTATTTTGTGGCATTATTTACTGAAGTTGTGTGACTCTTCCATCGTTTTGTATTTTATGTGGAATGATTTTTATACTTCAATGTTGGTATGGGATGTTCTAGTGCCTTGAACCATACACCTTACAATATCTATACGTTCTTTCCTTTACCATCAATTATTATTATTATTTTTCTGTCTTAGAGAACTTCCAGGTAGTTGTGTGTTATCTTTCATGATTTGAACTTTTCTAAGTTATTTCTTTATCCAGGAAGAGTAGAGGGTTACAGCTTAACACGAGGTTGGCTGTACATAGTATGTAGATTGTTATAAGAGATCTGTTTTTATCTTTGGCAAATGTACTTTTAGTTCCTTGAGAAAATTAATGATAGAATTATTTTTAAGTTTGGGATATTTTTTTCTGTATGTGTAGGGAATGACACATGCATTATTTGTCTTGAAGTATGCAAAAATGACTCCAGTCCATGCATAATTGATTACTATTTAATTGCATTAGTTCTCTCCGAGCCAAAAGAAAAAATAAAAAGGAACCTGCTTAGCTGATATTATGGATGCCTATTCTTTCTTAATCTTCCTATGCATGTCCAGTCTCTGTGGAATGCCTCCTGTCTCGGTCTTAGCAAATTGGTACTGACATTTTCTATGTATTATTGCAGGGAGTATGTAGTTGATTTAATTGGGAATCCAGGATGTTTGTGTGAACCTGATTCTTTGTTAAATGGTCCGTCTACCATCTCAATTTCTTCACCATTGTGCTTCCCACGCTTCAGACAAGTTGAATCTCCAATCGATTTCAGGTCACTGGCCAAACAGTATTTCTTGGACTGTCAATCACTTAATCTTGTATTTGATGACTCTTCCACAGGTGATCTCTTTTGTTCTTGAACATTTTTGTCCATAATTGGTAATATGTTTTACTTGTCATAATTTTCTTTTCTTTTTTGTTTTGTTTTGTTTTGTTTTTTTTTTTTTTTTGAGGGTGGGGGTTCTTGTTTTGTAAGTAGGTGATTTTTTTTTTTTGATTGACAAAAGTCGGTTGTTAGGTATGTTAGATGGACTTGGGTACGGGTGTCAGGTGTAGATATGTATCTAGAGGTCAGACTCATCAAATCATAAATTTAAGGGTACACGGACTCGGCAAAAAAAACCATATTTTTATATTTTTAATCATGTGAGATAGAATGGTGCTATATGTAACTTATAGTGTCAAAAAGGCATTTCTAGTAATTTTACAACAATATATACATATAATAATAGTGTTATATACAATTATGTAAGAAGTGTCAGTTGAAAAGTATCCGGCATGGCACATATCCCATACTCTTGTTCGAGGGTCGGGTGTTCGACATAGGTATTTGATTTATTTTGAAGAGTCTGTGTAATATAGGTTGTTAGTTGTTAGATTAGTTCCTAGGAGAATTAAATCCCCAACCTCTTCGTTGCCAACACCTAATTGTTGCTTCCATGCCACTAGACAGTTAGGAAATTGACTCTGCCTAACCAGGATAGCGAACAAGAAAAATAAAACGAATCGAAAAAATCACACACAAGAACACAAGATTTACGTGGTTCATCTAGAATAGGATGACATCCATGGTTACTGTGGTTTTCACTATGATCAGAAAACGATTACAACTCTCTACAATACAAGAGGCACCTCTTTTATCTATTTATAAGTATAGAAATTAAGGCAATGTCGAAGCAACAAGAAATTTCCGAAGTACCCCCGAAACGCCCCATTGTACCCAAGGCCTAGTGTACAATACTTTTCAACGTCCACAAGACCCAACATAGACCATATGGCCATGGGCGTTTTGTTAGTAGGTGATCATGACATTAATATATCGTGGAAGTTGTTTTCGATTTTAGAGCTGCTTTTATCATGTCGCCCTAAATAAGGTTGAGCATGATTCATGTAATGCCCTGAAAATATAACGATTGCTCATGATGTGTAACCAAATAAGATAGTGCGTTTCCAAAAATGAATATCCTTCCATTCATATATGATTTGAATTATACAAAAGATAACACATGCATTTACACATTCACAAGCTCTAAACCTGAATCTGTAACATGTGTTACAACAAGAGATATGATATGAAAGTAAAACAGATAATAAATGCCCTAAAGGCTTATAACTTTCTAAGACGATGCTTGGTTACAACAAAAGTGGATTTAAATCCAATACAGTTAAAGACCCTTGGTCTGTACAAAACATATACAACAATCAAACAAAATGAAGCTCTTGCTCCAAGTCCTCCCAAACTATTGCCTTGGCGGAGGCATTTCATTAGCACCTGGAAATCTTTTTCTTACATAGAGTGAGCCAAAACCCAATAGAAATAATCCAACACAGTATATGAATCTTAACAAATGATATAAGGTGAATACATATGCAATGCTCGTGCCAAAACATTTTATATATTTTCCAAAACCATGTAATGCCACGTTAATATCAGAATTCATAAATCACTTCCTTTACAATAGAAAACAGGGTTGTGAATCACACTTTGGGAAATCTCAAAACAATTTCTGTCTTTCACGGAAATTTCGTCTGTGAAAAATCATGAACCGGCACTTATGTAAACGTAGGCTCTGCAAGCACTACTATTGCCATTTCATGGAAATTTTGTCTGCGGGATCGGCACCCATGTATACGCTTGGTTTTTAGGACTTTCATCATGGACACCCAGGCTAACTTATTTCAACGAGCCAATACATACTTTCCAGATTCACCCATTTTTCTCAAAATAATAAACATTTCCAATGTATAAAAGTGAAATAATACTTGATGCAAATGGATGAGACAATAGTTTTAATTCTCCTAATTCTTATGCAATTTCTACAACAATCATAGCTATCATTCACCGATAGCTTAAAACAGATATTTCTAAATAGATAAATAATTTTCAATAAAGATAAGCTTTTCAAATTTCAAGACGTAAGTGATAATACATATCCAACTCCACCATCCTCATCAATATCAATCCAATTCCACATTGCCAACATCAATTCATTATTTATATAAAATCAACATTTGAGACATTTAGGGCAAAATTCATTTTTCTTCCAAAATCAATTTCAAGTATTGAAACCAACCACTTCATCACAACTTAACTTTATTTTCAGTACCACAATCATTTCCAAGAATCCATTTGAAAACCTCTCTTTAGATCTTTAATCCAAAATTCTAGATTTGTTTCAAAAATTCCCAAAATCACAATATTGTTTAAAAATAGCAAATAACTAAGTTAAAACTCATGGAAAGTGCGAATAATCCCTACTACAAGCTTAGAAGACGGGAGAGGAAATGAAGGAAACTTAAAGATCCCAAAAATCAACTTTGCTCCGATTAGAATGAAGCTCTTGTCAAGCTTTATCTTTTTAACAAAGGGACACGGATGAAAAGGTCAACGGATCTAGGTGTATTTGAGTGAAATAGATGAGTTTTAGAGAGAGAGAGAGAGAGAGAGAGAGAGAGAGGTGAAAAAGTTATTCAGAAAAGTGACTCTGCGAACTGATATACGCGTAGACGGCTCGAGCGCAAGAAGTGTCGCTCGAGCGACCAGACACAATAAGTTGCCTCACTCGAGCGCAAGAAGCTTCGCTCGAGTGAAGAATACTAACTCCCATAAATTTACAGATAGAGAATCACCATTCGAGCACAAGAAGGCCTACTTGAGCAAACACCGCTCGAGCGTAAGAAATATTACTCGAGCAAAAAATGCCAACTCTCAGTATCTTTGTAGACTTGCAAAAGTATTGGAAGTGCACAAATACCGCTTGAGCGCAAGAAGTGTCGCTCGAGTGAAGAAGCAAAATTCTGGGCAACAATAGTTTGAAAAACAAGCTACTAACCTGTTCCAAATGCAATCAACACATCTCAATAGCCAAACTCAATGGGAAATAAGTGGAAACAAGACAAGAACAACCATATGAGGCAATGAAACCCGGATCCAAAACATAGAATGAGTCGGGTCTAAATCAGAATCACTATAATACCAAGGACCAAATCATTACATATGGTTCCATGAAATTTAAAATCAAACCAAACCATGAAAATTTTAGAACCAAACTAGACCGAACCAATAAAATGCGGTTCAGTTCAACCTGGTACCACAATTTTTAAAAAAAACTTATCATTCACAACATGATCGCAAATACTGTTTACAACCTAAGAATTGTTTAGAACTAATTCTGTCACTCTACAAGAACATACTTGCAAGAGTAGTGGGTTACAGCTTATGTACATATATTTGATACCGATAAGATATTGGAGTGTTTACGGTAGGTAACAAGTTATATGCATGTGTATGTGGGTCAAATGGGGGCCCCGTCTTTCCATGGAAGTGGATTTGCTGTTCTATGGTACTTACGAAGGTGGCGTTCTTTGTTTAGTGTGCAACTCATGACAAAATCCTCACAATTGACAATTTGATTAGAAGACAAATGTTAATTGGTGATGCATGTGTAAGTATGATGGGGAGATCGTGAATCATCTTTTTGTCCTGTGATGTGGCAAGGGAGCTTTGGTCCTTTATTCTTCTCTTGTTTGGAGTTATGTGGGTGTTTCTTAGGAAGCTGGGAGAACCTTTACGGGCTTAGAGGGGAGCTTTTTATGGGTGGAAGGAGGAGGGCATTGGGTATGGCTCCTTTGGCTTTGATGTGCCTCATATGGGGTGAGTGGAATAGAAGTCATTTGTTAGTAAAGAGGGACTTTTTGGAGATATAAAAGCCTTTTTTTTCTTTTTTTGGGTGTCTATTTTGTATTGTTGGTTTTCAGGGATGGTTAATCGATCCTTGAATCAACTTTAGGTTTAAAATTTGAATAGCTTTTTTGATGTAAAGATGCGTTTAGATTTCCTTTGTATATGGATTGGACACCCCCTTGGTGCCTCAATGAATTTATTCTTATACTTAAAAAACAGAACATGGGCCGATAATGTCACTTTGTAATTCTATCAAACTTTGATGGTTATTCATTGACTTGACATTTTTTATTTTATTTTATCGGCAAGCCCAAAATGATGCCAAATGGCACACTCTTTCCCACAATGACTCCGTGTCATTAAACTTATCCTCAAGGATCATTGCATTCCTTTCCAACCAAATAACCCAAAAGATTGCGAAGACCACAATGCCACCTTTTGCTTTGTCCTTACCCCCAAAGCCCTAGAAATCTATTGAAATAATGAGAAAGCAAATGCCCGGAGTTTGACAAATAACCCAAAAGATTGCAAAGACCACGATGCCACCTTTTGCTTTGTCCTTACCTCCAAAGCCCTGGAAATCTATTGAAATCATGACAAAGCAAGTGCCCGGAGTCTGACCGTTGAAAACAAGAAATGCGATATCAGATAAAGTAGACAAGATTTTCACTCTAAACGCATTCTATTTTGACGGCTTTCAAAAGATCAATCACATCATGCAACTTTTTTCCTTTGGATTTTAATCTTGCATTTATGAGAACATGATACGCATTTCATAGACACAGCTGAGCTGAGCCTTGGTCACCGAGCTCGTCACAAACTTGACTTGAGTTTGAACACACCCCCAGAATCACAAGGCTAAGCCTGAAGACATTAAAGCTTCCCTTGGCTCTGCTCATTTGCAGCCCTAGAGGGAGAAGGTGGTCCAGTTAATTTTTCCACATCCATGGAGGATTTTTATAGATAATTTTGGACAACGGAGTAAGGATGCATGTAAATTTTTATATTGATTATATTCCTTGTTTTGATGCTCATTAATTGAGTTTGCTTGTTCCTTCTATTTTACTTTTTGGTGAAATTGATTGCATGTGAAGGAAAATGTGATGCTTGGCTGTAGTTAAACTGTAGTTTCAATGATCATCCTAGTGATGTGTCAGTTACTGAATTTGAAGTTCACAGGTATTGTTTTTGATGGAGATGCTGGAGACCTGATGTATCCTAAGCAATCTGATAGGCAGTGCATGGATAGACACAGCCCTGTGCCTAGTTCAAGCAACAGCAATAAAATTCCACAGTTACCTCGGCCCTCAGAAGGTACCTTGGAAAATGCTCATGATGGGGATTTGCAGCTGTTTCAATCATGTAATGCTCACCCTATTGTAAGCTCAACAAACATGGTCAAAGATCCAATACCTCTAAAGCATAAAGATTTGAGGTTTGTTGATGGCAGTCAAAGGGTTCCAATTCAACTAAGTAAAGATGTTTCCCTTCATTTGGAAGATTTTGACATTCCATGGAGTGAGCTTATTTTGAAAGAGAGAATTGGAGCAGGTATTATTCTTTTTCTCCAGGTTGGATGAACATTAATATTTTAGTTTAGGGTGGTCATGTACCTCTCTGTGTTGCGAAGTTGTTTTTTCTGGTGATCTCATAGGTAGTTATGCTGAAACTAAGTGACTTGGTGGATTTCCAGGTTCTTTTGGTACTGTCTATCGTGCTGATTGGCATGGCTCGGTAAGTAATTTGTCATCTATGTGCTGAATTACTATTTGAAACTTGTTAGTCAAAGATATTGATGAATAGAAGTAAATTACCATGGAACAATTTGATGTGATTTTTGTTTCAGTTTAGCTATTTGTATTTGCTAGTGCTATGTGCAACACCCAGTTGGGCTCTGGGTTTCAGGTGTTGTGACGACTCGACCATTATTATTGATGACATCCTTTAAAAAATAAGGTGATAATGTTAAATGGTAGCAGATTATGTGTATGGCCATGTTATTCTAATAGATTGAATTTCCATGTAGCTTTGTAGGAGAGTCTCTCTTACTTGTGCTTGTAATATTTGTTAGAATAAAGTTATACACGCAAATTGGTACACAAATTAGTGTACTAACAGATGATATGACATAATTTTATTGGCTTTGAGTCTTTGTAGTTTGTATAATAGGTGGTGTCCATTGTTTTGAAGTTGCAATGCTATAGCATGTGTTGGTACACTAATTGGTATACCAATTGATGCGTGTAGCACCATTGTATTTGTTATGCCTCATGTGAGAGCAAGCAATTTGAGGATTTGATCAATATATTGTTCAATTGGCTTGTTTGGTCTTAGTGATACTCGAGAATAGATTTTGTTCTGAAAATTGGTGGAAGTTTAAGGAGTTAACCAATGGGTTAGCTTAATTGACCAGAGCCCTTATGCGGTTATATCTGACTAGGAGGTCATGGACTCCATAACTCCCCCCACCGCCCCCCAAAAAAAAAAAAAAAAAAAAAAAAAGGTTATGGAAGTTTAAGGAGTGCAGTGAGTGCTTCTATGAGACATCATGGAAACATGCAATACTATTCTCATATGACGATTACTCAGTTAGGAAACTGAATTATGCACTTAACCTATCATTTTTTCTAAATTCACCCTTTAGTTGTTTGAAAATTGCAACACTAGTGGGTGATATACTTTCTTTTATCTATTCAAAGCATTGTGATGTCATAAAGTTTGAAGATTGCGAGTAGCCTTTTTTGTGGTCACAAGTTTGTATGCTTCAGAGGAAATAATGACATCATCTGCAAATAGCATTAAGATCATTATATTGAAAGCTAAGAAGCATTGACTCTTGATGTCATAAAGTTTGAAGATTGCGAGTAGCCTTTTTTGTGGTCACAAGTTTGTATGCTTCAGAGGAAATAATGACATCATCTGCAAATAGCATTAAGATCATTATATTGAAAGCTAAGAAGCATTGACTCTTCTTAGAAGGTAATGTGTTGTGTGTCCGACACCGTGCCTATGACCAACATGACACGACACTCGTCGGACACTTCCCAATACTTAGACACACAAGAAACACATTACAAATTTAAAGAAAATAGCTTGGAATCTAATGGTAAAACGAGAATAATGTAAATTTATACCTATTCTCCTTATTTTGATTTGAAAAATTATTATATTTGACTTAAATATTCATCTATATGATGCATATTAATTATTTATACTTGTATATGACATAATAATATATAAAATTATATATTTTGCACTTGTTCTCCATGTGTCATGTCCTACATTTTAAAAAAATTTACGTGTTAAGTGTGTCCATGTCCGTGCTTCTTATTGAAAGTGTCCCTCTTGTGAGTATATTTTTCTTCTGTTTTACTTTCTAATTTTTGGGATAAGTATTGGTAGAAATTTTGTTAAAGCAGAGGACTGCTTGATGGGAGAAATGCAAAAGATCCTCCAGAAGAACTTAACAAAATTAGTCCAGTCTCAATGAACTGTGAAGTGCCTGAAAATTAATGTCACAACATCAGGGTGTTGGAATTCCAATCATCCTCCAGTTTTGATCCTTCTCTTTCATTAAGTACTCTTCCTCTTGGCCAATCTTGGTACCTGTTTGGTGGAACATTCCAATGTGGTAGCTAGATCAATTGTTCCTTGATGATGCTTCACATTCTCCATGCGTCCTTATTTCTTTTTTTGATCAGCAACAAACAAAAATTTGATTGATCCATGGGTCCTTATTTCATGTAATGACATTTGAACTATTTCCCTCCATTACAAAAATGTAGTGACAAATCTTTGGCATCTAATACAATTTTCTTTTTTAATCTATAACATGTTAAAGCTACCAATTCTGTATTTATCAAAAAAAAAAAGCTACCAATTCTGTCTTATTAGCTTCCCATAACCAAAAAATTTGGAAAAGATAACTGATATTAATCGTGTGATTAATTTAAAATTCCACTTGTTTAACATGTGCCGACCTACGGTGGTGCAAATGCAATCACCAATTTGAGCTTCATTAGGTTGGCTTCATAAGGAAAACATAATACAAGAAGATTGAGAGAACAAGAATTGGTTTCCATTACCTCATTCATGCTTCGCATAGTAGTACCTTCTTGAATAATTTTGTTGTGAATATCCATCTCAATACTTACACTGCGTGATTAGTAACCTCAATGATCCAACTCTCTTTCCTAATGTATTATCTTACATTTCCATAGCCAAAATCGGAAGCATTATCAAAGTTGGGATAATGAAATGCTTAGGTATGATATTTCATTTTGATGGGCCAAATAAACTTGTGACCAAAATGGAGATTTTATTTAGGACAAATTACAACAATAGTCCTCATAATTTACCCCTTGTGTCAATTTGTCCCCTGAATTCCAATTATAATTTTTTTGCACATTGTGTCAATTCTTTTTGACACTTCCAGCCTCTTGCATATCCACTGAAGCTCCTCCTCCTCGGCCAACTATTGAGAACCAGTTGTCAATAGCACCGCTGATCTTAGAAAGTTCAAAGATCTTCTGTACTATTTGCACTATCAAGCCTCCAGTTTCAGCCATTGTTGTTACACCTCCATCTTAGAATCAGTTGATCACATTTCTTGAAGAAAAAAAAACTTTATAGCCACAAAGCCCTAGAGAAGTACTTTTGCCACACAACTAGCATGCTTCTTGAGATTATATGTTAAAAAATTGATTTAGGCCTAAATTTAAACTTAGCAGCATTGGACAATCTGAGTGTGGTCTATGATGATCTATATATACCTTTGCCATTGCTAGGGTGCACATATTGATGGACATTTGAATTTTTGTGTGCATTGGACAAGATTCCCGGGCTTGCTTGTCCAAGATCCGTTGAGAATTCATTTTAGTGTTTTGAGAACTCTTCCTTATTATTGCTCTTTGTGGTTTATAGCTAGTCAGGTGGTTGGTTATAGCTTTTTAGGAAGATGGCAGACACTAAGATGATGCAAGACCATAGGAGGTGGAGAGGGGAGCCTCTGGCAATGAGGGAGCCTCATGTATGAAGGGGCTTTGTGAGGAAGGTAATCAAAAAAGAAAGAAGATGAGTTCGTATTTGTTGTGATGTTCATGAATAGTTCTGATAATCAGTTTAGTAAGACAATCGATCTGAAGGATGAGCTTGCTTGTTGCATATGGAGGAGAAGATCTTTTATTATACAAGAGTTAGACTATAGGGGCCAGTTCACTCTTGTAGGTTGTGCCGAGTAAGTGTGACACACCTTACTAGATGCCACAATGGATAGGTATGATACACTTCCCGAGGCATTGCATGACCTGGTTAATCTTAATCTTTGTGCAAAGTCTTCTTTCTCATTCTAAGATTGGTAAAAGTGGGATCACCTTGAGGGGATGAGTTGGGCAACTTTAATGATCCCTCAACTCTAGCCACCAATCCACAAGTTCCTTTCGTGGTGATTTTTTGTGAGATCATGGGTTGCTTGAGCATCCTCGTGATGGAGGAATCGACCCATAGGGGTTCCCAAGCCCTGCTTCCCATTTAGGTAGGCTATACAACGTCAAGGTGCCATTTCGAAATTTTAGCCTTGACATGGCGAGGTGATTGCTAAGTGGGTGAGGCGAGGCGCACGATGCTAAAAGGATAGTCGCAAAGCGGTGATGGTGATCACTAAGTGAGTTGTTGAGGTAAGGTCACCAAGGCAAGGTTCATGCCCCTCTTGGGTATAGGTGTTCTAGCCAGGTAGGGCACAAATACCTACACCTAAGAAGCACAAACAATTCAGCGGAGGAAGCATGTCCGACACTTTTTCAATGTGTCTTAATTGAAAAATCAAATTCAGAATATCACACTTTATTGGCACTTCACGGAGACTTTGACGATACTTCTTGAACTCTTCATTGTTCTATGTGTTGAATCCCTTCTCCGGAACACAACTTATGCATTCTAAATATGTTTTGAAGCGTTTATAAGATGAATACATTGTGTATTATAATGTTCCATCATTGTCTTGCATGCTCTAAATGTAATTGTTACGTGCATGATATATTGATGTTTAAGTTATGAAATGTATAACTTTTTAATCTAATTAGTGTTATGTTACATATTTTTCATTATATTTGAATAAATTATTCATACATATGATATATAATAAATTTGTAAAAATATAATGTGTCCCAAGCATCTTGTCTTACATTTTTTTGAAAGTTGACATTTGGCGTGTCGCATGTTGCATGTTTGTGCAACTTAGACCTACACTCTTCATTTAGATTCCCTTAGATTAATATTTTGACTTAAATTTTTTTGTTAAGTTCACAGTTCAGTCATATCTTAGGTATTATTTTTATTTCGGTGGCATCATTCTCTTATATTGTATAATCATACAAAAGTTGTAACTTTCAGGATGTTGCTGTGAAGATTCTCATGGATCAAGACTCTCATCCGGAGCGATTGAAGGAATTTTTGAGGGAGGTAAGTAAGTGTTGACAACTTTCTGGACAAACTGAGCTCAAAAATTGAGAGTGAGCTTAATGATGTTTTATTATTTTTTATGTACAGGAATTGCTACTTTCTAACTTCATTGCTTATGCTTGCAGGTGTCAATTATGAAGCGCATGCGGCACCCGAATATTGTTCTTTTTATGTGTGCTGTTACTCAGCCCCCTAACTTGTCTATAGTCACAGAATATCTATCAAGGTTTTGCATTGTATTTTGTAATTCCCTTGTCATCAATCATTATTATTGACTGTATTGTTTTGAGTAATTAACTAACCATAGTTTTGGCTTTGAACTGCAGAGGCAGTTTATATAGACTTTTGCATAACCCTGGTGCAAGAGAATCGTTGGATGAGAGGCGCAGGTTGAGTATGGCTTATGACGTGGTATGTATTTGAATATTGAAAGCTTTGTGTTTGTTGTGTGCAACATGCATGCTGACACCCGTAATATATTGTATTTTCTCTTATGCATATTTTGCTGTCTCATCAAAATGATAATTGCCTTCAGCATTGTAATTCTTCTTTTCATCTTTTCTAATGGGCATCTGTATATTCATATTTTGGCTTAACCACTTATCATTTTCCTCTCTGTAGGCAAAGGGAATGAATTATCTTCATAACTGCAATCCTCCCATTGTTCATCGAGATTTGAAGTCTCCAAATCTTCTGGTTGACAGAAAATATACAGTGAAGGTGAGAATATGGATTTATAGCAGATTAATTCCAGGTGTACTTGATGATGTGTTACCTCTCCAGATGAATTAGGTTATGGTGCGATTTCAATTTGTCTAGCACTCAATTGAAATTTTGGTTGACAATGACATAAGCCTATGTGACCTTGACATTTTCTAACTTGAAAATGAATTCAAAGCAGGTCTTAGGTTCTTATTTGTGTACTATGGTTATACTTTATTTGACCTTAATTAAATATATATATATTTTTTTCTATGTATATGTTTAGGGGACCATCCCTATGTTCATCCCACGGATGGAAGCCGAATAAGCACTATGTTTAGTTTCAAGCATTGTTTCTTTGTGTAGTCTCATATTGGCCATGCTGTGTTGAATAACGCCTGTTTTGTTGACCATCTTGGATCTGAGAGTGGACATGCTGCAGATTAACTTTTTTATTTCTCCACCTGTTAAATGTTAACAGTGGATTTTGTGGATTTTACGGAAGGATTTTAGGTGTTAAAGTTGCACACCATTGAATATTAAAAGACAAATTATCTTTTGTTTAATTGCAGAAATATTCTTAGTGACCCCAAATGACGGCAAATCTTACAAAATTTCTTCTTTTAATTTTTTTAAAAGAATTACTTTAAAAAATATTCCTGACATCTGAAAGATGCCATCAAGTGCGTGACGCCTTGGGCAAAAGTGGGCAGGGAGAAGGATTTAACCATTTTGAAGTATGTGGAAAAGTTTTTGTTAGATTGTTTTGCCTTTTGGGTTTCCAATATTACATTGTGAAATGCATTACTGATACATTGTGGGAATATTCCATGGGAATGGTTATACTTATGGATTGTGCACCTTCATGGCTAGATTAGAGTGATTTTAGTGGTAAAGAAAGTTGTACGAGATTATGCAGTAATGTAGTTTGTCTTTTCATGTTCTGTTTTGTTGCTCTTCTGTTAGGCAGCTGCAGATTCCCAGTTAATGTGTTGAGGTTACTGTTGAATTTCATTCAGTTTGTGGACTGTGAGGGGAAGCCGGAATAGTGTGTCATCTTCAGTGCTACTTTCCCTCTTCAATGATATACTTGCTATCTACACTCTGCCAGTCTGGTATTGGGGTGGCCTCTTATCGGGTTTAGGATAGGGGCACTATTACGGCTATGAGTGCATTTTTGGTATTCCACCATTTAATTTACATCTAGATGTTACCTCAGGACCTTATTTATGGTGAGTAATAAAAGCAGTGGGTTTTTTTGTTAAGCGGTCAAGCATTGTCTGGCCCCTTGATTGAATGAAATTGGAAAAACAGTATTCATGTAGCAGACCCCTAGTGGTTGGGAACAAGGATTTGTTGAGTTGAGTAGACTTTCCTTTTCCTGCCTCTGCAGACATTGGTATATTGGTGATTGCCAAGATATGCGAATCTTGCCGTGTGACTCTAGCCAATACGCTTTCTTCTACTTTTGTGTGAAGTTAATGAGACCAGAATTTTCAGTATTACTGTGAAAATATGAATTTATCTTCAATGGATTTTGCAGTATACTTGCTCAACATCTTTGGGTGAAGATCTGTTTTATCCTGTGCTAGTGATAACCCATGAGTACTGGCCAAAATTGTATTAAATATTACTCGTTTTGATTCACACTTCCAGTTAGCAATGGTATTAATTTTTAATATGTTTAATATTCATTTTAGTTTACATATTTCAGTGGAAAGTACTATATATATTTTGTGACCATTACAGCTGTGTATATGTATTCCATTTTTAAGTTCTGTCCCTATTATTTTTGAGGCTTTAGCATATATACTAATTTCTTGTCCTTTTGTTCAATCAGGTCTGTGATTTTGGTCTTTCCCGTTTAAAAGCAAACACATTTCTTTCATCGAAGTCAGCAGCAGGAACTGTAAGTTCTGCCCAATTCAATCACCTCATTACTACAACTCCTTATCTTCAGATGGTCTGAGTTGCTTCTATCACAAAATAAAATTTTCTTTGCTTTATTGTAATAGCCTGAATGGATGGCACCAGAAGTTCTCCGTGATGAACCATCAAATGAAAAGTCGGATGTATACAGCTTTGGTGTGATATTGTGGGAACTTATGACGTTGCAACAACCTTGGAGTAATTTAAATGCATCACAGGTTTGTATAATGTAGTTTTATATTATTTGCGAAATAATGGAAAGCAAAGTTTACTGAGATAAACAACTTGTAGGAAAAAGGAATTCCTTGGCAACATTGACCTGAGTATGGACATGAAAACCTAGATTGAAGTTCCCTCCACCCACACTTGCAAAAAATGTTTTTTAACTTTGGTGTATATAACACCAAACCATACCTTGAGGTCCTCAAAAGGAAATATAGTTTGAACAAGTGTGGATTTGTGTTCTAAGTGGTTGGTGACCATTATTTGGAGCTTTATTGATTTCCATTACCTTCAATTCGTTGCCTTGACCATTTTTTCTTATTGTTTTTCTGTTTTTCTTTCTTATTGATTTCCATTACCAAAAATTGAATCATGTCTTTCTTGTAGGTTGTAGCAGCAGTTGGTTTCAAGGGCAACAGGCTTGAGATTCCACGTGATATAAATCCTCTAATAGCTTCCATAATTAAAGCTTGCTGGGCCAAGTGAGCTCACATTCTCATTTTGTTAATTAGCCTTATAGGTTCTGTGGCTTGTTGTACCCTTCAATACTATTTTTTGGCTTCTATTGATAAAGCTTTTGTTGCACTGCAGTGAGCCCTGGAAACGACCTTCCTTTGCCAGTATCATGGAATCTTTAAGGCCTTTGATTAAACCTCTAACACCTCAACCAGCTCGTGCAGACATGTAGTTACAAGAAGCTGTATGAGACCTGGGAAGTTTTTGTTATGTATATATACTTCATTCTTTTGATAATCCATTTTTGGCAAGAAATTCTACTCTGATAATCTCAGGTGCGTCTATCTCAAAAACTGCAGTTTTTGACAATTAAATATTAGTACTCTTTTAGATTGATTCCTAATATTTTCTGCTTTCTCCCAAAGAGTGGAAAGACTTGGATCCTAGAATGGCCTCCCAAATAAAACACTTTTTTATACTTTTTATTATTTTTTAAATATTTGTTTTCCAATAGGAACTTAGTACATGAAATATTAGGTGTATGTATAACAGAGTGAAGCTAAGCTCGCTCTTTAAGTCATTTTATGGTTCTAGGGTGTGCATATGCATAATCTCATGCACACATGCAGACTGTTTTCTAGGTTTTGAAAATCCTAATTCTTGCTATGTTGTGATATCCTGTAGGACCTCTCTTGTACATATCTGTTCACATTGCTTTGAGAACATTGATTTTTCGTGCAACCCAAGAAGCTGCTGTTGTGCGCTTGCTGGAGATTTCTATCCACATTTCCATGTATAAACTTTCTCCAGAAATATTGCCGCCTCAAGTGATTTTATGTTCAATTAGCAGCATGTTTTTATATATATATATGCATTATTGTGGTAGAAATCAGCTTTAGAAAGATATACTCACTGCTCGGGTGTGTGCGATACCTCTTCATGTTGCATGCCCTCAGAAATTGTTGCACAACTTCAGGGTTGTGTATGTATTGGAAAAGTAGATGCAAGCGTGCCTTTGCAATGGTGCTGTTCTTATGCTTGTTTCATTATTAGGTGATGCATGAAAATGATAAAATAGAGGCCGTGACCTGGTGCGATGGCATGTGTCATATTAAGTGGTAACCCCCTTGTACATGCTAGAAAAGCAAATATTCTTTTTTAAGAATTATCTTGGCTCAATAGTTCTCTTGGTTAGTTATGTCTTTTGGCTATTTATTGCCAAAAATTAGGGTAAATATCTTGCAAACAATTCCAAGTAAACACAAAGGACCTTTCATTTTATTTTATTTAATTAAAAAAATCAATTGGTGATGCGAGTTACACAATAGTGAGCAACCCTTCCTTCCCATGAGCCATGATCTTGTAGTCTAGGTAAATGGATGATTTAATTTTATGTTTTGGGTATGGATACAGGACACTTTACCAATGAAACTAGTTGGAGCCTTGTACATGAAGGACCTTTCATGTATTTACTAAGGTCGCGTTTGGTTGGATGATTTGATGATGATTTGATGAGAGAAATGAAAAAGAAAAAGGAAATGGAAATATAATTCTACTTTTTGTTTGGTAATAATAGAAAATACAAGAGAAAAGAAAGTAAGAGAGAAATGAATTAAAAAATGAGGTATCTTCTGGAACTTTATTTCCTTCATGTCTATGAGAAAAGAAACGGGAAAAGTGGAGGGAAAAATATGTTGGGCTCAAAAAAGAGATGATTGCTCAATTTGGTTCAAAACACAGAGGATTGTTTCAGTAAGAGCAACTCCAACCACACTCTCTACTTTTTACTAGTTAAAGTACAAAAAAAGTACACTCTTTATTTTACCTAATTACTTTAGCTATTGTGTTCTCCAATCACGCTCTTTATTTTAGTTAATCATTTAAACTAACTTAATTAATTTTTAAAATAAAAAAATACTAATTGTTGATATTTTACTAATATAAATTTGCAATAATAATAAATTTGCCCATACAAACATACAAAACCTGTAGAATGAGGAGAAAAAAAATATAAAATATAAAATAAGTTATTCCGTAATTTACCAAACAAAATTGAAAAAACATATAAAATTGTTATACACACACACACATATATATATAAAATCCCAAATCGAAGACATAAATATACAAAAATTTAAAATATATACATACATAATTATTTGGAGAGCCTATGGGGCTCTTCAATTGTAGCCACCAAAAAAATAGGATGGTAAAGTAGCTAGTTCAATAGCTAGCCCATTGGAGTTCAAAATTAGACTTACATTAGTTAAAATGCTTAACAAGCCATGTTTAACTATCCCCTTGGAGATGCTCTAAATTCAGTCCAAAAACAATAATTGAATTGCTCTCAAAACACTAGTTTTCTTAAGAGTGAAGTGAGAAGTGCGAAGAAAAGGTGAGATTGAGGATTTTTATCCAATTTTAATTAAGCCAAATATAGTTTGGAATTTGAATTTTACCAATTATTTATCTTTTTCTTTTTCTTTCTATTTTTTTTTTTAATTCCTTTTTCATTGCTCATCAAATCTCTTTGAATGACGAAAGAAAGAAAATGGTTCGTCATTGTTAGTTTAGCTGAGAAAAATGAAAATTTGATGTTTGTTTGTTTTATTTTTTTTAGTGATTTTATTATCATATATGTTTTTTTGAAATAATTGGCAAAAATTCACCATTTAAAAATTGTTTTAATCATATTTGCTTTAAAAAATGGATGACAAATATAATTTTAAGAATAGTAATCTATTTTTTGTAATACAAATTTGATTCAAATATATAGCAATCGATATCCAATCATCTTAATTTTTTATATGGATATTTTACTCGTCAAGTCTTAAAAAATGAACGATTCAGATTATCGAAATTAATTTCAAAATAGACTTACCAAGCCCAGATATTCTCTTAATTGAGATGACCAACTTGAGAGAAACCATAACCATAATGACATGCGTGGGGAATTTGGTTGTCAAGCTCAAACCATAACCATAATGACATGCGTGGGGAATTTGGTTGTCAAGCCCAGACCTGCCGCAAGAATAATTCATAACTTCTGCTCCCATTATATATATATATATATTATTGTTAAATAATTTTAAAATACTATGACTTTAAAATTAGGTCTTTTTTGGGATGAATTAAAAATATAAATAAGTTTTGAATAAAATGGATAGTTTTTAACTTGTCTTTTTGAGATCTTTAAAATAAAATCAATATTAAATATGAAATTTTGAAAGAAAAAAAAATAATCTACAGATAGACATATATGTCCCATTTTGAAATTAATTTGAGATAGAATATGTCAACTATGTTTCGTAATTATGTATTTGATATTATGAAAATTATGGGTTAACACAATAAAACGTGAATTTGTCCTACCATGTGGATTGAGTGACATGGGTTTTGGTATTGTGTTTCAAGATTTATGCGAAAAATGTAAATTTAGAGCTAAAACAACTTCTTCTTCTTCTTCTTCTTCCTTATACAAAAATGACAACATCAAACAGACTTCAATGTTTATAGATGCATGGTTTTTGGAAAAATACATGAAAAAAAAATTAAAAAATCTACTAAAAATAGACAGATAAATATATGTCTCCTTATTTTTTGATTTCAAAGAGTACATCTCTTTCAATTTTTAATTTGAAAGTGGACAGATATATTTATCTGTTCTCATTTTATGATTTCAAAATGTGCATATTTCTCATTTTTTATTTGAAAATGGATAGATATATCTAGTTGTCTCCATTTTATGATTTCAAAGTGCACATCTCTCTCTCTCTCTCTCTCTCTCTCCCTCTCTCTCTCTCTCTAATTTGAAAATGGACAGATATATCTATCTATCCCTATTTTATGATTTCAAAGTGTACATATATCTCCATATTTTATTTGAAAATGGAAATCTATATATTATATAAGGAAATAAGAGTTTTTAACCTACAAATTTTGTGGGAGTTTTAATATCTCAATCTTAATTTTTTAATTTTTTGATTAAAAAAAAAAAAACTAAGCATTTATTGATTCCTCTCAACCCACAAATCTTTTTGACTTCTCCAATACATACTGCTACCCTTTTCAACTTCTCCCATATACTATGGTTAATGATGAGATTGTTAAATTATTTTTATAAAAAATCTAAACAAAAATAATTTGTATATTAAAAAAATATCTAAAACAAATATAAATTATTATTAAATTTATCTATCTATTATCTAAGTAAAAGGGGGTTTCTAACCACAAGTACTGTGGGAGTATTAATATCTCAAACTAAAATTTCTAATTTTTTGATTTTAAATAATTAAAAAAATCCTCTATAGCTCTCATTCAAGAAAAAAATGATATATATATTTAATATCTCTAGATTTATGACTTTTGAATGGAAAGTATATCAAATATATAAAATAAAAAATAGAAAGTATACTAATCCATTTCAAAATTCAAATTTGAGGGATACTAAATATGGAAAGCATTCAATTAATTTAAATTTAAAATTATAATGATTTATCCCATAATATATAAGTTTTAAATAATGATCTATTTTATGATTTATCTATAGAGAAATTTAGTCTAACATTACCTCTAACTTTTAATAATAAAAAAGATCCACAATATATATATATATATATATATTTTTGTAGTATAAGGTCCCTCAACCATATCCTCTTTCTCTCTCTCCCTTTCTCCTCAAACCCACACTTTCTTTCACTTCCCGGACAATATATGGGATTCTGCCACAATCTGAGGCCACTAGGCTTGAATCCGGATCCTCGGCCGCCCTTCTTGGCAGCCCTTTTCTGCAGCCCCCAAAACGACATCGTTTTGGGGGCAAATTTTCAAAAAAAAAAAAAAACGCAGAGGAAGAGGGAGGAATGAGAGGAAGAGGGAGGAAGGAGGAGGGAGGAGGAGGAGGAGGAGGAAGGAGGCTGCGAGCTCGCCGTCGCAGCTCGTCGCCTCGCCGCCCGCCGTCGCAGCCTCCTGATCGTCGCCCGCCGTCGCTCGTCGCGGCAGCTCCGACCGTCGTCCGGCCCGCCTCTACCTCCTCCTCCCTCTGTGATTATGGCCCCCTCCAGTCCGGCCCTTTCCTTCCTCCTCCTCCTCCCTTTGTGATTATGGCCCCCTTCAGTCCGGCCCTTTCCTTCCTCCTCCTCCCTCTTCCTTTGCTCCTTCCTCCCTCTTCCTCTGCGTTTTTTTTTTTTTTGAAAATTTGCCCCCAAAACGACGTCGTTTTGGGGGCTGCAGGGAAGGGCAGCCGAGAAGGGCGGCCGAGAATCTGGGCTCACTAGGCCTTCCCTCCCGAAGGAAATGCAAGAAACCAGGCCTTCTCTTTATGTACATATATACCAGGCATCAATGGCTTTGATTTCACTATTGGAGAAGTACCATGCAATGGCATTGGATTTTTCAATTTACCATGTTGTCTCTTCTTCGGTGTTCGGATCAGACCACATCTTCGTCGCCTCTTCGGTATTCTCTTATGCTCCAACAATGGTGACTTAACTTCGATGAAGCGCCTCGGAAGAAGAAGAAGTTTCAAGTGCAATTCAAGCCAAAGTCACTTCTCACCCTCTCTATCCTAAATTGCTCGAAGCTTTCATTGATTGCCGGAAGGTAATTGTGCTACCCACCAAGATATGCAAAGCTGTAGAGGAGAGCTCTCTCTCTCTCTCTCTCTATATATATATATGAATATTGGTTGTTGTTGTTGTTGCTTCCTAGAGAAATTTTCTAGGTTAAACCCAAAGAAATTCTTGCGAAAATAAAAAAATCCTCTGAAAATCCAGAAAAATTCTCTTTTTAGTGTGTTTCTCTCTCTCTCTCTCTCTCTCTATATATATATATATATATATGTATGTATGTGTATTGGTTGTTGTTGTTACTTATTTTGAGTGATCGATTTATGTATTGCATATCGTGATTGAGAAGACAGAGAAATTTTTTGGTTTGAACTCAGAGAAATTTTTGCGAAAATTAGAGAAATTCTTTAGGAATCTAGAGAATTTCTCTAGCCTTCCGAGAACTTCTCTGAATCGAATTTTTTCTAGATCAATGTTGAGGGATTTTAGACATTATGAAAATGTTAGATATCTTTTATGCTATAAAATCTTAATACTAGGGACCCTAAAAAAAATCCCCTTATCTATATATCTATATACTATTGTAATTGTAAAATATTGTCATTTCATTAATGTTGAAAGTTGTAATTTTTTTTTCTCATTTTTTTATTTTGTTTAATTTTTTTGTTAATACGTGTTACAATATGGTTGGTCTATAAATTAATTTTATATTCTTAAAATAAAATTTCAAATTTAGATTCTTACTTAAATTATGTTATTATAATTGGAATGAGATTAATATTCATTCCTTAAATTTTGCATCATTTATTAAATTATAAAATTAAATTTCAAACTTAAATTCTTCTTCAAATTATATTACTACAATTAGAATGAGATCAATATTCACATGTGTCATAATATTATTGATCTAAATATAATTTGGTTTAAATGCATGTGTTCAAATTATTAATCACTATTAATTTTTTTTTGTTTTAAATTTTGTAAAAAAAAATAAAATTGTATCCTTCTAAATTATAAGGACTTGAATAATTATATTTTTTAATATTTATATATATATTTTTTGACAAAAGAACAAAATATAACTTTTTTAGTACTTACCAAACATGATGGATTTTGTTAGATTTTTTATTTTTATTTTTATTTTTTAATCTCAATTGTGAATTAAAGAAATTAAAATAAAGAATAAGGATATCTTTGGCTCAAATTGTTAAAAAATTACTTTTACTAAAACAAATTAGAAAGAAATTAAATTTTTTTTTATTTATTAAAAGTGATTGTTCGTTAAACTTTTTTTATTTAAAAAAGAGAGAGTTATAGGTGATAATTTATTATTCATCTAAAATTATTTCCAGATTAAATAAAAATACCATATTAAATTTTCTTCTTATCTTTTTTTATTCAAATACTTTTATTTTGTAAGAAATTTGTTTTTATTCTATTTAATATTTTATTGTAATTTTTAAATTAAAATTTTTTTTTCTAGAAAATCATATATTTAAATTATTTATGCCATTATAAAAAGTAAATTTTTTTAATATAAACTTAGTGGCAGTTTGGGAAGTGCCAAATAAGTATATTTTTTTACTTTTTACTAAATATGTATAGAAAAGTAAAGATGTAATGTGACCTAAAAAAGATAATTAAGTATACTTTTTTACTTTTACAAAAAGATGTGTAGAAAAGTAGGGATATGATATGACCCCAAAAAGATAAAAAGATAACAACCCTTTATTTGATAATCTATTTCTAAAAGGTGTATTTTTTAAATATTTTCAATAAAAATTCTACTGGAAATCTTAAGTATATTATTTTTTCTTTTGTTCATTAATATTAAAATTTTAATTAATTTTATTTATTATTTAAAAAATAAATTAGCAAATAATTTATATATATAATTTTGTTTTGGTTTCTCAGGTTATTTGGTATTTTTATCCAAATCCACTCAAATTAATTTGAATTTTTGCATAGGTCCTCGTTTAATCAAAAACTATGTTGTTTAATCTTTAAAAACTTTTAAGCTCGACTCAAGTTGTTTGGGTTGAGCTCACTTAAGTTTGCAATTCTAGTAAGGGGTTAAAAGTTACATGATTAATTTTGTGACAAATTAAAAAATAATAAATAAAGTGTGATAAAATTATGGGACTTAAATTGTAAATTTCAATCTTCTTTGTCTTCATAATTGCATACAAAAATTTAATATTTTTATTTTGTATAAAAATATATTATTAATTTTTTTACATGTCGATTACCACTAGTATATATATATCTGTCTCTATTTTTTAATTTAAAAATGAACAGATAGATATATCTGTCTCCCACTTTTCAACCCAATTTTATGATTTCTAAGTACAAAATTAGACATATATGTTCCCATTTTAATCTAAAAGTGTACAAATCTCATTTTTTATAGATATAAATATTTGTCTTTATTTTTTTTTCTTTTTAAAGCTTTATAGTCAACATAAATCTTGTTTAAAAAATCTCAAAAAAATAAATTTAAAAATATCAATTTTATTAAAAATGAATTTGTAGAAATTAAATTGTGAGATTTTAAAGTTTTCAAATACAAAATAATCATAAGGGCAAAGTTGTCCAATACATAATGCATATTCTTTTGACCTTAAAATCCAAAAATTGGACCTTTGACCTAAGTATTTCAAGTTTTGTTTTATTTGTTTTTGTTTTGTTATTTTGTAAATAGGCAAAACTAACTCTATAGTAAGATTTTAATGGGGCACGTTTGTCCATTGAGTTCGGCAAGAGCTAGATTCTGTTTAGTTTTGGAGTTTTTAAAGATAGGTTTTAAAATTTTAATTTGTATTTTTAAATTTTTAGTAAATTTTTAAATATTTTAATCAATTTTTAACTTTTTAAATTAACCTAATCTAGATATGCTTAAAAGTATAAAAAAAAAAATGTAAAAAAATTCACTAAATATAAAAAAAAATACAAAAATTCATGTTTTTTTGTATTTTTTGTATTTATTGAATCGTTTTTTAGATTAAAAAAAAAAATCTTTTTAGTACATTTAGATTAGGTGCATATATATATATATATATATTTTTTGGACTAAGATACAAAAAAGATGAACTAAAAACAAATACAAAAATTATTTTTGAAAACTCAAAATCAAATAGTATGAATGTTTTTTGCTTTTAGTACGAAGGGAAAAAAAAAAAAAAAAACAGAATCATGGTCATACTAAGGATGAACATGGTTCGATTTTAAAGTAAATCAAAATCAAATCACTACTTATAGTTTCATAGAATTAAATCAAACCAAATCTTATAAGTAAACCAAACTAAACCAAAAAATCGCGATTTGATTTGGTTCGAAATCACGATTTTTATAAACTTTATCATCATTCACAATTTGCTTCAAGTTCAAACAATATATCATTATTTTATAAACAAAATTATTTAAATGATTGTTTAGAACTATTATATGCAAAAACCTTTATACAAACTAGAAACAGTAATGTGATAAAGAAAAAAAGAAAAAGAAAAAAGCTTGAAACAGTAAAGAGTTAACAAATCATATATGTAAACAAAGTATAACGCAGCGGAATAAAAATAATGGTCATACCTTTCAAACAGAGTCTGAATTGAAGGATCTCGTGGGTAAATCATGTGCTTCCTGAATCTGATCAATCAACCCAGCAATGGGGTGATATTACAATAGTGAATATCACCCACACAAACCACAGTGCAAATGGCTTTTGATCGTTGTTTTTGGGAGAGAGTCAGTATATGGGAAAAACTCAGATCATACGTTGTTTCTCTCTTAATCACCCAAAAAACCCATATATCAGATATATAATATGTTATTATTATCTAACCATATCAGTTAATGGAGATAATATCTATATCCTGAGTGGTTATCCTAAATAGGTTTGAATTCAATTTCAAAACCTATTTGGATAAGGTTCAAATTCAAATTCAAATGGTCACGCCACATGGGCGCCCATTTCTAACATCTCCCACTCGCACATGAGTTGGCATGACACTGCCACATCTCTATCTCAATCTCCCCAAAAATAAACAATCTCATACTAGCCAATGCACCGTGCGACTGCTGAGAACACCTGCATGTGGGAGCTCTATACTAGAAACTCAAAATGAGCCAGCATAGAGACATCAACCCAAAAGGAACAAAAAATAGTGTCTCATATACCCCAGACCCATCTAATTACACTGGTCCAAAAAAAACATCTCTAATCCCTCAAAAAGAGCATGTTCGACCCTCTCAATTCGTGCAATATATTCACACTCAATTCGCCTCTCATACAGAGCGATGTGAGTTGCCGGCAATGAATATACAACAGTGGTGTAATACTAGATGATCTTCTCTTTGCCCTTATGCCATTTAGTTTAGGATTGACCGCTTTCCCAGTGATGTCCCTTAAGGCCGAATCATACATGACCGCAGGCAACATACCAAAGTAGCAGAACATCAACCCCTTACCTTATGACATAGTCAAAAGTCACAAAAGGGTACATAAATGAAAGTCATATCAATAATGACACGTAAGACTCACACGGTGAGGAAACAGGGATCCATTCTCTCACCTCATTACTCAGTCGCCAAGCACATATAGTATGAATACATGTTACGGTGGAGTAACTCTTCCAAAAGAGTGACATCATCCTCGATACACCGTACAGATATTAGTCTAGTCGCTTTCTAGCGCCTAACCCGAATTCTCTATTTGCTCGCCTTCTAGGCGCCAAATGAGATCTCGCATCTGGCTAATCATAACAGGCACAACATGGAAAGTGGGTACTATCATCCATGTTTGGTCCTTAACACGACCTCATCTTGGTTGTAACCAAGGTGACATACATAGTGAATTATTTAAGCATCTCTTGGCTCCAAATAAAAATAAACCACTAGTCTCATCCTTGTTCGCCCTAGCGCCAAGGGCGATTGCTCATGTGAGTGAGCCAATCTTGCCTGCTGACATCGTCATCTGCTAATCATTATGACACAAACCATAATAGTGTCAACATCCCATCATCTCAAAATAAGTGATCGATTTTAAAAAAAATTTGACCACAACTTGCGCAATTCTAGATTCCAAACATAAGCCTTATCAGCACCTCTGTGTGATAAGCATATACAATGGAATCCTCCATGTGCGCCTCACATGAAGTGATTTAAGATCACTACCTCTTGCGCAATTACCTCTCTAAAGATATTTTGGTGACCAATTTGCGTTCATTCTGGATGCGCCCAACTAGCGCATTGAATCTTACAAGGAGCAGATGCGCCCAACTAGCGCATTGAATCTTACAAGGAGCAAATCAATATACTACTAGTAAAGCATTTTATCCTCAGTCTAATGAGCAAGGTCAATGTCTAAACAACTCAGTTGACCATTTACCAAAGATAACACTTATCATGCCGAATACGCCTACATAACGTACTTTAGGCTCCCACAACAAAGAAAAAATCAAGGAATATAGGTTATCTGTTTCTCCCAAAGACAATTCGAGGATTCACTCAGTAGCTAAGGCTCTGGCTTTTACCGATAGGTAAGTCAATGGGTTTGCAATTTTGCATCTAGAATCATTCTAAGATATTCCTTATGTAAGTCATCGAAGACAAAATAGGAATTCTCCCAAAACAATCCCTAAGGATCGTACATCCGAGCATATAAATTACATCACCCATGTCCATCATATCTAAAACAGAGGACTGCCCACCCTAGGTGGCGACAACCCTATAAATTCCTGGCTCATAATGACTAAGTAAGGAAAAACTTCTTTTGGACCATTGATCATGCCTCAGTGGTCTTCATCGATCATCGTTTGCCTATCATGGCTTGACGAAATGTAAGAACCACTATTTGGATAACTGTTTTAGGCTGTAAAAGATCTATTGGAACTAGCAACCTTTTTGCGCTCCTAACTTTTCACCAAAAGCAGAAGGTAAATCCCTACGGATCTACTTATCCAATTCTCTAACGAGAAAATTGGGTCACAATGTCCACAAATCAATGTTCCGAACTTATGTCAATCATAGCCTAAGTCACAATAACCTCACTCCCCAGGAGGAAGTCTTCTCATGGTCTACACTTTCCTCAATGGTGCGACTTTTCGGTATCTAGCGAGCCTTATGCCTCAACAATGACTGTCACAACCCAAACCTGCCCCTAAAAGTTCGGGCATGACCTAAGCAGGGACATATGAAAAACTTGATATAATAATACACTTAGGGGCCTGAACGGAAGCATAATACATAAAGAACAACATTCAAACTTCCATTGAGCTACTATGACATGCCAGGATCATGCACATCAAACAGAACCAAACGTCATATACAGGACTATACAAAGATGTACCGATTACAAATATATATGCAACCCTTGCCTTAGGGCGTACAACAAAAAAATAGTACTTATGGACAGCCCAGAATAAGTGTTTAGATTACAAGCCAAACTTGACAAAAGTATGCAAAAATAGGGCAAGTCTTCTTATGTGCCTGACCAAAGGGTTGACAAAAGGGACGAGCTTCAGGAGCTAAGACTGCTTCCCTGGTTGACCTACAGAAACAGGCAATATGAGGGGTGAGCGAAGCTCAGTGAATAATAGCACCGAATTGATTGAAATCATAATTCATAATCAAATGCTTATAAACTAGTCCATTGCCATAGGGTGGTCCATGGCTCAGAATGTTACATTTAGCCTTAGGCTCGGAATGTTACAGAATGTCACAACGTGGCCCTCGGCCCAGAATGCTACACAGAATGTTACAAAGTGTCACAGATGGCTCTCGGCCCAGAATGTTACACAAAATGGTACACAGAATGTTACTCATTATCACAAAGTGGCCCTCGGCCCAGAATGTTACACAGAATGTTTCACAGAATATCACCCCATTTCTTTCCATATTAACTTTCCTTTCACATCACATGTATTACATGTTATCCAAATTTAAGCAAGGTAAGAATGTATCGAAAACAGACAGAAAGAGAGGAATCATCAACAACAAAGGAATACATATTCTTTGTACTATTACTCACAGTGTGATAGCGGAGTACGGCTTCCTCCTGGAGTGTGTCCTACACACACACAGAACTCATGAATTAGTTTAAGATTCCCTCAACTTTTCATTCGCGTTTTAGTCCCAAAATTTGCAAAGAATAAAGGCACATTAGAACAATTTTAAATGGTCATTTTACACATTTTAGAGGGTCAAAAGGGTCAAAAACAACATCCCAAGTTTTTGGTCTTGGGCCGCACGTGCGGCTGTGAGCCCCGCACGTGCGGCAACTCCTCCCGCACGTGCGGTTTTTACAGTGTGCTCGCCCAAAATTTTGCCAAAATGCCGCACGTGCGGCCCTGATCCCCGCACGTGCGGCGAATCTGCCCAAAAACTGTCCGAAAATCTCCAAAAATGGGACTTTTTGGTGGCATTCTCAGGGTTCAAAATGGATCTTTAAAGGCTCAAAATATAGTTCAAATTCCATGTAATTAAGAGACATATGGTATATAATTTCATACTCAAACATTAATTTGTGCAAGGTACCTCAATCATACATTCATTTGAGTATAACTCCACTCTTGCTCCTTACATTCATGAACATATCACAAGCATGAGGTATTCCATAGAATAAAATCATTCAAAAACAATAGGAAGCATAATCTTACATAGGGGAGAGATAGAAATGGAATTCTAACTCAAGTTCACACCAACACATCTCAATCACATCCATAACAAAGAAATGATACATATGCATCAAAATTCCGATCTAAAACAACCCAATTATTTACATACCTTGAGTTCAAGCTTCTAATCCTCAACTCTCTTGAAGAACCCTCTTTACTTTCCTCTCAAGCCCCCTTTTCAAACCCAATTCCCCTAACCAAATGTTGTATGAACTATACTCTTGAAGCTTAGATATTTATTTAGACATATAAGATAACAATGGTGGGAAAAAGACGAAATCCAATCGTTTAATCATCCGAAAATTAAAATTTCGCAGACAGGCTTAATATTACCTAAAAATTATGCTGAATTCAAATATAACATCAATTTCAAGTTATGATGTCTCTAAGGTGCTCAATTTCTATCCTGAACAGTTTAAGAGTAACAGATGTCTTTCTTAATCAACGGATGGAATCGCAATATTTCATTTGTAAAGCTTTTCTAGCACCATTTTGAATACCAAAATAAGGAACTATAGATATCGGAAACACATGCGAGGGTCGGGCTATTACAATGACTATCCAAATTACGCATAACTTTAGAACAGTTTCACGTCATAATGGAAAGTTAACCAAAAAATGGTTAATCCTCAAAGACTTTTGTCTTAAACTGCGCAACATTAATCCACTTTCTTAAAACAGGGGACTAGAGCCTTTGGCATTATCCTATGCTCTTTATCATCTTGCGGAGCAATCATGAATGTTTCCCTCTCAATCACCCAGTGATGACGTGGAAAATTTTCACATTCGCTACCACGCAACTAAGAATGTAGAGTATTCTTCTCTAATGAAGTAATCCATTAGTAAGCACATTGCTCCCACTGTCCCTAGGATATTGGAAATTTCTTTCCATTCTCAACTAGGCTACATAGAGCGCTATGCTTAGAATTCTCTATCTTATAGAGTTCCAAAAACTCTATTCACGTCACCTTCACTAAGAAAACTTTATGTGACCTAGTTACACTCCCACAAAGCTGCTTACCTATATGCACATGACCCAAAGGGTTTACATGACCGCATACAATGATGCGCCACACGACCCTTTGTGTTTACAAGACAGCATACAATAATGCGCTATAAAACCCTAGGTCTTAACTTCGCAATCTTATGAGAAGTAGAAATAAAGATAAGCTGCTTAACGATTACAGATCGCCCATAGATGGCTCTCTGCTAACCCATTACTCAAAATGGAGTGTAAAATCTGATGAGGAGGGGCTTCTTTGTATGATTCCTTAGCTAGGCTAACGTTTTTTGAATAACGTTTACCACTAAGCGCAAACGTTGCAGCATAATAATGAAAAGGTCAAGGCCGACAAGGTTGTTATGACTCTAAGAATTTGACGCATCGCTTGTGAGAGCATTGTGTTGAATTAGACTCTTTAGCCTAATTCCCGCTTAAGTTACTTCAAGAGCTGTCACAGATTGATAGCTTATTCTCTCCTTCTTGTGGATAGTAGAATTAATTGCAAGTAATTATGAAGCGAGAAATAGATATGGCAAGAGGAGTATCGTCATCTTTCAACTAGATGCATTAAAGTGTATGGAGAGTAAAATTGACTTGAAGGTGTAGGGGATTAGCACTTACTAGTTAAATTTGCGACTTAGGCGCACTTGATATCTCCATGACATCCTTTTATGATCTAGTGAATATGAATTAGTCCTGAGTCATTACCTAGTTGGGCCTAAACCTTTTAAACTTATCTTCGAGAACTCACACATCAAGATGATTGGAATTAGTTTATGACATTGGTCATGAACCGGTGGCTTATTATACTTAATCACATTAATGAGATGATGACACGATGGTTTGAGTAGGCCTTCTCGGGCCCACTCGCTTGTGACATCCTGCTCTCATATAAATGTGTAACTTTGTTCGCAATGGGTGCGCACAAGTAAGTAGGAAAGCCGTAGAAGGTCATTTGTATTGGCGCATTTAGTCCACTATGATATTTTGTGACTAGATATGTGTAAGGGTATGAAAGCTAAGCCTCAATCTCCACACATTTATAGATTACGATACGCATCTGAGTCAAGACTATTTGATCTCCCATAAGTCAAAAGTTTTGAGATATTTTTTTGACATTGCACATATGAGGTCGAGATCAATTAGATAAGAGCTTTTGTGCTTTTAGTTTTGACCAAGGTGGCGAGTATCTATTTGAGCTATTTTTTAGAAAGCTCTGTGAAGAGAGATGGATGCTTAGAAAATTGATTATTCCTAATACTCAATAACACAATGGTGTAGTAGAGATAAGGAATTATGTATTGTTAATGTTAGGTGGATAATGGCGCAAAATGTTGCAGCCACTAAGCGCTAATCTTTTCACCTTGTGTTAATAGATTTTTGCAGCTTCTAAGTGCTAATCTTTTCACTTAGCGTGATATTTCAACGCACACTATTATAGTGCATGAAATTTTTGCTCCATCCACTCCCAATAATTGGGTAGAGAGCAAAACACTGCTCATACTGACTACTCGTCTTACACTTAATGACTAATTTATTTAAGCTTGCATTTCTTGAATGACGTGACTCTTGAATGTTACTTCATCCAATGATGTAACATTATTTACAAGTCAAATTTACAAAGTCAATCCGCGCAGCTTAATAGTCAAGATCATATACAGATCTATTGAGGGCTTACTAATTTCATAACCTCAAAACTCGCCAACCAAAACTACGTAGCGTGTCGCTAACCATAGCGCACACATTAGTTTTTATTATGCCAAACAAGGCAACAAAAACACGGCGACTTTGAGTCATGTTTCCTTACTTTGGCTCAATTAAGGTTTGACCTAAAGTTTCCAAGACTTTTGCTCATCTAAAGAATGGGATTACATTGTTCACATTTAAACATCTCTACTAAGTCTAGGTCAACCAAATTAACTTCCATAAGCTAAATCAATTTAGTGAGAAATTCGCATTGGGATTAATTTGATTAGCATAATATAATTTTGCCGCAAAAATCTAAATTAAATAGTGACAATATTACACAAGTCGCAAGATCGAAAATCCGCTATGCTTGTAATCACCTCTTGCGCCACAAGTGACAATTATCCAAAATTTAATTTAATTTATGCACAAAATATTAGTTTTCGGGAGTTAATCTACAAAGATTTCTCTCAACCGAATAACCTCCCACTGATTATGGCATGTCTAAAAGCATGATAAAAAATTCTAATTCCATACAGCAGCATCATAATGTAGATTCACAATCAATACATGCTATGTTACATTTAATAACGGAATTAAAATAAAAAACAATTAATCATGCTATTCTAATTACAACAATTTAGAAATTCTAGGCAAAAAAAACAACATTCTGTATTTAATATTCAGATTATGCCATAATTAAAGTGTACATCATTTTTGAAATTTTCTGAAATTTTCTGGAATTTTAAATAACTAATAAACACACATAAAATTAGAAATAAAAAATCCAGAAACTGATAAACTGAGACAATATTACCAGTAGATAGTAAAACATTTCAGAAGTCCACAATAAAAATTTCAACCCCAGAAAATTATTTATGCAATACCAGAATCATTTTAAAGCATAAAAAATGAATTATTAACACACAAAAAATATTTTTTATTTTCGTAAAATTTTCAAAATTTTACAGAATATAGAAAAATTAATTCTGAGTCTAACAGTACAAACCACGCATAAAACAAATATGTAATGAATTAATAATGATCATTTAACGCGATACAGAATTAAAAAAACAGAACAAACAGTGCCTTAGGTATCAGCAGCCAAGCCAGCCAAGCCGCCGGAGGAAAATGACGCGGCTCAGCGCGCGCGGCTCAGCACGCTGCTCGGAGCGGCTCGGCGCACGGCTCAGCACGCGGCGCGCGTGTGTGGCGCGGAGGGCGCGCGCGTGGAAAGCGCGGAACAGCGCGCGCGTGACAGCGCGTCTAGCGCGTGGAGGCGCGTGAAAGCCTCCCACGGCGTCAGGTGGCGCGTGAGGCCCACGCTCCGCCTTCCAGGGTGTTTTTTGGATTGATTTTTGTACTGCCGATTTCCATTTTTCACAATAAATACATTTATAGCATAAAAAATGACATTTATGAACATGAAATGACGTATTTTACGGGACATCTTCCTCCATAATAAATAGTCATGTATATAATGTGTGCATATATATATATATATATATATCTAAATATACACATGATAAAAGAAAGCACGAAAATATCCATAGATGCTCTGATACCAATGTAAACAAAGTATAACGCAGCGGAATAAAAATAATGGTCATACCTTTCAAACAGAGTCTGAATTGAAGGATCTCGTGGGTAAATCACGTGCTTCCTGAATCTGGTCAATCAACCCAGCAATGGGGTGATATTACAATAGTGAATATCACCCACACAAACCATAGTACAAATGGCTTTTGATCGTTGTTTTTGGGAGAGAGACAGTATATGGGAAAAACTCAGATCATACGTTGTTTCTCTCTTAATCACCCAAAAAACCCATATATCAGATATATAATATGTTATTATTATCTATCCATATCAGTTAATGGAGATAATATCTATATCCTGAGTGGTTATCCTAAATAGGTTTGAATTCAATTTCAAAACCTATTTGGATAAGGTTCAAATTCAAATTCAAATGGTCATGCCAGATAGGCGCCCATTTTTAACAATATATATATAGATTTGGCTTGTTTTCAGCTAAAAGTTAAACTGGATCAGACAGTTGAGATTTTGGGCTAATAAGAATAAGAAAACTCTTACTGATAAGAGTTTATGAAAATATGGCTTAGTTGAATTTTTTCAACTACTCTTATCAATAAGAGTTTTCAGTTTAATTATTCTTATCGGTCAAAAATCTCAATTGTTTGGTCCAGTTCAATTTTCATTTGGAGACAAACCAATCCCTATATATATATATATAAACAACCTAGTTCTATTTCAAATCGAAACCGTAACTATAAAATCACGGATAGAATTATGAAGTACAATTGATTTTAAAAACCAAAATTAAACTGTATATTAAGAAAATTAAATCAAATTATACAATTTAATCCGTATCAGAGTGGTTTATGATTTTCTTTTCAACCTATGTCTTGCATATTCCATTTGGCAAGTTGGATTAGAACTAAAATAACTAATAAATCAAAACATTCAATCACATCACACTCTTTATTTTATAAATATTTTTTTATAAAAAATTAAAAAAATAATTAAAATAGCCTATTTCGAAATGCCAAAATAATAACCAAGAGGTGGGCAGATAAAAGGGATTCATCCCCTACCATGGGTCATTCGCTCTCTTTTTTATTTTTTTACTTGAATATTGTCATGTGCCCCGAAAGTCCAAATGATCAACTTTTTATTCATTGCATATCTTTTTGTTATTATTATTATTATTATTTTTTTTATATTAATTGCATATCTGACTTTATTTACTAGTAAGTGGGTCACAAAATCATTTATAAAAAGAAAAAAAAAACTGGAAGTGTTTCTTCCCCAAGCAAGGTTCAATGAACCTTTTCACTTTTCTTATCTAATATTCAATGTACTCGACTTGTCATAATAGTAATGACTTTGCTCAATAAAAACAACAATGTTAAAGGTTTACATTTTATATTTATAAATACATCTATAATGATGTGACAAAAGTGATAGATTTAATATCATTAAGTGTTTAATCAATCCAAAATTGATACTTGTCAGATTACATTATTGTGGATTGAATTGTGAAAGATTTATAAGGGTCTTAAATATTGTTTCAATAACAATCAGACAAAAAGTCCGTCCACATTTCCTTTATGCTTGAAAAGGCCACTTAACTAGGGATGGTAATTTAAACCCGGACCGACGGGGACCCAACTCTCCGATCCCGATTTGAGTGGTTTTTTCCTGAAAAATACCCCTGACGGGACGGGAATGGTATTGAAAAATCAATCCCCGATCAATTTCGGGCCGGGGACGGGGATAAGTGTCCAAGCCCCGTACCCGGCCCGTCCCCCGTCCCCGCCCCCCGTCCCGGTTTATCCCTGAAATGAAATTACCATTTTACCCCTCTATATATATATATAAACCAAACCTCTTACACTCTCACACACACACATGCCTCTCAATCTTCTCTCTCACGGTCTCTCTCTCTCTCTGAAACCCTCCCACCACCGCCGACTCCCTCCCTCCCTCCCTCCCTCCACTGTCTTCTTCCTCCTCTCATCACCGCGGATCTGCAACGATCATCACCGCCGACTCCTTCCCTTCGCTGTCCTCTCCCTCCTCCCATCACCGTCGATTTGCAACGATCATCATCGACTCGAGATCTGCAACGATCTAAACTGAGATCTGAGCTTTGTTCAACGAGCTATGGATCTGGATCTTACGACGGAGGACAGCGAAGCAACGATGGAGGAGAGCAACGGAGAGTGTCAGAGGAGCATCGACCGAGTTGGGGTTTGGAGATGGGGAAAGAGAGAGAGAGAGAGAGAGAGAGAGAGAGAGAGAGAGAGATTGTTTGGTTGCTGTTGTGTGTATGATATATATATATATATATATACAGAGTGTATTTTGGTCACCTACTCTCCTTTGATGAAGTATTTTTTTATTTTATTTTAATTTTTTTTTTGCAGATCTTTTTTTCAACCCTCTGGTCTTCAACATCCTCGTCCACGACCACCTCTGCGTTTCAGATCTTCAATTTCATTTATATATATATATATACATGTATCTATCATCTCATTGATTTTTCAATATATATAAATATAGATTAACTTGCATGTATATAGGTATGTATCATCTCATTGTTGTTGTTGATTGTTGATTGTTGATGTGGTTGTTATTGTTGATGTTGTTGTTGTTGTTGACGAAGAAGAAACAGAGGATCACTGTTAGATTATTATTGTTGTTCATTGTTGTTCATCTCAGATCTAACACAGATATTCATTGTTGCTGCTGTTCTTTTTTTTTCCTTTTTTTTGGCCCGGGGAATTTTCGGGGTTGGGAAAAACCGATCCCCGTTAGGGGATGGGGGCGGGGACGATGATGGGTCCCCCGTCGGGCATTGGGGCCCGGGACGGGGTAATTTTCACCATCGGGGACAGGGAGGGTGATCCCCGGCCCGCCCCGTTGCCATTCCTACACTTAACAATACCAAAATGGATCGGAAGATGTTAATTTATTAGTAAAATTAAATTATAATTAAAGGGTCATTGCTATTTCATTAGTTTAAATCTCTGATTTTTCCCTCACTATATCATAAGGTGTAGTTATAAGAAACTACACCCAAAGTCTTAATATATATTTTGCCTTACACAAAATTATTACATTATATTATAATATTAGGTCTCGAAAATATGTCTTACAACATAAGTTAAGATAATTTAAAGAGATTATATATTTTTTAGTTACACATTTTTTATATATAATATATAATATTCTTAAGTTTCTTAATATGTGCTTTAAGAGTATATGTTAACAGAACTGTTTAATATTTACATACATTTAAATTCTCACATAATTTAAGAAAACGTTGAGATAGAAGAATAGAAAAATAAACATACCTATTATTTGAGCTCAACTTGTGTCGTCTCAGTAAAAATTCATTTGAAATTCATTTGAGATTAATTGATTTTGTAAATAAGTTAAATTTAAATATATTTTTAGAACTTATTAAATTTTCAATCCAAAATTAAGTAATTTACTAGTCATCTCAACTTAGAGTTAGTTTGACAATGACTTTTTTAGTAGATTTATTTTTGTTTTTTTTGGAAAATACTAAAAATAATTATTAGTGTTGAAAAATGTGTAAAAAATGTATTAAAATATTTAGAAAGTGTATAAAAAATTGTAAAATTACTTCTTAATAGGTGAAAAGTATATTGAGATTATAAAATTTTGACATTATATACTTCTAATTTTTAGGAAAAATATCAAATCAATGGTATTGCAAAAAATAATTATAAATTAATGACAAATTTTATAAATATTAATAATTAAAATTATAAATTTTTCTATTAATATTTTTTTTGAACTAGCTTTTTATTAATGAGATGGTAATTTATGTGAATAAATTGGGCTGAGCTAAGTCTATCATTTTGAGACATTGGGCCAAGCTATGGGCCTAGGTGAGAGTCTGGATAGCTCGGTCTTGGGCCAAACAGACACCAAGCCGATCATAAATGTGTCGCTAGGGCCTGGACCTAGCTATCTAAAGGGAGTCCTGTAGTGGACCGAGATGTTACAGGGAAGAGGGCTGAGCTAAGTGTAGCTCGACAGGGGCGCTATCTTGTAGTTAGGGTAGGGTTACCCCAATTCTTCCAAGAGCAACGCAGAGCCGAGTTAGCTCAGTTGACCGCAACGACAGCTAAGGTAATGGATTTAAACCATCTCACCTAGTTGGTAGTGAGAAGGGTGTTTTAAGAATAGGCATTATCTTTTAGCAGTGTGATTCCTAAGAGGACTCTGTTAAAGAGAGTTAGAGTCCTACTAGGATTGTGCTAGGTGGAATCTATAAAAACTCATGATAGTACCTATGGGCAGGTATGGCAATTCTTACTCTCAAATACACAGAGTTTATTGTCTATTGTCTACTTGTTGACTTAGGCATCGGAGGGGTTTCTGGCACACACCCGCCGGCTAGCTCACGTGTGTTTTCAGGTAGCAAAGCGATGACGTTTGGAGGAGTGCAAACTTGGTCAACAAGATTATACGAGAAGATTATTTCATGCTCGTACAATTGGCTTCGTTTGTGGGAATAATCGCAAAGAACAAACCTGTTGACTGAGTTTTTCTTCAATCGAGTTCAATGGCGCACAACGAAGACTTGCTCCAATCTGCTGTTGATGGACAAATTCCAGAAGGGGACACGAGACGTGAGGATTTTCCTTTTGTTCCACCCATGGCAGAGTTCGACCTTTAGTGACAGAACCCTCATAGGGGCACACAAGAAAAATGAGGCTTAAGCCCTCATCGCTCACAAAGCCTAGATGGACAGAGGCGGATGATGGATGCCTAAGTTTTGGAGGGTCGTGTTAGGGAGCAAGACAAATTGATAAGGCGAATGGCAGTAAACATGGAGGCCATGAAGTGCCAGATGAAGGGTAAAGGTGTGGCAGGGGTGGAAGTTCGTGAGGGAAAAATGCATTCTTGCCACTTAGGAGATCGCGACAGGCGAGCTACTCCTTTGCATTCTAAAAGTAGAAGCCTTAGAACTAGCGATACACAATCAAGAACTTTCAGGACTCGTTGCTCCAAGTCTGAGAGAACGAGGACTGAAAGGTCTTACATAGAGGAAAATAGCTATCGAACCCTTACATACACACCCAATGACCTCTAGGCACACGGAGTTGCCTAGATCGGCAGACTTGTGGTCCGTGCTAGAAGAAAGAGCCAGAAAGAGGGAAGATGCATAGGCACATGACCCCCAAAGGGTCTCTGCTCTGCAACGGTTTTCTCCTAGGACACATGGAAGTGTCGAGGTTAGAATGCCAATGCCGCGCCTTGCTTATGAACCAGCAAACAAAGCATTAGCAAGGTTGCAGAGCTCGCCGTTCGTTTCGACAATAGAGAACGGCACCATTGCCCTTGGGCTTCAACCAGCCTAAGTTCACAACCTATGAGGGGAAGTCGGAACCCTACATGCACCTGAGCCACTTTCGCCAAGTTATGGCCGTACATTGGCGGAACGAAGCTCTAATGTGCATCTTGTTCCCGTCAAGCTTAGGTGACCTGGGCTTGACTTGGTTTGAAAGGTTACCGGAGGGTAGCATCATTTCATGGGCACAACTTGTAGAGGCGTTTGTCACCCGGTTTAAGACAAACACCAAGATCCTAGTCGAAATAGATCAGTTGCTCGCCATTGACATGGGCGAGAAGGAAATGTTAAAATCTTACAATAATAGGTATTGGGAGACCTTCAATTTGATAGGCAACTGTCCCACTGTAGTTGGTTTTTCGCGCTCCTCGGAGGGGTTAGTCTCCTCGAGTACGATAGCCCTACAGTTTGGACTCCCGTGGTTATGAATCTGGTTTCACAAGTGCAATGTGAAATAGAAAAAAATAATGAGAGTCCAAGTCTGGCAAATCTTAGAAAATCTATTTATCATTAGAGATGTCAAAAATGGACTGCATTGCCAGATTTTAACGTCGCCACCTAAATATTTTTGAAAAATTTAGGAAACCCGTGACTCGTGCCAAAGGCCACTTGTTTGTTATAACCAAAGTGTCTCGGCTTGGGAAGTTACGTATGAGAGAGGAAGGTCATGAACATAGCACCCCACTCATCCGATCAAAGATCGGTCTCTACTAATCATGATATGATTTTTATACACAATATATGTTCATTTTTTGATTATTATACCAACTTACTATGTGAGGCATACAAGTATAGTCTACGTCACCCACTTTGGAATGCTTTGATTTCATATTTGTTTGAATATGTGCTACTTGAAAAAGTGAGCTCACATGTACACTAATCAAAGTCATTCCAAGTTAAGCAAAATAGCCTTCATCCACGAGCATTCAAAGAGGTATTTCAAATAAGCATGCAGCCTCAGGGTGGTATGCTTGACATGGCAACACAAACACACATGTAATATACTAAAGCAAAAATGTTCACCTAGTACTCAACCGAGGCAAGCCAAAGAAAAAGAAAATAGTTAGAAAAATACATGCTCCTAATATGCAAAGTGACTAATGCAACATATACAAAATGCAACTACTAGGTCTGGCTTATTTAACATGTCATGTGGATCAACTCAAATCATGCGGTAACACACGTATTCAAGTAAGTAGGCAAATAACAATGATATTAGAATGACGAACCAAACCCAATGTATGCAAAAATGGATACAAATCATGACAATGATATGGAACGAAAAATATGATACTACCACGGTAAGCATGTAAATAAAAGGGAGAAAGAAATGGGGGTTGGAAGACATACAAATATTACAAATTTGCCCTTGTACAAGAGGGTCCGAATGAATGCCCTAATTAACTAATTATTACAACACGATAAACTAAATTATTACAAGTTCGAATGAAAGTAAAGCAACTAATTAATTACATATGAATTTAAAAGCTACTAATCTAATGGATTCGAATGGGAGGCGAGGAACCGCATGCGCATAATCGTGAACATCCTCCGAAAACCTCTTTATTTGCTGCTAGAATCTGCTCTGTTCGCAGTGAAAAAATTATTCTGTTTTGGCCTCAAATTCTGCTTTGTTTTGCTATAAAAATGCCACTGCCTGTACAAAAATAGATGGCCGGCCAACCTGAGAGAGTGGTTGGCCATACAGAATGATGGCCGGCCGGCCAACCACTGTTTCTGGGAAATACTTTGCTGCAAGAAAGCAGAAACAGAGCAAAATAGAGTGTTTTCGGGAGATGTTTATCCTCTCCGCCCTTTCTTATCATGAAGATGATCAAGGGAGGAGCAAATTCGATTATCAAATTATTAATCATTGCAAATTTGTTGCATGATGACTTTAGAAACGAAGGGACAAGAGCTCAATAAATGGGACAAGAGATAAACAATACCTTCTCCCTATCATGGAGTTATCTCAAGGGAGGGAGAAGACTTGCCTCATGAATCATCAAACATCACAACAATAGTATGCGATGATTCAAGACGCAATAGGTTCAATATAACGTCTGACTGAACCTAACCAAATTTTATTGTCTTTTTACCTCTTTTTTCTCCAATTTTATTAGTCTTTTTACATTACCTTTCCATTTTCCTTATCTTTTCTTCCTTTTTGTCCAAAGGTGATGGTTACATCCACTAAATCCAAAAGCAATAAAGGATAGCAAGCATGACTTGACCTGAGAAGTGAGCTTTTCAAGCCCCTTTCTACGAGAGAAATTACAAAGGAATGATCAAACTCATTTACAAGTGATAATGAATTCAGAGTAAAACCCAAAACGAGCGATAATGACTCCAAATCCAAACTTGATAATAAGCTATAATGAATCTTTCCTTTGTGATTTCCAAGGGTCTAACTAGAAAATTAGTCCCTTAGAAGTAATGCACCGGCGATAAAGAGAAGTATCAAACAAAGATCATGCTTAGCATAAGAGAGATGTAATACCCTAGTAATGAACCTTCGAAGAGATTAAACCATTTAGCATGAGAGGTTTCTTTTTTATGCCCTGAGCAGTAACCTTTGGTTTGATACAACTTTTTATCAAAAGAAACAAAGAAAGGAGGGAGATTGCAGATTGCTAATGAAAAGATAGATGATTACAATGGTGTGAATATGTATATTAAAGCTACGAAAAATTAAATAAAGAACTATCAACTCAAATAGATTGGAAACTAAGGCCTATACACCAAATCCATGAGGACTTACAACAACACAAGTATAATATTGAAAACATAAATTAAATAAACACTTAAAACAACCCCAAAATAGCACAAAACAGTGCTGAAAATTAGTTTGAAAAGATAGAAAATATGAACAAAAATGGAAGAGAACAAACATAATAAGCAAGCCTAAGGAAGGGTGGCTAACCCCTCCACTTTTTGTAACTTTAAAGCACATTTTTAAGCTTAAAAAAGGCTCTGAAATCAATATGAAGAGGTAAATAAAAGGGAGATAAAAGATGGTAAAAGAACTCAAGATATAGCTCTTGAAAGAGAGAAAAAGCTCCTTAGTTAACAAACCACAAACCAAGCACTCTCAAGGAGCTGAAGTTAGATTCAAGAACCTCAGCAAAAGCTTCAAGTTTTAGCTTAGAAGGTGTATGTTTAGTGTATGTATATTGCAAGAGAGGAGGGTAGTGTGTTGGACAAGTTTTTGGCTCGTGGAGAATTTTTCTAACCCCAAACCCTTAGGGCAGGTCTTGTATTTATCGAAAAACAGGTTCTCCCATTGAAAATATCAACAAAGGGACAGCTAGTGCAAGGCATGCACATGGGGATAGCTGGCTGTTGTAAAATATTTACTGTCGTTGAACATAACCGGTTGGCTATGAGGAGGTACGACCGCTCTAATGAAAATGGCCTGCCGACCATTTGTTGGCTAGCAGTTCTCTAAGTGGTTAGGCTAGAAAAAATAAGGTTTTGGTCCAAATGGGGTATAAGGTTTAGGTTTTAAAGCTTGAAACCGAGGCCTTTTGCTGAATAAAATCGAATGATTGCAAAGTATAACAATCCATCATTGAGTGTTCAGAATGAGGCGCCCAAGTCTTAAGGGTGGTCAAAATGGAGTGTCTACAGTTGCCCATCTTTGATAGAGCTCGAAGTCGTGAAATGACGTGAGTGAATGTCAAAGTTCGAAGACAACCCTTTTGACAAGGCCGTAAGACTTGGGTAGACAAACAAAATGTACATAAAATTGGTTGAACTCGAAAGTTGCCTACGTATCCCTTTGCAAGGAATCAAACTAGCTTAGTTCAAGGGCAAGATGCAAATGATATGCTCAAGACTACACTTAAAAGCTGGGCTTACATACTTCGCGAAGCCGATTATTTTGAAAATTCATGATCATTCAAGACAATGCAATTAGTAATAAATATGGCAAGATGACGGCACATGAATGAAACAAGCCTCAAGCTTAAATCAAAATAAACCCAATCATGTTTCACATGGAAAGGAGTAAGCAAACAACAATTCCAAACACGTTTCATGGGAAAGGAGGATGGTAGATACAAGCCAAACTACATCTCACGTAGAAAGGATGTGAGAAACTGCAAGCCAAATAACGTCTGACGTAGAGAGGGTGAAACGATGTAATCCAAACTAAGTCTCACGTAGAAAGGATGTGAAGATGCAAGCCAAACTACCTCTCACGTAGAAAGGATATAAGAAAATTCAAGCTAAACTACGTCTCACGTAGAGAGGAGTGAAAGATGCGAACCAAACTACGTCTCACGTAGAGAGGTGGAAAAGAAAATGCAAACCAAACTACGTCTCACGTAGAGAGGGACAAAAAAAAAAAAATGCAAACCAAACTACGTCTCACGTAGAGAGGAATGAAAAAAATGGAAACCAAACTACGTCTCATGTAGAGAGGGATGAAAAAAACGCAAACCAAACTACATCTTACATAGAGAGGGATGACAAAAATGCAAACCAAACTACGTCTCACGTAGAGAGGGATGAAAAAATGCGAACCAAACTATGTCTCACGTAGAGAGGAATGAACAAACTTAATGCATGCAACCAACCAAATCCACCATCGGGTGATAAGGATAGATACAATAAGATGAATAGGCACAATGCACATGGATGCAACACAATGTGATATAATTGCTATAGTTGATGCGAAATACAATGTGATGCATTTTCCATGCACCATGACAAAAAAAGAGAAACAAAAAGCGGTGGTTTTGAAAACACCTCATGGGGAAGTGGCGATGAACAACCCTATTCTGACGGGGATCTCCTTATTCTTTTTTTTTGTTTTTTAAACTTCAATCCTCAACTTACAGTCAGTTTTCACATACTGAAATTCGCTTGAGCTTGAGGTCAAGGCACATCCATACTTCAGAGACATGGCGAGACCTAGAACGACATATCCAGAATGACATTTCAAAATTTTATGTAGCTAAAACAAACCCAAATTCTTCAATTTTCCACTTTATAGATGAACACAAGACCCTCTATGCACAGAATAAGCAAGATCTCAGCAAAATAGGTCAGGACCCACTGTAGCTCGGCTTTTCGTGCTTCCTTTTGAAAGAATGAATAGCCCTTATAGTTCAGATTCCACTTGTGGGTTTTGAATCTGATTTCACAAGTGCAATGTGAAATAGTAGAAACACAAAAAGAGTCCAAATCTGGTAATTTCTTTTGGAAAATCGATGTTTTGAATCAAATGCCAAAAATGGACTGCTTTGCCAGATATCAAAGTTGTCACCTAAATATTTATTTTGGGAAATTTAGGAAACCCGTGACTCATACCAAAGGCCATTAATTCATCGTTACCAAAGTGTTTTGGTTCGGGAACTTAAGTATGAAAGGGGAAGGTCATTAATTGAGCACCCTACTCACCCGATCAAAGATTGGCCTATACTAATCATGATGTAATTCTTATGTACAGTATATGTTCTTATTTTATTTTTAACACACAAGTATAGACTAATTTCATTAGAAGTTGGAACGTTTGATTTCATGTTTGTTTTGAAAAAGTGTTTTGAATATGTACCACTTGAAAAAGTGATCTCATATATATACATTAATCAAAGTATCCCAATTTCAGTGAATAGCCTTCATCCACAGGCATTCAAACAGGTATATCAAGTAAGCAGTTAGCCTTTTGGTAGTATGTTTAATATGACAGCAATCATACTCATGCAATATGCTAAAGCCAAAATGCTTACCTTATGTCCGAAGGTGAGTCAAAAAAAAGCAAATAGTTAGAAAAAATGCATGATCCTAATTAATGCAACATGACTAATGCAACATATACAACGTGCAAGTAATAAGCTCGACTACTAGCATGGCATGCGAGTCAATTCAAGGTATGTGATAGCACACATATTCAAGTAAAGAGTTTGAACTTGACATTTGAATAATATGATGAGCCGAACTTTTATACATGCAAAACGAATGGATGCAAGTCATGGAAATGCTAATTTGAAAATATGATATCTCTATGCTAACCATCATAAGCAGATAAATAAAAGGGAGAAAGAATGGGGGTTGGAAGACATACAACTCATTACATATTTGTCCTCGCGAAGGAGGGTCTGAATGTCCAAGCGTCTGAATAAATAATTATTACAAATCCAAATAAATAATAATGAAAATGGGCTGTCTAATTTATTACAACAAATATGTACTGATTACGCGATGCTCCTCAGGAATTACTTTGCCTGCCTTGTTGGGAACTGTTTTGTTTCACCCTATCATTACTTTCAACCAAAAGTGTATTGTTTGCAATTTATTGGAGCCTTGCCGACCCAAAATACGACTCAGTCGAGCCCCAAATAAATCCAATCATATCTTGTTTTCTTGCAGAAATCTGTTTTTGTGCCTGAGGTGAAACAGTGCAGACAGGGTATTCCTAGCCATGTTTGTCTTTTCTACCCTTCTCTATCATAGAAAATATTCAAGAGATGAGCGAACTTGGTTCCCAAACCATCTATGGTTGCAAGTTAATTTGCAAGATGATTTTGAATGCGATAAGATAAAGATCAATAAATGCAATACATAACAACCATCTCTCTCTCCTATCATGAAGTGAATTCAAGAAGGGAAGCAGAGACGATTTAAGGTTCATTAAAATATCATGAATTGATGTAAGACAAGCCTTGACACAATAGACTTCGGCATAATGTCTGGCCATAAAGACGCTTCAAGATTCATCAAAACATCATGAATTGATGTAAGAAAAGCCTTGACACAATAGACTCGGTATAATGTTCGACCGAATCTAATATTAGTTCTTTATGTCGGTTGTAATCCAATTAATCAATTTTATTAGCCTTTTTTATTACCTTTCCATTTCTTTATCTTTTCTCCTTTTTGTTCAAAAGTGATATTTACGTCCACTAAGTCCAAAACATAATAAAGAGAAACAAGCATCAACTTAACTCGAGAAAATAAACCTTATTTTCTTTGGGGGAAATTACAAAGGAAGAGTCAAACTCATTTACAAGCAATAAGGGATTTCAAGTCAAACCCAAGATGCGTAACAAGGACTAGTCAAACTCAAAAGAGTGATAATGACTTAGGAAAAACCCAAAATGAGCGATAATGACTTGAAATCCAAACTTGATAATAAGCTATAATGACACTTTCCTTGGTGATTTCCAATGGTTTAACTAGAAAGTTAGTCCCTTAAAAGTAAACACACCGATGATAAAAAGAAATAAAAAATAAAAGATTGGCTTTAGTATAAGAAAGTTTTATGCCGTTGGTAATGAACCTCCGAAAAAGATTAAACCATTAAGCATGGAAAAATTTCTTTCTTATACTTGAATAACAATCTCAAATTTTCACAATTTTTTAATCGAAATAAGCAAAGAATGGAGGGAGGTTGCAGAGATGATTATGTAAAGTTGATTAATTGGTAAATACAACACAAACATAATATTAAAATAAAAATTATTGACATAAATTAAACAGCCCCTAATAGCATAATTTAAGCTAGAAAAGGTGAATAAATTCAAGTTAGTAAACAAATTTAAGGAAGGATGGCTAACCCCCTACTTTTATAACTTCAAATCACATATTTTAGATGTTAAAAAAAAGTCCCAAATCAGCCCCAAAACAGTGGCAAAAATTAGAGAAAACAAGTGGGAAACACAAGGATAAAAGCTTGGAATAAGGTTCAAGCAAGGGTGATTAACCCGTCCACCTTTGGGTAGGTTTTAATCACAAGTTTCAGCCAGTCCCAAAATAGTATGAAAACACAAGAATAAGATGAACAAAGATTGAAATAAAACAAAGGAAGCTTTACCTCTTGTAAAGAAGGTGTTCTTCTTGTAAACCAAACTTGATTCCAAAGCACCCTCAAGTTTGAGTTATGATTTTCAAGTCTCAAATCAAGTTCCAAGTTCAAGCTCTTGCATGGTATGTATGGATGATATGAGAGCTTCAAGGCTATGGAAGAACAAAGATGAACTCAACTTTTGTATAATTCTCACATCTCTTTGATATTTCTATACTTGATATTGTTTCTCCCTTTTTCACCAACCCTTAACATAGCATGATGAGCCCCGTATTTATAGGACTTGAGCTGCTGCTCAAAATATCTGCAGAATTGGACAGCTGGCAGATTGCTGTACAAACTGCCTGAAAAGTCAATAGGTCCGACCGGTCCTTGGTCTCCAGCCGGAGGTCACTGATGTACGACCAGAGGTCAATGTATGCCCACTATTCCTCACTTTCAGGTTCAATATAGGTACAAAACTGACTTTCTGGGATAGAAATATAGTGGGTATGACAAGTTAGAATTGTTTAGAGCTCGAACTCGGATTCTTTTATTGAGAATTAAAATCACTTACACAATGTAATCATCATCGAGTGCTCGGAATAAACTGGGGTGTCTACACCCACTAATAGGCATGACTGGCCAACATATGGGTTGGTCGGCCAATTGTTTGTACGACCGACTGATCGATCTGTTTCGGGGGCAAAATCAGGTTTTTACACCCGTGGCTTATATAAACACGGTTTAAGCGTTAGTTTCTCACACCTTTACATCCGAAAACTCTTTCTCTCTCTCTGTAGGCTCTCTTTCTCTCTCTGGATTTTCACTCTACTTGTGTTACCCAACGATCCACACAATCTTTTCTCGCGAAACCCTCTCGGCTCTCTACATTTTGAACTGATTAGATTTTGATTTGGTTGAGTTTTTTTGCTTTCTCATTGTTTTTGGGCTCATTCTCACATGTTTTCTTGGTATTTGTGCACTTACCCTCGAGTTTTCACTTTTCCCCTCACTTTCTCTCTCCTAGGGTTTGGGTTTTTTTGGTTTTCCGCCTATTTCCCTCATTTTCCTTATTTTTCTCTCACCACCCACACTACAACAAATCGCACCTTTGGTGACCACTTTTGGCTACTAAACGATTTTTAGTAGCCGAAAGTAAATTTTTTGGCGACTAAAAATTAAGTTTGTCGGCTTTGGTTCAAGATATAGCTACTAAAATATTTTAGTCGATAAATTTTACTTATTGGCGACTAAATTTAAATTTAGTCGGTAAAAACTCCACTTTCAGCGACTAAAAGAAGATATTGGTCGCCGTTAGTCCACATTTTAGGCCCCAAAAAAATCAAATTAATCGGCAATATTGTTTTGGCCGACTAAAATTAAAATTAGTCGCCAAATAAGACTTTTGGCGACTAAGATTTTCGTCGTTGTTCAGTCACCATTTGGCTACAAAAGGATTTAGTTGGCATATATATTACTTTGCTGACAAATAGAAAAATTAGTCGCTAAAGGTTGAATTTTCAACGCGGTAATTCCTTTATTTCTGCGCGTGCCCCTCTCTCTGTTATACAACACAACTTCACACTTTCTATCACACACATATACTGTCCTTCACCAAACCTCACAAAAAGCATCCCCCTTACCGTATGGAGGACATTGCGACGGCCACCACCACCGGCACAAATCACCACTGTCACAAATCACCATCGTCATAGGCGCACATCACAAGTTCTCTCTCAGAGGACATTGCAATGACCATTGCCACCGGCACAAATCACCACTGTCATAGCCGTACATCGCAGGTTCTCTCTCTCTCTCTCTCTTTCTCGCGCGCGCGCGCGCTGTCACTCTCGCTCACGGTCTGTCTGTGCGTGTCTCTCTCTGTTAATCGAGCTCTCTCACACAGTCTCTATCTCTCTCTCTCCCCCTTACTCTACTTCCCCCTCTTCTAACATTGTTGGTTTAGGGTTTATTCAAGCTTGAATGCATGTGCCTGTAATTTATTAAAAATTTCAAAAATGATGTTTAATATATGTGTGTGTGTATATATAATGCTTTGTACACATATTGCAGGCGTCTCTCTCTCTCTCTCTCTCTCGTTCGAGCTCTCTCACTCACAGTCTCTCTCTGTCTCTGTCTATCTGTCTGTCTCTCTCTCGCCCCTGGCTCTGTTTCCTCCTTTTCTCACATTGTTTCTTTAGGGTTTATTCAAAATTTAATGTATGTGGCTGTAATTTATGAAAAATTTCAAAGATGATGTGTAATATATGCAGGTGAATGTGTGTATATATAATGCTCTGTGTGTATATATGCAGATGATATATGCAGATGTATTAATACATGGATTCAATGAAATTCCAAGCTGACCATAGTAGTGCAGTAGTAAAGTAGCCAACTTTTGTGAATCCAGTGTTTCAGTTTAAGTGATTTTGTGTAGTTTTGGGCATTGGGAAATTGTTAGATTTAATTATTTAGGCTTGATTTGGTTATAAATTTTTAAAATGCAAACAAATATTATACTTTTGATTTGGGCTATGAGAATTCTGTTAAGTTAAAGATCCAGATCTGCCTGCAATTTTTAAGTCCATTGATCTATAAGCATTCATGAAAGTTATCGAGGTATTGGCTTCTAATAAGACTTCAATGGATGTTAAACAAAGCCCTGTTAATTTGTTCATGATCAGCAATGGCAATTTCTCAATAAGCCTTTAACCACGGTATGAATTGCAGTAATATCCAATAGATTGTTCATATTAATGACTGAAGAAAACTACTGTCGTGGATTGGATGTGGATTCAATTAAACCTTAAAGTTGTATCAGTTTATGCATCCCAAAATATGCAATTTGAGTAATTTTTAGCATACCTATGTGGTTTAGTAGGGATCGGATCTTTTGTCTCCAAACGTTTTTGTCCCTCTGTCTCAATACACTTTTAGCTATTGGAATATGTATCAAAGAATTTGTAACTCGAATTTTCACATGATCCGAGGAATTGAAGTAATTAAGACTATGTGGTTGAGTAAGTATCAAATCTTCTGTTTGCAAACTCTTTTGTCCATCTGTCTCAATGCACTCTTAACTATTGGATGATGTATCAAAGATTTTGTAACTCTAGATTTTTACATGATCTTAGGAGCGAAAGTACATTAAGATGGGTAGACAGAGATTTAGAAATAGAAAATCTTTAGTTTGTGCAATGACATGTTATTTGTCTACTTCAGATGCCCATTACTTATTATTGAAATCATGAGTTCAAATCTCCTCAAATTGACGTATGTTGTCGCAAATATACAGTGTTTGTTAGCCTTTGGTTAATACGATACTATTAATAGTCATATTAGGTAATCTTTGCTTCACTTGTAGGGTTCAAAAGATGGACAAGAGTTGGATGATGATAAAAGATAAGTTGAAAAGTAAGGAGTAGCAACAAGGTGTTAAGTCATTTATTGACTTTGCTACGAAGGATTTAGGCCCACACGATGACATTTGTTGTCTGTGTGTCGATTGCTTGAATGACACAAAACATAGTTGACAAGTTGTATGGCTGCACTTGATTCGAAGAGGAATCGCGTGTTCTTATAGAACTTGGGTGCACCACAGGGAACATGTTCCATTGTGTCATGATTAGCCTAGTGTGTCAAACGATGATGGTGAAAGAGATGGAGCTGCAAAGTTTGACATTGACGATAATTTGGGTGAATTGCCTATTATGTTGGAAGAGATTTACATGAGTGGCCTCATGGATGATCATATCAACGAAAAACCTAATAGCTCAGAGAGAGAAAATTTAGTGAAGTTCATTAGGTTGTTTGATGATGCTCGATGCAAAGTGTACCTGGAGTGTGAAAAGTTCTCCATGTTGTCCTTCGTTATTAAGATGCTTCATATTATGGTGTACAATAAATGGAGCAACAAATCTTTCAAGATGGTTATGTAAGTTTTTAAAGGCATTCTCCCAAAGTGTGATAAAACTATTCCATGGACCCTTTATGAAGTAAAAAATTTCTTACGTGAATTGGGTTTGGAATACGAGGCCATTAATGCATGTAAGAATGATTATATTTTGTTTTGGAAGGACAATGCAAAAATAGAGAATTGCTCTACATGAAAGGAGTCTAGATGCAAGTTCAACAATGAGAGTGTTAAAAAGATTCCTCACAAAATATTGAGGTACTTTCCTTTGACACCGAGGTTGAAGAGATTGTACATATCGAAAAAAATCGCCGCAGATATGAGATGGCACAAAGAGAAGCGTGTATGTAGACACCCCATTTTTGACCGACCTTAAGACTCAAATGTCATCGATTGTGCACTCGGTGATTGCGCATGTTTGTGCTCGTTTTGAGTTTTCAGAGCCTTCGGCCGTGCGCCTTGTCTCGGGACCTCTTAACTTTCTCCTCTTGGCCTGGTTTTTGGACCATGCCTTGTTGCCTTCGCCTAGAGGGAGACAGAGGCCCATAGGCCACTTTTTGTAGTCGTAGACTACCTTTCCCTCTCGTAGGCCACTTTTTGTGCCCGTAGACTAGTTTTCGAGGCTTTCGGCTGAGTGCCTCGCCTTGCAGACTCTTGTCTTTCTTCATTTTTGGTTTGTTTTTGAACCAAACCTTCTTATCCTTTGCCTGGAGGGTGGAACAGGGGTGTAGACCAGTTTCTCCCCTGTAGACCACTTTTTGTGGTCGGCCAGCTAGGGTTGGTGGTCTATGGACCACCTAAGGTGGTCGGCAGCCTACCACCACCTTCCTCTCTCCCTGCAGACCCTTTCTTCCCCTCTGCCGACCAGTTTTTGTTCCTGTAGACCACTTTTTCTGGTCGGCCGACCAGTTGAGGTGGTCGGCCGACCATTTTAACTGGTCGGCGGCCTTCCTGCTTTTTCTACAGATACTTTCCTTGCCAGCTATGCCAGTTGTTAGGCACAGAAGGCATCCTCCATACACGTGTATGGAGGGATTACTTCAAGCCTCTAGCTTGCTCAACAAGCTTGAGACTTGGTTTTCTATAAGAGGAAGGCTCTCTCTCCATTTCCAAGGTTCAAAAAATTTGCTTAGGGCTAAATATATCCTTCTATCTCTATATTTCTCCCTATCTCTCTATATTTGTGTTGTTTTGTGCCAAAAAGTGAGTTTTGTTCATACTTTTGCGCTAAACACCTAGTGAAACACCTTCACTCTTGAGCTGAGGTTCTTGGAGGTTTGTTTGAAGCTCAAAAGCTTGGTTTTTGCCTCTGAAGTTGCTGCTTTGAAGTTGTTCTTCAAAGGTGAGTCTATACCCCCTTTTAGGCTTTATTTTCATTGCTTATTTGGCCCTATTTGCATGATGTTTTAGGCCTAACTTTCAACTGTAAAAAGCTTCATTTTCAAGTGCTTAAAGTGTTTATTTGAGGCCTCTTTGGTGTTGGGGGTGGTCTACCTCCTTTTGTGCCTTGTTTTGTTTTGTTTTGTGCCATCCTTTTAGGCCTTCGAGATCACCTTTGTTTGGCCTCTTCACCACTGAATTCCAGAGGAATTTTAGTGGTGAAAAGGTGGTTTTGAGGCCCCAAATGGGTGGGGGTTGTCCCCCCTCCTCTTCTCTTGTGTGCTTGTGTTGATGGCTCATCAAAGTAGCATGTCCTTTTAGCATGTTTTGGCTCTATCTCAGCATGCCTTAGGCCTTATTTTAACATGATATAGTTCTGTTTTGGCTTGGTTTGATTACCTCTTGCATGCTCCTTGCACTTGTAGTGCAATCCTCTCTATGGCCTTAACATGCATCATGCTTTGGACCATCATTGTAGCATGTTTTTGGCTCCACTCTAGCAAGCTTTTATTCATGTTTTGCCATGCTTAAGCTCTGTTTCATGTGATTTTGGTCATGCATGCCTTGCTTTGTATAGCCATAGTGCATTTTTGTCCACTAGCTTTGTGTTTTGAGTCCACTAGCATGCATTACTTGGGCTATTTGTATGATTTAGCATCATTTGATATATGATTTCAGTGCATGAAATGTGGTTATACTCTCTCATGCTTCACTCTTTCAATGCTTTTGGAAGGTCATGCTTTATGCCTCAATCATGAGCCAATTGGCATGCATGCTTGCCTAAGCTTTTTGGGCTGTCATCTCAGTGTATTTTTGGCCTTAATTTTCCATGATACAATTCTGTTTTTGGTTGGTTAGAGCATCCCTCATTTGCTCCTTACACTTGTAGTGTAATCATGCTCATTGGCTTTGCTTGCATCATGTTTTATGCCTCTCATTCTAGCATATGTTGGCTATGTTCAAGCATGTTTCTAGCATTGTTTTGGCATGTTTTAGGACTGTTTTGGGTCATCTTGGTCCTTTGGGGCTTGCTTGATATGGCTATGGTGCAAGTGCCTTTGTTAGTCTTGAGTTTTGAGCACCATAGCATGCCATACTTGTGATAGTTGTATGTCATGGCATCATTTAACATGTTATTTCAGAGCATATAGCGTTGCCATGTTCTTACTTCTTTCATTCTTTGAGTGCTTTAAAGAGTTGTGCCTTTGTGCCTCGCTTATGAGCTAATGCGTATGCATGCTTGTCTAGGCTTTCGAGCTCCCATCCCAGCATGTTTTGGTCTTTGTTTTGACCTAATTGAGCTCTGTCTATGGCTGGTTCAATCCTTTGTGCCATGTATTGCATGCCCATTGTGTAGTCCTCTTTAGTAGCCTTGTGCCTTAGGCCTTCTAGCATGCTTTATTTGTGGTGTCTATATGATTTGGCATCATTTAACACTTGATTTCAGAGCATATAGCATTGCCATATTCTCATGCATATCACTCTTTGATTGTGTTTGAAAGTTGTGTTTTATACCTTATTCATGGGCCAATGCATGAGCATGCATCTTCTTGCATTTAATGTTGGCATTTCGAAGCATTTTGGCCACTGTTTTGGCATGTATGAGAGCTGTCTAGGGGCTGGTTTGATCCATTGGGCATTGCATTACATAGCCCTTGTGTTGTGTCCTTCACCAGTTTCAAGGCTTAAGGACTCTAACTTGCCGTGTTCATGTTGTTTGCATGTTGTGGCATTGTATTGTGTTTCGAATGTTGTATGTGTTGCATTGTGTTTGGATTGGACGTCAATTCAAACATGAGAAACGAGGGGCGTTTCATACTTGAAGTGATGAAACGCGCCTCATTTCTCGGTGACCAGCCCTCTTGATCATGCATGATAGAGGCGGAGGCTTTTATGTGTTATTTGTGCATTCATTGACATTGAATTGTGCAAGCTTGGCTTCTCGGCCGTTATGCATTGCGATGCTCGGTTGGTGGCCCGAGAGTCGAGTACCACACCTCCCTTGAGCTTTAGAAATGATAGGGAGGGTGGTTGTGCACACATATCTTGCAAATACACTGCTATGCCCCTTCTTGTTCTCTGTTGCAGCAAAATTGGGGTCTGGCAGAATTTCTGGTCGGCAGACCAGTAAAAGTGGTGGGCCGACCACTTTTTCTGGTCTACAACCAGTTTAGGTGGTCTACAGGTGGTCTACACCACCCTTTTCTGGTCGGCAGCCCACCAGGAGGTCCCCATGTTGGAGTAGAAGCTATCTGGAGGTTTGTGCAATGTTCTGAGATCAAATGCAAATAGAGACAAGTCTGGGTATCGCAATGGATTTTCGAGCGAGAAACCAAGTGCATACATTGTTCAACTTTCCATAGCAGATGTAATAACCCTCATTACTGATCACTGATTTATACCGATTACTGCTAAATTAAGACCGATTATGGAAAGTAAATGAACTGATTGAATTACTGAACTGACTAACTGGAAACTGGAACTGAATCGACTGGGTTTATATGTGTTATTTTGCATTCTATCTGTTTGACTATTTGATTATCTGTTCAGTTTGTTTCGTTTGAATTGCTAATTGAAGACCTTATCGGCGGCCGAACCAGAAATCGTTTAGTGTTTCATGATCATCATAATTTATGTAATTTTATAGTGTAATTATCTGAAAACTGATTAGGTATGATTAAATTAGAGTAAATGTTGGTAAGTTACATGATTTGAGTTTATTTACAATTAGACCACTTAGTGGCCACTATCTACACACCTTTGAGACTCTATCTTGCATTACACAACACATTTCATCAGCCACATTTTGCTACTCACCACCGAATTTAGAGAGAGAGGAAGTGAGAGACTTGAATTCATTTGAAGATTGGCTTGATTGAGAGGATTGAAGTATAGATTTCATCTTTAGGCTTCTACACTTGAATTACAAGACCTAGGAAAGGTAATTGAACCTCTCATTGTTGTATTTAAGATTGTTCTATCATGATTCATTTCAAATTGTAGAGCTAAGTCATGAATTGATTCTAGCATGTTGAATTGAAGCTTAATTGTTGCATGCATGTGCATATTAGCAAGTTTTGAGGTTGTAGATCCATCATTTCTCACATGCATGTTCATGAATTTGCAATGGTGCATGTTTTCAACTTGTTTTTGGAACAATTGGCTCATTAGAGCATCAAATTGAAGCTTTGAAATGATTTGAATTCATGCATGTTTGCATGTTCTTCATGTTCATGAAATGGGTTTGAATTTGGATTTATTTGACTCACCCTTGGGCTTTAAATTCACAAATTGAGCTTTGAAACTTGTTGTATATTGAGTTTAGTTGTGTTTTCCAGAATTTGGGCCCAAGAGGTTGAGTTTTGAGCTTTGGAATGCTTGGTTTGAGCTTGGGAGGCAAATCTGGAAATTCCAGATTTTGGCTTCTACGCTCGAGCGACCACCATTTACTCTGAGCTACGCTTGAGCGAAGGAATGGTGGCTCGAGCGTAAATTGCAAGCTCTCAGAATCTTGGTGTGCGCAGGCGTACGCTCGAGTGAAGGGACCTACGCTCGAGCGAAGAGCTGTGTCTCACGCTCGAGCGAGCATCGAGCGTAAATTCTGAGCATCCAGTATTTTTACTGTAGCACATGGTCCGCTCGAGCGACGGATTTCACGCTCGAGCGGAGCTCTTTTGTCTGCATGTCCGCTCGAGCGAAGGAATCCTCGCTCGAGCGAGACCCCTGTTTTTAGCAAATTTTGTAAAGTGTTCAAAAGTGCATCCTTGCATCCTCTTTCCATCCTAGGCATTCCTAGGGCATATTTAAGGCATCTTAAAGAGGATATAGATGTAGAACCACACCGAGGCAAATTAGGGATTAAGTAATTATCTTTCCCAACTGTGAAACTTAGTGTGTGTTCAATCTGTTAACTGTATAGGGTTGGCATTCCGAGGAGACGCTCTAGTTCACTGTAGCCCAGAACTTTGTGAGTAACAACTGTGTAAAGATATGTTCAAATGATTATTTTCTGAACACTGAACTGTACTGTTTTCTGAACTGTTTACTGTTTACTGTTTACTGAATGAACGCATGTCCTATATTCTGAACTATACTGTGGCATCCTTAGCACCTACTGTTTACTGTTACTGTTACAGAGATCTCTGTCGGTTCCCTCGTGGAGCCACTACTGTTTACTGATTGATGGCCATCATTACTGTTCGGTCTTTCAAGACCTACTGTTTACTGTTATGCTAATGGATGTACCACATATGACTGATTGACTGAAAGACTGAAATACTGATTTAATAAACTGTTTTCATTACTGTACTGTAAGGACATTCATTCTAAACCTCTTTACGCATGGTGTTATTCACTGGGCTTTAGCTCACTGCTCATATATATATGTAGGTGTACAGGCACCGGATCAAAGCTAGAAGCGTCGGGGTAAACTCCCATTTTGTCAAGCCAACCAATGTGCCTCACTACGAGGTTCCGAGCCTGCCAACTAAGGCTTAGGGGTGTTTTCATTTCCCCGTTTGTCCCTGCACTGTTTTGTAATACTGTATAGATTGCACTGTAATGGTTATTAGGGACTCGATCTCTGTCCTGAATGTTTGTAAAATGTTTTGCATACTGTGCTATACCGTATATATATGTGAATGTATGAAAAATCTTTTTGGCATACAGACTGTCACAACTCATTGGACATTGTTTATTTATTGTATTGGCTTCCGCCATGCCCTTGTACTCTGTTATACTGTCTTACTGTTAAGCAGGCCTTCGGTAATCTTGGATTACTGGCCGGTTACGGTGCTAAACCCATAGGGGCGGGTTTGGGTCGTGACAGCAGAGCTGAGTAGTGTAGTTTAATGCTTACTTGATAATTAGCATGTTTATGTAATTTAATTAATTTGTTAATTAGTTAAAGTGATATAATAATTAGTTGTAGCTAGTTATTCAATTTGTTGTATAATAACTAGTTTAATTAGATTAGTTAGATAGCTTAGCTTAGTGTAGCTAGCTTAGCTTATTCTTTCGGACCCTCCGTCGAGAGGGCAAATGTTGTAATAAGTGTGCGTGTGTGTGATGCATGTCTTCCAACCCCATTTCTTTCTCCCTTTTACTTATCAGCTTTCGATGGTTAGTTTTAGGGTATATTTCAATTAGTATCCTTATGCTTGCATGCGTGCATCCATTCATCTGTCTTGCATGTACGAGGCTCGGCGCATCATACAAACTGCATTGTATTTCAAATACCAATTTAAATACATGTTATCTACTTGATTCACATGACATTCTAGATAGCCAAGCCTATTTTAGTTGCATTTTTGCATGTGTTGCATTAGGCATCTTAACATAAACTAGGATCATGCATGATTTCTAACTAGTGTTCTATTTTGGCTTGGAGTACACTGTAAGTGTTTATGCTTTAGCATCCTTGCATGTGTAAGTGACTGCCATGATAGCATGCTTGCTATGAGGCTATGTGCTTATGTGTTTAAATGCATGAATGCCTGTGGATGAAGGTTTGATTGCCTGAATTGGAACAACTCGAAGATTCTGAGTTTTAAGCCCACTTGAAGTGGCAAAATCATGTTTTTCAAAGCCCACTTGAGGGTGGCAAATCCGCGCTTTAGCCTACTTGCGAGTAATACTTTCAAATCACTTTAAAAAACAAATATGAGTTATTTTGTTCCAATCCGCGTGATTGAATCTATACTTGTATGCTGTGCGCATCACATAGTAAGGTTAGCTAATAAACTGGAAAAAGAACACATGTGTTTTCAAAATAACGTATCATGTTAGTAGAGGCCGATCTTTGATCGGGCGAGTGGGGGTGCTCATTTCAGGACCTTCCCCTCTCGTACCCAAGTTCCCGAGCTGAGGCAACTTTGGTGATGACGGACACGTGGCCTTAGGCACGAGTCAGGGTTTCCTAAATTTTCCAAAACAAAATATTTAGGTGGCGACTCTATAATCTGGAAAAGCAGTCCATGTTTGACACTTCTTGATTAAAATCGATTTTCCAAAACGATTTATCAGATTTGGACTCTTTGGTGATTTGTCAGTCTTACATTGCACTTTGTGAGATTAGATTCAGAACCGTGACAGGAGTCCGAACTGTAGTAGCTAGAACTACAATTCGCGCCCTCTCCGAAAGGAGGGCGCGCGGAGCGAGTTCGGGCGATCTACAGTGTAGGTATCCAGTCGATGGTTAGGCATGGAAGGACTTTGATATGCAGCATCCTAAGTTTTTTGTGGAACCCCGGAATGTAAGGTTAGGGCTTGCCACGGATGGTTTCAATCTGTTTGGAAATATGAGCACATCGTACATCATGTGGCCCCTACTCTTAATGCCTTACAATCTTCCCTCGTGGAAGTGTATGACAGAGCCATTTTTGATGATGTCAATGCTTATTCCCGATCCATTCACCCCTGGAAGAGACATCAATGTTTACTTGTAACCATTAATGGAGGAGTTAATGAGTTTGTAGGAGCATGGTGTGCAAACATATGATACCTCAAACGGTCAAATATTTAAAATGCATGCAATAGTCATGTGGACCATCAATGACTTCCCTACATATGGAACCATGTCTGGTTGGACTACAAAAGGTTACTTGGCTGCCCTAATTGTAACATGGATGCATCATATTAGTGTCTGCGAAGTAAGATAGGGTATATGGGTGCCCGCCGCCACTTGCCTGCGAACCATATTTGGTAAAGAAGTAAGCTCTTCAATGGTCAAAATGAGCATCGGTCCAAACCTGTGGAGTTATCGGGAGAACAAATACTGCAGTAAATTGATTCGGGGACATACAAGCCGTATGGCAAGCATCCAAACAACCGAAAAAGACAATGGAATGAAAATCCACCTTCAAATTGGACAAAAAGAAGCATTATGTTTGACCTACCTTATTGGAAAACGTTGTAGCTTCGACACAACCTTAATGTCATGCACACAGAGAAGAATATATGTAACAATCTGGTTGGGACACTACTGAGCATTGATGGCAAGAACAAGGACACGGATAAAGCATGCTTGGATCTAGAAGACATGCGAATACGAAAGGAGTTACACTTGAAGAGGAGTTCCAATGGCTCATTTGAGAAGCCTCCGACATCGTACACATTGTCCTCGGTAGAGAGACAAGGTTTTTTTGATTTCTTGAAATCGATTAAGTACCTTGATGGCTATGTAGCAAATATATCCAACTGTGTCACCGCTTATGGTGGAAAATCAGCTGGCCTCAAAACTCATGACTGTCATGTTCTTTTACAATGATTACTTCCAATTGGGATGCGTGGATACCTTTCGAAGGAGAATGGGACCACACTTTTTGAGTTGGGAAATTTTTTCAAACAGTTGTGCTCAAAGACATTGAGGGTGACTGATTTGGAGAAAATGGAGGAAGAAATCATACTTATACTTTGTAAGCTTGAGAACATTTTTCCTCCTGCGTTTTTTGATGTCATGGTCCACTTGGCAATTCATTTGCTTCACGAGGCTATGCTTGGAGGGCTTGTGCAATATTGATGGATGTATCCCATTGAGAGGTAACACCACGAGTTCCCGAACATCCCTATTTAAATATAGTAGATAATGTAAATATTAACATTCAAATCATATGGCCATGTAGGATGCTCGGACTTCTGAAAGGATTTGTTCGCAATAAAGCTTGGCCAGAAGGTTCCATTGCGGAGGCTTACATTTCAAAAGAGTGTACGACGTTTTGTTCAATGTATTTAGACGGCGTTGAAATGGTGTTTAATCGGGAAGAAAGGAACTATGACGGGGGTGACAATGGCCCGGGGTTGGCGGTTTTCACTCAAAATGTTCGTCCGTTTAGTCTACTAACAACGACAATTGATGTGTCTGTAGCCGACTGTGAAAGGGCTCATTGGTTTGTCCTACACAACAGTTTAGAAGTGGAAGAACATGTAGAGTACGACTTGAACCTGTGACCTACTATATGTGACCTATATGTTTTTTTTTTTTTTGTTTTTTTTTTTAAAATTTTTTTATAGTAATCATTCTTCAAATTACTTATGAATTACATTGTCCTACGTAGGGAACACAAGATGTTGTTGCAACAACAACATGGAAGTGCATGCGACATTGCCAAGATACAATGCAAATAATTTCCTAAATGGTTCAAAGATCGCGTATGCTAAAATTCCTTATAGTGTAGTTTATACATGAAGTTAAGTTATGTCAAAAATAACAAGACACTTTTTTTTTTTTTAAAATGTAGATGAACCAATTGCGGCACAAAAAGTCACCCAAAGCAACCGATGAGATATGGTCACTGGCAAATGGTCCTAACAGCTTAGTGAACACATATTCGGGATGCATTTGTAATGGCGTCCGATTCCATGTTCGCGACCGTGACAACCGTCGTAAAACTTAAAATAGTGGATTGGTAGCGGAAGGGAACCATGAAGGCCAATTCATAAAGTTCTACGGCTACATTTGTAAAGTTTGGGAATGACATATTTGTTTAGACATTGTGTTGTTTTGTTCCAATGTGAATGGTATAACATCGGCAGTAACAGAACTTTGCGTGTCAAACCACATTTCACTACTATTGATGTAAGAAGTCGATGGTATAAAGATGACCTGTTTGTGTTACTAAGTCAAGTTCAACAAGTTTTCTACGTGCATGATACGAAGTTAGGTGCCAATTGGAGAGTAGTAGAAAAGTTTCAACATCGAAGAATTTGGGATGTGCCCGAGTTGGATGTGCCACAACCTGATGATGTGTTCCAACAAGATGAAAGCACTGATGTTGTATGAATTGAGCCTATGGATGATGATGTGGTTTTGCGTCGAGATGATATTGATGATGAAATTATTCCAATGGAAGTTTTGCAGTCTGATAACTGTGTACAACCTAAGGTTGGTATGGATGATGATTTTATTTGTGATGATGAAGATGAACCAACAATGGAGGGTGACAATGAAGAAGAAGATGAGCTTGACAGTGATTTTGATATAGATATGGACATAGAGTGTTGACGTATGGGTTCTAAATTTGGATGTGTGATAGAGTCTTGATGTATGGGTTATAAATTTGGATGTGTGTTCTTGGTAGTCATTGTTTTGTCTTTTTGTCTTTTTGTTGATGTAATGGGGAAAAGGATGAAGGAGATTGTTGTTTGTTATGTGTCATGTAATTAGATGAGACTTTAGTCCTTTTGTTTATGTTCTTCATGTCATCATGTTGAGCTGTATTGTAAAATTTTTTGCAATGTTGAACCTTTTAAATTGATGAACCTCCTCATTTGACATTTAAGCTTAACATTGGTTTATGTACAACATATTTCTTTGACAATCATTATCAATTATTTTCCTTTGTTGTCTTGTTGTAATTTTGTGAGTACTTTAGCTTCTGTAAATAATCCATATTGGTCATAATATCGATGATGCATGTGACGTTTTTACTTAATATATCATGTTTGCAACTATATTGCAGCTACCATCGTGGTTCCTAGGACGAAGATAGGACGGCGTAAGAAAACAGCAACTGACCCCATAACATCACCCTCAGGAACATCTGCACATGTCATTGCCATCCGACTGACTTTATCCGATGAGACACAACTGCTGGATGACACACAAATAGTTGTGGAAGAGACATAGGCTCATGGCGTAGGTAAGACCATTGTACTTTTTTGTTGCATCTTGAGGGTTGAGTGATTGAGGACTACAATGTTTATTCTTCTTCTGGGTAGTTTTGTGGGTGTGTTTCGGCCCCAAAAGAGATCATTTTATTTAACTTAAGTAAATGATTTTTCTTCACCTAGAAAGAAAATTTCTTGAATGTACAAAAAAATTACATTCAAGCTCAAATAAAAAAATTATAAACCCCAAGAAAATTTGCTGATAAAATTTAAAATTTAATAGTAATTTTTTTTGACACAAAAGGTAGTTGGGGAGCATTTCAACCACTCTAGAAATAACTTATATCAAGCATATTACCTATGATCATTCTTGTTATAATCTTCAAAAATGGGATTTTTTTATTTTTGGACCTTTGGGTTGATATAATCTGGATTTAATATAGGGAACTGGATCTAATCTCATCACATTAGGATACCAAGTATTCTCTTATTGTCTCGCAACCTTCACCAAAGATGTATGAACTTGTTTTGGATTGAATTGTGGTTTTTAATTATTATTTTTTTAATTTATCAATATTCAGTCTATTAGATTGATTAATCTGAAAATCAATTTCACTGTCTTGCTGGGTTCTTTTTTTTTGGAAAATAAATTTGTGTTCGCTGAGCTTGCTAACTTGTTTACTGTTGCTGCTGTCTCGCTGTTCTGCTGGCTATGGCACATGCTAAGCTGCACAGCGTAAGCTATTAGATGCAGTAGTGGCTGTATTGATCTTGCTCTGGCCTGGGTTTTTTGTTTCTCATTTGGTATATTAGATGTTGACTTTGTAGCAGATTGTTGTCTTGATGACAGGTGCATGCTTATGGTGTTGTTTGCCATTGCTGTTCTTGTTTTTTTGATGTTATATGTTGTCCATATATATGTTGCACTGTTGCCTGCTACCTGTTGCTGTTTTGCCCATAGAGGGTGACTGACCTGTTTTTAAGGCAATGCTAGCAGTGATTTTTCTTTGTGTGTACTTGTCCTTTAATTCCCTTTGGTTTGGGACTATGTTGGATAGTGTTTAGCCCACGACTAGCAAGTTTTTTTTGTATTGTTTCTTGCTTTGTAGATAGCTTTGTAGTGCCTGAGGGATGCCTCTTCTAAGCTTTTGTAAATATTTTATCGTTTTAAATTATAACTTACGTAAAAAAAAAAAAACCATTGTAAGTAATTATTGTCGATTATACGTTTGGGACACTATTTACAATTTGAAGGCCTTACACTTGTTGCCCCTTCTTGACCAAGGAAAAGTACGTCAACTCGAGTATGCAGATCTACACTCGGAAAAGGAGTGCAAAAAAAAACCTTGCGAGCAAAAAAGGGGAGAAACTACATGTTTATGTCAATCACATGTTGAATGCACTTAGTGGCGGGAATGCCACCCCTGCAACAAATGAGTTGGGATTGTAAGGGAGTGAAGTCATGGAAGAAAATCAATCAGAGTATCAAAGATGCTGTTGTACAAGTTGTGCTAGTAATTTATGACCTTAAACTAAATGTCTTCATTACGTAAATTTCCAATTGCTGCATTTAATTTGTGTAATACGTCACACACTTATGCTTGCAGGACAAGTTTGAAATTGATGAGGATTTTCATACTAATGAACAAGCTCAAGAGATCATTGATACAAAGGCGTATCTCTTGTACAAGGATTGGAGGTACAACCTAAAGCAACACTTCGAAAAACTTGAAGAAGAAGGTGTTGATGAGCCATATAGTCATCTGCCTACAGGAGTTTGCTTGGACGATTGGAAACATATGATTGATGTGGCTCGGAAGGGTGAATCTCATTTGGTAACAAACAAATATAAACGATTCTATTGCTCTAGTTGTGTATTATGCATTGATATGTACTAACTCTTGAATAATTCCTTTTTTTTAGAAATGCTCAAAAGCTGGTAAAGCAAATAGGAGTTTGCTACCATACAATCATACAAATGGATCTCGATCCTTTCCAATAGCAATGTCGCTCATGGTGAGCTAGATGCATTTGGAAAATATTTCTCATCACTTATATATGTAACCAAAAGTCATGGTTACTACTGTGACAAATTAATTTTGTTATTCGAAAGTAACAGGTAGATGAGAATGGAAAGTTGGATTTTTCAGAATTTTATTCAAAATCACACAAATCGAAGAAAACAAACACAAGGATTCATCCCAAATGTGGTGAGCTACATGTAAGGATTAAACTCTTTTTCCAAATGTATTTAATATTAATTAGTATCTTAGCACAAAATTGCATGTCATTCTTTGTGCCTTTGTTGAATAGTCTACTTTTTTTGGTAATGACAGGATGTGATGGTGAATCTACAAGCGTTAGCCACGGATGCGGGAATCCCATTGACACAGGAGGAACTCTCACATCAAGTGCTTGGACAGAGAAAGAATTACTTGCTTGGATTAGGGATTGGCCCACGACCCCATTTGTCATCTGATAGTATAGCACAATCTCGTGACAAACAAATAGAGGCAATGAGATTTGAGATGGAGGTTCTTCTTGAGATTTGATGCAGGAGAAAGAAGAGCGCCAGAGAGATCATGAAGAGATGATGAGAGAGAGAGAGAGAGAGAGAGAGAGAGAGAGAGAGAGATGAGCTAATGAAAGAAGTAGAAAAAGGAAAAAAAAGCAAGGGAGTTGCAACAAGAACAACTTAATCATCTCAACTCCGTGGTTTTACGACTCACAACTCTGTTGGAGGGTTTAGAGGGTCATCATCGTATTTGGTAAGAATAATTTTATTCGTATGATACTAAAACTTATACAAAAATACTTCACATATTGACATTATTGTTTTGGACCACTTGGAATTGTTTTGACATTATACAAATAAGAGGAGAAAGAAAAGAACAAATTAATTTGTTAACTAATTAATTAATTATGTAAAAAAGAAGAGGAGCAGCGAGAATATTAAATGATGCAAATTTCCCATGTTATACAACAATGGAATTTCATTAAATGATAAACTTTAAAAAAAAAAAAAAAACCACATAGGACCTTGACAAAATAGCCCTCAAACCACTGTTTGACTCTCACGGATAACTTCCCCTTGACAATAGGAGTTGTGACAACTAACGGAATGTAATTAGGACCTGTAGTTTGGGAGTTAGAGCCGAATACGCCTTGAACTTAGTCGAAAAAGGGCGTTCCGAGGGCGAAAATTCAAAACATCCCTCGAACCACCATGTGGCTCTCACGGATAGCTTTCCATTGACAAATAGGAATTGTGACAACTAATGGAATGTAATTCGGACCCATAGTTCGAGAGTTAGAGCTGAATACGACTTGAACTTAGTCGAAAAATGGTATTCCAGGGGCGAAAATTCAAAATAGCCCTCGAACCACCATGTGGCTCTCATGGATAGCTTTTTTTTGACAAATAGGACTTGTGACAACTGATGGAATGTAATTTCGATCCATGGTTTGGGAGTTAGGGTCGAATACGCCTTGAACTTAGTCGAAAAATGACGTTCTGATGGCGAAAGTTCAAAACAACCCCTGAGCCACCGTGTGGCTCTCACGAATAACTTCCCCATGACAATTATGACCTGGGATAATAGACAGAATGTAATTAGGACTAGTAGGCTTGGAGTTTGAGCCAAAAACGCCTTAAAATTTGTCAAAAAAGGGCGTTCCGGGGTGAAAATTCAAAATAGCCCTCGAACCACCATGTGGCTCTCACGGATAGCTTCCCCTTGATAAATAGGACTTGTGACAACTGATGGAATGTAATTTAGAGCCGTAGTTTGGGAGTTAGAGCCGAATACGCCTTAAACTTAGTCGCAAAAGGGCGTTCCAGGGCTGAAAATTCAAAACAGCCCTCGAACCATGGTGTGACTCTCACAGACAGCTTCCCCTTAACAAATAGGACTCGTGACAACTGACTGAATGTAATTCGGACCCGTAGGTTGGGAGTTAGAGCCGAATACGCCTTGAACTTAATCAAAAAAGGGCATTCCAGGGGCGAAAATTCAAAACAACTCCCGAACCACTGTGTGGCTCTCACGGACAGCTTCCCCTTGACAAATAGGACTTGTGACAACTGACGGAATGTAATTTGGACCCGTTGTTTGGGAGTTAGAGCCAAATACACATTGTACTTAGTCGAAAAATGAGTTCTAGGGGCGAAAATTCAAAACAGCCCTTGAACCACCGTGTGGCTCAAACAGATAGCTTTCCTAAGACAATTACGACCTGTGACGAAAGCCGAAATATAAGTAGGATGCGTAGGCTTGGAGTTTGAGCCGAAAACACCTTAAATTTAATCAAAAAAGAGCATTCTGGGGGCGAAAATTCAAAACAGTCCCCAAACCACTATGTGGCTCTCACGGACAGCTTCTCCTTAACAAATAGGACTTGCAACAACTGACAGAATGCAATTTGGACTTGTAGTTTGGGAGTTAGAGCTGAATACGCCTTAAACTTAGTCGCAAAAGGGCGTTACAGGGCCAACAATTCAAAATAGCCCCGAACAACCGTGTGACTCTCACGGACAGCTTCCCCTTGACAAATAGGACTTGTGACAACTAACGGAATGTAATTCGGATCCATAGGTTGGGAGTTAGACCCGAATACGAATTGAACTTAGTCAAAAAAGGGCGTTCTGGGGCGAAAATTCAAAACAACCCCTGAACTACCATGTGGTTCTCACGGATAGCTTCCCTTTGACAAACTAGACTTTTGACAATGGACGGAATGTAATTCAGACCCGCAGTTTGGGAGTTAGAGCCAAATACGCCTTGAACTTAGTCGAAAAATTGCGTTCTGCGGGCGAAAATTCAAAACAGCCCCCGAATCACTGTGTGGCTCTAACGGACAACTTCCCCATGACAATAGACGAAATGTAATTAGGACCCGCATGCTTGGAGTTTGAGCTGAAAATGCCTTAAACTTAGTCAAAAAAGGTCGTTCCCGGGGCAAAAATGTCAAACAGCCCCCGAACCACCGTGTCGTTCTCACGGACAGCTTCTCCTTGACAAATAGGACTTGTGACAACTGACAGAATGCAATTCGGACCCGTAGTTTGGGAGTTAGAGCGAATACGCCTTAAACTTAGTTGCAAAAGGGCGTTCTGCGACCAACAATTCAAAACAGTCCCCGAACCACTGTGTGACTCTCACGGACAGCTTCCCCTCGACAAATAGGACTTGTGGCAAATGACAAAATGTAATTCGGACCCGTAGATGGAGAGTTAGAGATGAATACAACTTGAACTTAGTCAAAAAAGGGCATTCCGGGGGCAGAAATTCAAAACATCCCCCAAACACCTGTGTAGCTCTCACGGACAGCTTCCTGATGACAATTACGACCTGTGACAACAGACGGAATGTAATTAGGACCCGTAGGCTTGGAGTTTGAGCCAAAAACACCTTAAACTTAGTCGAAAAATGGCATTCTTATGGCAAAAATGAAAACAACCTGTGAACCACACTGTGGCTCTCACGGACAGCTTCCCATGACAATTATGACCTATGACAATAGACGGATTGTAATTAGGACCCGTAGGCTTGGAGTTTGAGTCGAAAACACCTTAAACTTAGTTGACAAAGGGCGTTCCAGGGGCAAAAATTCAAAACAGCCCTCGAACTCTCTCATGTACAGCTTCCCCCTGACAATTACAACCTATGACAATAGACAGAATGTAATTAGGACCGTAGGCTTGGAGTTTGAGCGAAAATGCCTTAAACTTAGTTGAAAATGGGCGTTCTAGGGGCGAAAATTCAAAATAGCTCCTGTACCACCATGTGGCTCTCACAGACAGCTTCCCATTGACAAATAGAACTCGTGACAACTGATGGAATGTAATTTGAACCTGTAGTTTGGGACTTAGAGCCGAATACGCCTTAAACTTTGTTGTAAAAGGGCGTTCCAGGGCCGAGTGTTCAAAAAAACCCCCGAACCATCGTGTGACTCTTACGGACAGCTTTTCCTTGACAAATAGGACTTGTGACAACTGACGGAATGTAATTCATACCCGTAGGTTGGGGGTTAGAGCCGAATACAACTTGAACTTAGTCGAAAAAGGGCGTTCCGGGGGTGAAAATTCAAAACAACCCCCAAACCACCATGTGGCTCTCACGGACAGCTTCCCCAAAAAAATTATGGTCTGTGACAATAGACGGCATGTAATTAGGACCCGTAGGCTTGGAGTTTGAGCCGAAAATGCCTTAAACTTTGTCGGAAAATGGCATTCTTATGTTAAAAATTCGAAACAGCCTGCGAACCACCCTGTGGCTTCGGACAGTTTCCTTATGACAACTACGACAAGTGACAACAGATAGAATGCAATTAGGACCCGTAGGTTTGGAGTTTGAGCCGAAAACACCTTAAACTTAGTCGAAAAAGGGCGTTTTAGGGGAAAAAATTCAAAACAGCACTCGAACCACCATGTGGCTCTCACGGATAGCTTTCCCTTGACAAATAGGACTTGTGACAACAGACGGAATGTAGTTCAGACTCGTAGTTTGGGAGTTAGAGCGAATACGCCTTAAACTTAGTCGCAAAAGGGCGTTCCAGGGCTGACAATTCAAAACAGCCCCCGAACAACCATGTGAGTCTCACGGACAGCTTCCCCTTGACAAATAGGACTTGTGACAACAGACGGAATGTAATTCGGATCTGTAGGTTGGGAGTTAGAGCCGAATATAACTTGAACTTAGTCGAAAAAAGGCGTTTCAGGGGCAAAAATTCAAAACAGCACCCGAACCACCATGTGGCTCTCACAAATAGCTTCCCCTTGACAAATAGGACTTGTGACAACTGATGGAATGTAATTCAGACCTGTAGTTTGGGAGTTAGAGCCGAATAAGCCTTGAACTTAGTCGAAAAATGGCGTTCCGGGGGCGAAAATTCAAAATAGCCCCCGAACCACTATGTGGCTCTCACGAATAGCTTTCCCTTGATAAATTATTGGACTTGTGACAATTGACGGAATGCAATTCAGACTCGTAGTTTGGGAGTTAGAGCTGAATATGGCTTAAACTTCGTCGCAAAAGGCATTCCAGGGCCAAAAATTCAAAACTACCCCTGAACCACCATGTGACTCTCACGGACAGCTTCCTCTTGCCAAATAGGACTTGTGACAACAGATGGAATGCAATTCGGACTCATAGGTTGGGAGTTAGAGCCGAATATGCCTTGAACTTAGTCAAAAAATGGTGTTCCTAGGGCGAAAATTCAAAACAGCTGTCGAACCACCGTGTGGCTCTTATGGATAGCTTCCCCATGACAATTACAACCTGTGGCAACAGACGAGATGTAATTAGGACCCGTAGGCTTGGAGTTTGACCCGAAAATGCCTTAAACTTAGTCGAAAAAGGGCGTTCTTATGGAAAAAATTCAAAATACCCCACAAACCACCCTGTGGCTCTCACGAATAGCTTCTCTATAATAATTACGACTCGTGACAACAAACGGAATGTAATTAGGACCTATGGGCTTGGAGTTTGTGCCGAAAATGCCTTAAACTTAGTCGAAAAAGGGCATTCCTGGGGAAAAAATTCAAAACAGCCCTCGAACCACCGTATGGCTCTCATAGGCAGCTTCCCCATGACAATTACGACCTGTGACAATAGACAGAATGTAATTCGGACCCGTAGGCTTGGAGTTTGACCTAAAAAGGCCTTAAACTTAGTTGAAAAAGGGCATTTCGGGGGTGAAAATTGAAAACAGTCCGCGAACCACCGTGTTGCTTTCACGAACAGCTTCCCCTTGACAAATAGGACTTGTGACAATTGACGGAATGTAATTCAGACCCATAGGTTGGGAGTTAGAGTCAAATACAACTTGAACTTAGTCGAAAAAAGGCGTTCCAGGGGCGAAAATTCGAAACAGCCCCCAAACCACCGTGTGGCTCTCACGGACAGCTTTCCCTTGACAATTATGACCTGTGACAACAGACGAAATGTAATTAGGACCTGTAGGCTTGGAGTTTGAGCCGAAAACGCCTTAAACTTAGTCAAAAATTGAAAACAGCCCCCGAACCACAATATGACTGTCATGGACAGCTTTCCCGTGACAAATAGAACCTATGATAATAGACAAAAAAAATTTTAGACCTGTAGATTGGGAGTTAGAGCCGAAAATGCCTTACACTTAGTCGAAAAACACGTAACACTTAGTTTAAAGAGCCACAAATTTATGAAAACAACATCCACATATTCTAATAATTGCCTTTGTATATTTATAGGACGAAGCAATTACATATTAGATTGTTTGTGCAGTTGGTTTTAATAAATATTGCATGATACATTTATATATGCTTTTATTTCCAAGAAGACATTTGTAGATTGTTCTACCTTAAATGCATGTTAGAACATGTTCCCTATGGCTGACTGAATTGATATATTTTTTTTGTTTGTTTTGTAGGTGGCTTTATTGCATAGACTTGTGGATAATTCATTTTGGTGTATGGAGTAGAAATTTCACTTTTGTATAGAACTAATATAATACTTTTGTTGTCCTCAGCTTTTGTGTAGTTCACTATTACTGATACAGAAAACTTTTGGCAACCAACAAATAATGACTGGCGTGGTACATAGATCACCTTTTGTCGTGGAACATATATGACCATTTGTCGGTGTACATTTATGACCTTTTGTCATGGTCTATCGAAAAACTTTTGTCGTGGTATATACATCACCTTTTGTCGTGGTACAGATTACGATGGTAATTTGTACCATGCCAAATGGTCATTTCGCATGGTAGTAAATGTATTTTATGTATATGGAGGGCTTTGATTTTTGTATGATTCTATATTTTGTATGGAATTATTATTTTAGTTTGGACAGTAGTTGGTTTGTATGGACTTTGAAATTTAAAGTTATTTATTTTTTGTATACGGATGCAGATTGTGAAATGATTGATAGTATATGTATCATTTTGGTTTATATACGTATTACAGGTTGAATGGAATATAAACAGGTTGTGGAGAAATTATAATTTTGCGATAAAACATAATACCATGTTTTTGGCGACTAAACAATTAGTAGCTAAAAAGAAATTGCGAAAATAGTTTGGGCAACTAAAAGTTTTGTAGCAAAAAAAAAAAAAAATCAAACATTTGGCGACTAAAAGTTTTGTAACCAAAAGAAAAACAAAGATTTGGCGACTAAAAGTTTTGCAGCCAAAAGAAAATCAAACATTTGGTGACTAAAATATTTCGCAGCTAAAAACAAAAGCTGAAGAACAAAAACACTTTTGCTGACTAAAAATTTAGTAGCAAAAAATGTGGGAGTTTAGGCGACCAAATGTTTAGTAGCCAAAACAATAACTATTTGCTGACTAAAATTTTAGTAGCCAAAAATGTGGGACTTTAGGCGACTAAACCTTTAGTAGCCGAAAACATTTGACTTTAGGCGACTAAAATGTTAGTAGCCAAAACACAAGTATTTACTTTAGGCAACTAATATATTTAGTAGCTAAATTTTTTTTTCCCAACTAAATGTTTAGTCATTAACAATAACTGAAGCTTTTGGCGACAAAAAAATCGGTCACCGAAAATGTACTAATTTAATTTTATGTCCAACCTTTTGGCAACTAAAAATTTAGTCAGCAATTGAATAGAGTTGGCGACTAAAATAATTTTAGTCGCCAATTACCTTTCTCGACAATGCTTCCACGACTAATGCTGTGACCAAATAATTTAGTCGTTGAAACCCTTCGGCAACTAAAAATTGACTTTTGGCGACCAAAAGTTTAGTCGCCAAAAGTGAAAATTCTTGTAGTGCCACTATATTCGCCATGGCTGACGATATAGTGGTGCTCTTCCTGAGATGTCGGTTCTTCCACCCACTGAAGGTATGGAGGAACCGATGATAGACGAGGCTGGCAGGGCAGCAGAGGACATTGTCGCCGATATTGCTCCGGAGGAGATCTACCCTCCAGAGCCTGAGCTTGAGCTACTGTCGTTGAGGGTGAGGCCATTCGACCGAGCCACTTACCACCCATGTACACATGCGATGGCCCCCAGCGGCATGTTGCGGTTTGAGGATTTTTCTCAGGATATGGCTAAGGATTTCCTTATGCAAGAGCGCACCTTGCACCTCTCGCATGACGCTTCTGAGGTAAGAACTTTTGCTCCTTTATATACACTTTGCTTGCTTTGACTTTCATTACAAACTTTCATCTGTCATTAATGTAACGAATTCTTCTTTCAATACAGGGTGGTGCTCTTGCTTGGAGAGGCTATGGAGCGGTGACAGCGAGGGATTGGTACCAAGAGCTCCTCGCTCGAGTCCGAGAGTTAGTTGATGAGGTAGACTTTGGCCTATTCTGCTTTGGGCCTTCACGGTTGCAGGCGAGTTGGCCTTTGCTCGGTGCCCTAGTGGAGAGGTGGTTGGACACCACCAACCAGGGAGATGACGATGACCCCCTATGACTTCTCCATGATCACAGGGCTACGAGTAGGGGGTGATCTAATCCCTTTGATCTTGACATAGACCAATGGCAGGCCGCTTGGGTCCATCTTCTTGGTACACGCCCTCCCTTGGATAGGCCATCCATGGTGCGCTATAGCTAGTTCTACGACCACTTCCACAGGAGCCATTCGGAGACTCAGGAGCAGAATGAGCAGTACACCAGGGGTTTCCTGATCTACCTTCTTAGCACCACCTTGTTCGCGAATAGGTGGAACACCGCGGGTCTGTATTTTCTAAGTGCCCTGGTGGTCCTGTCGTAGGTACACTTCTATGATTGGGGTGGTGCTGGCCTCGCCACCCTGTATGTATATATGAGCTCCGGTTCCCGCAAGAAGGGGAACATGGTCGGCGGCTACTGGAGAGCCTGAGAGGTATGTCCTGCACTTCCATTTCAATTTTTGCTTGTACTTTATGCTTTTTGCTTTACATTTTTTGCCTTTATTTCTGTTTATAACTTGTTGACTCACAAACTATTCTCTTCTTGCAGCTCTGGGTCTATGCTTACTTCCCTACCCTTGCTCTAGTGCCAAGAGGTGAAGTGGAGACATCCGTGCCTCACTCGAGGTGATATAACGACAGGTGCTACCCTTGGCGCCGCAGTGTCACCACTTTTGCCTATTACCGCCGATTCTTTGATACAGTGGTGGCATGTGAGGTAATCTGAAACCCATACCCATTCCAGTCCATCTATACTGCTTTCATTCTATAATCTAACAACTAATACAACTGACAACTGTAAATTCTCTGTTTGCAGGTTACATGGCAACTATGGATGGTTATGCCAGCCGGGATGCGGGACGAGTACGTCGAGTCATGGGATACCTCTAGGTTGCGGATCTTGCTAGATGGTTCTTTTTGTCGGACCTGGTATTTGGGGGAGATGTTCGTACACTAGACCGTAGGCTTACTAGACCCCATTGTTCTTGCTCCCCCTCGCCCGTCTATAAGGATCGTCGATAGTCTTCTTGTCGTGGCTATTGTGTAGTTCATGACGGGGTAGGACATTGATCTCTTCGTAGGGTTGGGGACTACACCAATTTCATTTGGACCCACCTCATGCCACCTTTAGCCAGAGCTCGCGAGGGAGGTGCTGTAGATGCACTTATTGCTAGAGGTGCCACTCGTATGGCTAAGCCTCATATTGGAGGGGCTCCTCCCCCCGTTCACATAGCCGATCTGCTTGTAATCCCAACTACAATCACATATTGGAGACTAAGTGAGACGGCCTACCAGATTCTGATTGAGCACCCGGAGGAGGAGAACGAGTACGTCAGGGACCTCGACGTGCAGCAGGTATGCACTTTGTCTCACAGTTTGTATTTCATATTCCCTTTTTTGTATACTGATGTTCAAACTCATTTGTAGGTGCCAGTGGGTTACAAGGACGACCTCCTTTAGTTGGTCGGCTCCTTGATCCACATGGTGCGGAGGAGGGAGGCATTACTTGCTCTCCATGTTCATCAGGTATCTTATTTTTCACATCTGACTTGCACTGATTTCCTTTTACCATACTCATACTGTTCCTATACCAAACTGTACTGATGCTCTGTTTCTTGCAAATGCTTTTCAGCCTCCACCTGTACCAACGGTACCTGTGGCACCCCCTTCAACTGTGGGGAGGGGAGATAGACGAGCTCCCCTGCGTGGCCGGAGTGAAGTCAGAGGCAAAGGTAAGGGTAGAGATGCCCGGTGTAGGAGTTGGAGTTAGAGCGGAGATAGCGAGTCTAGAGTATAGGGAGCTTCTTTATTTGCTGAGAGAACCTTTACTGATGAGGACACTGAGACCAGAGACATCAGGAGATCGTGAGCGAGCAATCTGAGTCTGAGGATGGAGACGATGATTCTAGCTCGGAGTCATAGTCTTCCGGAGATAGCGGTGCTGATGGTGACAGTGATCTTGAATCTCGTCCTCGAAGGAGGACAAATAGGGCTTCCCGATGCACTTGACCTGACGGATGCTAATTTTGGATTTCTCTTTTTCCTTTTTGTTTTGGTAGTTCAAAACTTTGTATAGCTTCAGATAGGTTTTTTTTACTCTTTGTTGTTGAAAACTTGTATTTTCTCTTTTGTAAAAACTATGATCGGGGTCGTACCCTACAATTTTATAAAAGAAGGAGCTTTTACTTCGCACAGTATCTTGAGAATGGCATAACACTTGCATAAAAATGATTGCATTTCTGAATTTGAAACTAATAATGATCACAATCGAATGAGTTCTCAACCAGATATTGAGCCTACAGCTGACCAAAATGCAAAATACAACTTAATAAAGGAAATACAAAGTAAAAATAACCTAAACACACTTATTTATACTTACTAGAAACAAAAGACTCAAAACAAGACGAAAAAACGAAGAGGGCAAACATAACACTGCTGCTAAACTGTTTGGTCGGCATACTTGGCCGGCCGGCCAATGAAATGTACAACTGGCTGGATAAGTGGCCGGCCAACTAAGACTTGTGGCTGGACAGCTGGCAACAGCTGTCGACCACTTACACAACCTTATCTTCTATAAAGGTCTTCTCTTGATATTTCTTCGACAGAACCTTATCTTTTTTGTTGTTTACTCTAAAAATGGAGATTTTTGCTATGGAGAAGCTCGAAAATTGAATGGCCACTTTGGATGGCACAGAAAAGGTGAATTTCAATGGTTTCAGCATAAACGCTCTTTTTACTCTGAGCCACACTCCGTTTTTTCCGTTCCTCCATGCCGCTGCCTGCTGTTAGGACCCGATTACCCATGTGTTTCGCTTTGGATCGCAAGAGATATGTCCTACTCTCGAAGAGTTTCAAGCACTAATGGAGTCCCGGTGTGACGAGAAAATTATGCCTCAACCTCTTTTTGGCCATGCACAGGCTCTTTAACAAATGTGTGGCCTCTCTGTCAGGGAGGCTAAATCTTTGGCTCATGATGGAGAGTTAGACAGTTGTTGCCTGATTCGCCATTTCTCCAACATCGGGAATAGGCATGATCTGTTTTGGTGAGGCTATTGCCAACATGCCCTTTGCATATGCTTGCTCACCTATTATCTTCTTGCCCCTAGTGGTAGTAGAGTTTGCATCCGACTGATTGAAGTGGCTCAACGCCTTAAGGAGGGCCAAAGCTGTATAGGCTTGGCATTGGTCGAAACCATAATGGGTTTAGATGCCTTCCATCGGCGAGAGACTTTTCAGTTTGCGGGGAGTCCACTACTTCTCCAGGTATTGTTTCCCACAATTTCTCATTTATGATTTCTCACATCACTTTGGCACTCAGTCTCTATTTTCTCTAAAAGCCCTTTTCTTACTTTTTCTTTCATCGCACATCTCTTTATTCTTTAATCTCTCTTATTTTTTATCCCTTCCCATGTGTGGTTGATGGATAAGCTGAAGGTCGTGGACCCGTGCCCCGAGTATGTGGCCAGATCCTACTTTTTTTGGTCGTAGCTAGTGACCTTCCCCACAGAGGGGTTGTGGTGCGAATGATTGTGCAACAGATCTGCGACTGATATTGCTTGCGATGCCCCTGGCTTAACTTGTCTGAGATGAGCTACAACATGTCTCGCTAGCCTGGGATACAGTTGAATGGCCTCATACACTGTGTGTTCTACTTCCCATTTCAGTTCAGATGCCAGTTTGGGCATGATCAGACTCGTCCGGATGGGAGGGTGGAGTATCCAGCTTCATTTCCAGTTCGCGCATCGCACTTGGCTTGATACCTCGCTGCTTGGAGGATGAGAGAGCTTTTGCCCCCCACTGCTAGCTTCAATTGTGCCCTTTCTGGTGAGTGTTTGGCTTGGCTTGAGGATGAGACACAGGTCGGGCCATCCTTGGCGGCAGAGACTTTTGCGAGTGCGGGCAAGAGGCAGAGGATCATCATCATCTGTGTCCTTAGTTTATTGCTTTGACTTCTTTTCAAGTTTTCAATGTAAAAGCAACTTTGATTTAACCCGAGACTTGGAGGGTGTACTTGTGTTAAAATCATGTAATTAAAGTCACGAGTACTGAAAAGTTTCCTTTTCGGTCCAAATAATGGTTTGTGTTGTAAAAAGTGAAATTTGAGAAAATCAACTTCATTAAAAATTTTCAAAACAATTTTCACAAACAGTCACTACTTGACACACATGGAATCAATCCTTAAGACGCACAGCCTTGAATCAAAAAGATCATAACCGTCCATAACAATTCACCTTCACTACCTGGTACTGCCCCTTGGAATTGACCTTTCTGCCAAGTGGTGGTAAAACAACCGAGCCAATAGATGATGAAATGGACCGATCAAACATGGATAGGACAGTTGAGTTGACAATGGTTAGAGTCAAACTTCGAGATGAAGTTGCCTACGTATCCTAAAGATGAGAATCAGGCCTTACCTAGTTCATGGTTAAGGTTTACTCGAGTATTAACTCTCTCCTTTTGCACTCTAACTTTTACCAAAGCCGCCCCTTCAGGTTTTCAACCTTACGAGCTATATTTTTCTTTATTTCCAATTTTTTTTTATGCTTTAACTTTTGCCTAGGTCACCTTTATAGGTTTTCGGCCTAGCGAGTCTCTCAATGATAGTATTTCTTCAACTTGTCCATATTGATCAGTTGTGAGAACTCCAAGCCATCTAAATCCTTGAGGATGATTGCTCTTCCTGAGCAGATAGATTTGATAATGTAAAGACCAATCCAATTGGGTCTGAACTTGCCCCTAGGGTCATGGATGGGGGCTTGGTTGTCTTTAAGTACCATATCTCTTTCTTTGACATTTCTGGATTTGACTTTCTTGTTGAAGGCCCTGGCGATTCTGTGCTGATATCCTTAGACATAATACAACGCCTTCAACCTCCTATCATCAAACAACATCAATTCTTTGAATTTGCTCTGCTGCCAATCCACCTCTGCTATCTGACACTCGACCATGATTCTCAGCGACGGTACTTCAATCTTGATGGGCAGAACAGCTTCCATCCCATATACCAGAGAATAGGGGGTTGCCCCTGTAGATGTTCGAATCGACATTCTATATCCCCAGAGTGCAAAACGCAGTTTATTTGGCCAATCCTTGTAGGTTTCCACCATCTTTTGTAGGATGTTCTGGGCATTCTTGTTGGCGGCTTCAATGGTTCCGTTGGTTTATGGTCTATATGTTGATGACTTATGAAAAGCTACATTATATTTCTTGAGAAAATCTACCACCTCTTTCCTGAAGTGTGAGCCATTGTCTGGTATGATGTCATTTGGCAGCCCATGCTTGCAGATGATGTTATTCCTGATGAACTTGGCCACATGCAGTGCTTTCAACACTGAATATGATTGTGCCTCTACCCACTTGGTAAAATAGTAAATCGCCACCAAAATTAACTTATGTCTATTCGAACCCTTTGGCGAGACTGCTTTGATGACGTCAATTCCCCAGACTGAGAAAGGCCACAGTGAAGTCATGTTGTAGAGCTTTGATGGCGGGATATTCATGCGATTAGCATGGATTTGACATTTGTGGCATGGCCGAACAAAGTTGATACAATCCTCCTTCATGGTTGACCAATAATATCCTTGCCTGAGGATCTTTCTGGCCAGCATCACACCATTCATGTGTGTTCCACACTCTCCTCCATAGATGGCCTCCATGAGATGTTTTGACTCCTCTTCTTTGACGCAGAGCTTGTGCGTTCCCAGATGGCCTCTCTTGTATAATATGTCCGCGTACGATGAATTGAACGACAAACGCTGTATTCCCTGTTTATCCTTGGCATTTGCCCCTTGTGGGTATATGTCCTTTTTCAGGAAGTTCCAAATGTCATGATACCAGGGGTTCTTGTCTTGAACTTTGTCTATTGCGGCTATTGTCTCGTAAGCAGGTGTATACTTCTGTTCAATGATAATCGGGCACATCTTAACCTCGACCGGTATGTCTACCGTAGAGCATAGAGTTGCCAGCGCATCAGCAAACCGGTTGTTCTCTCTTAGCATATGTGTGAAGGTTAGTTTTTCAAACCTTGGACCCTTGGAATCAGAATGTCCAAGGTTTGATGATAAACTTTCATTTTCTCTTCTTTGACCTTCCAGTTTCCATTGGCTTGAGAAACAACCAGGTTTGAGTCTCCGATGACGTCCAACCTTATTGCCCCTAGTTTTCTAGGGCTGCTTCTAGTCCAGCAATACATGCCTCGTACTCTGTTTCATTGTTAGATACTTTGAATCGGAGTTTGAATGCTATGGGTATATGGGAATCATCGGGTGCTATAAGCAACGCGTCTATCCTATAACTATATTGATTAGTCGCTCTATCAAAGTACATTGTTCATGTCTCTTCCTCTACTTGCAGAATGTCCTCATCTGGGAACAGGTACTCTACTGCTTCATCTCCTTCCACTGGGTGGTCTACCAAAAATTTCGCTACTATTCTCCCTTTGACGGACTTGTGAGTGACGTACTTGAGGTCAAACTCAGAAAGAAGAAGCAACCAACGAGCTAGCCTACCCGTAAGCACCGGTTTCTCAAAGAGATATTTGATGGGATCTAATCTCGAAACCAGAATTTTGGAATAAGCTAACAGGTAGTGTCTTAACTTCCTAGTGGCCCAAACCAAAGGTAAGCAAACCTTCTCCAGAGGAGTGTAACAGGTCTCGTAATCCAACATCTTCTTGCTCAGGTAGTAAATGGCCTTTTCCACCTTAGCTTTTGATTCTTGTGCTAGCATGCACCACATGGTTGACTTTGTCACTAAAAAGTATATGATCAGTGGCTTCCCCAGCTTAGTGGCGACAATACAAGCGGGTTCTGAAGGTACTGCTTAATTTGTTCGAAGGCGAACCAACATCAATCGTCCCATCGAAACTTCTTTCCCTTTTTCAAGAGACCAAATAGTGGTTCATAAGTCAAGGTTAATTTTGAGATAAATCGTCTTATGAATTGCACTTTCCCTAGAAAGCCACGCACCTCCTTTTCAGTCCTTGGTGGTGGCATTTCTAAGATGGCCTTGATCTTGGATAGATCTACTTCAATTCTTCTCTGTGTAATCAGAAAACCCAACATCTTCTCTACAGTCACCCTAAAAGTGCACTTCTGCGGATTCAACCTCAGTCTATACTCCCTGATCTGTTTGAAGAATTTTTTCAGCGCGATGTAGTGGCCTTCTCCCTCTTTGGATTTTACAATCATGTCATCCACATACACCTCAACTTCCTTATGGATCATGTCGACCAGAATTGTGGTTGTAGCGCTCTGATATGTAGCCCCGACATTTTTTAACTTGAAAGGCATGACCTTGTAGCAGTAGGTACCCTATGGTGTGGTGAACGTAGTCTTCTCTCTGTCCGCAAGTGCCAACAAGATCTAGTTATACCTCGAAAACCCATCCATGAATGATAACAAGGCATGGCCGGTGGTGAAGTCTTCCAACTCATTGATGTGTGGTAGTGGAAAGTCGTCCTTAGGACTAGCCTTATTCAAATCCCGAAAGTCGACGCAAACTCTAATTCTGTTGTTGTTCTTCGGAACTGGAATGATGTTGGCCAATCAAGTCGGATATTCAGATACCATCAAGAATCCTACATTAATCTTCTTGGTGAATTCCATTTTAATCTTCAGTGCTCAGTCTAGACAGATTCTGTGGAGTTTTTGCTTCACTGGTCGGGCTTTGGGGTCAAGAAGGATCCGGTGCTGTACAATCTCAGGATCGATTCTAGGCATGTCTTCATAGGACCACACAAAAACATCTTTGAAATCTTTTAATAAAGTGATTAAACACTCGCGCTCCTTCGAAGACAACATGGACTCGATCTGGACTAAGTATGGATCTTTCTCAGTACCCACATTAATTGCAGTGATTTCATCTGTTCAAGGCTTGGCATGCCTCTCCTCCTCTTGGGCAATCAAAATTTTCAAAGCCCGAGGAATTTCTTCCTTTTCTTTTAAGTCAAAATTTTGAAAATCAATATCAGCGTAGCAAACTAAAGGCACAAAGAAGTAAGTGAAGTCTACTGCATTCCCATTGATAAAGTTCGGGTCCTCTGTTACAGTTGACTCAAAAGAAAAACTAAAAGAGGACAAAACTTCTCAAATTGACTCGAATCTGACTTCGACTCAACAGACCCGGTAGAATCAGACTCAGACTCATTATCCGATTCAGAACTAGAAATAAAGCCCTTTTCCAACTGCCAAGTGGGGCTGGGCGCTCTCGACGCATCCAAAATACAACTGGAAGAGTCCACAACCGGTCCCTCTCCGATCATAGAAATAGTAGAGGTATCCCTCAAGTCCTCCGTACTGGTCTCAGGATCTGTCAAGAGATTGGCCAGTGCTGCCCCTACTCCAACCTCACTGTTGTTTGAATCATCATCTTTACTCTGGCTAGCGTTGATACTTGGATTAGCCCCCTTTTCACCACTATCTTGGAGTTGGTGGTCGAAAAAGATTTCGAATTTGGGGAAATGCTTTTTTGTTAAGGAATCCACCCAGGGCTCAGGGAAGCCGCAGAAGGGGAAATCTTCTCATTCTCTGACAAAGCACCCATTCAATGTTCCCCAGATTGGCTTGTGAACCAACTCATAGTGTTGCCTAACTCTCTTGGCCTTGGCCCTTTCTCTTATTTCTTCTCACTTCTTTCTCCAGTCTTCTTTAGTGGGCACATAGCCCAACTCAAAGGCATGTAGATTATGTGGCACCTTAGCTAGCACCACAACACCTTTCCTTTCACTTCTTCCATGCCCCATCCCGGGAATGTGCCATAATTTGTTCATGAAATAAATTGACTAAGCACTGACATACATGCCTTCATCCTTAACCAGGATTGTCTGTACCACTTGGGCTTTTGCCAAAGTGAAACTCGAAAGAAACACGTCCTCATCACAGTGATTGATTTCCAGCAAAGGTGTTGTGACCTCTGGCGATGGATGAATAGATGAGTTTCCAAAAACGGTACCGACTCCTCCCTCATGAGGGTATTTTGGCATTTAATGGAGGGTGGAGGATACAACCTTCATGTAATGTAGCCAGGGCATCCCTAGAAGTAGGTTGAAGGTAACTGGCACATCGAGCACACTGTGATTGTCTTAACAACATTCCCCTTAAAGGCCTTGTTTGAAAAGGTGAATCTTTCTGGGTAAATATTAAAGTGGGCCATGGAGTTAGGATAGTTCGACATCAGGTTCCAACCAAGAACTGCAATAAAGGCCCAAGCTTTGGCAGACTTTGTGGTTGAGTTTACTCCAGGAAGTCATTATGTTTGCCTGGTCGACTTGACTGAGGCAACTGAGCAATGAGGGGAAAGTGCTGCGGGAATAGCGCAACCCCCGCAACAAGTCGCTCAATTGCGCAGTGAACCACTTAGCCTTATAGTGAATTCGTCGTCCACTAGTGCCAATAGCCCATCACTGGGGGGGAAGGAGCAAGCCGCACAACTACAAGCAAGGACGCGCCTGAAAGTGAAATGCTAAGGCAGTCAGGTAGTGAGGATCAAATCCTAGCGACAGACAAAAACTTAGAAAAATACGTTGTCAACATCCTTGATCCTAAAGCGTCCTCAGATGCCTCCAGTTGCTGGAAGCTATTTGTGGGAGAGATGTGGAAGCTCTTCGTGGATGGAGTGTCCAACAAATACGGGGCAAGACTTGGGATAGTCCTCATCTTGCCAGATGGCTTGACCATTGAACATGCAATCAACCTCAAATTTCTAGCATCTAATAACGAGGTAGAGTACGAAGCATTGTTAGTCGATTTGAAGTCAGCCTACAGAATGAAAGCCACCGATTTAATGGCGTATAGCGACTCTCAGCTAGTAGTAAACTAGATATCCGGCGAGTACGAAGCAAATGATGACATAATGGCCAAGTATCAGGAGCTGGTCAGGAACGAAATCATGAAATTCGACGTCATGAGGATAAAACAAATCAACCGAGAAGAAAATAGCAAGGCAGATGAACTGGCCGATTTTGTATCGATGGCAGACACATCTATTCCACACCCATTGCTAGTTGACGTCCTGCCAAGATCGAGTATTAAGAAACTTGAAGTGGCTGAGGTGTACTGCGTTGAGCTAGGTCCCTTGTAAATGGACCCCATCGTGGTGTTCTTAAAAGATAGCATTTTGCTAGAAGACAAGAAGGAGGCTAATAAGATTAGGGCGAAGTCACAACGATTTTGGCTTTCCCTATCTCTAGCACTGTACAAAAAGTCCTTCACGGGACCATACTTGAAATGTGTCCATACTAACAAGGTTGAGGCATTCTTGTGCAAAATTCATGAGGGCATTTGTGGAAGCCACCAAAGGGGGAGATCTTTGGCCTACCGAGCTATAACACAAGGGTATTGGTGGTCGTACATGCAAGCAGACGCAGAAAAGTATATCAAGAAATGCGAGAAATGTCAAAAATTCGCACATCATCCATCAACCAGCTAGAGAACTCAAACCTCTAACTAGCCCTTGGCCTTTTGTAATGTGGGGCTTAGACATAGTGGGACCACTCCCAACCGCGCCGGGCAAAAGAAAGTTCTTCATTGCTGTGATAGACTACTTCACAAAATGGGTAGAGGCAGAGGCACTTGCATCCATCAAGGAAAAAGACGTCAAGAAGTTTGTCTGGAAGAACATCATCACCCGGTATGGAATTCCCAAGGCCTTGATATCAGACAACGACACCCAATTAGATGGAAGAATCTTTAAGGTTTTTGCGAAGAGCATAAGATCAAGTTCTACAACTCTACACTAGCGTACCCTCAGGCTAACGGCTAGGCCAAAAACCTCTAACAAAGTAGTCTTAGATGGTTTGAAGAAAAGGCTAGAAAAAGTGAAAGGGACATGGGCTGAAGAACTTCCCCACGTCTTATGGGCGTATCTAACTACACCTAGGCAATCAACCGGTGAAACGCCTTTTCCTTGGCCTACGGCATGGAAGCGGTAATCCCCCCGGAAATTGGCCTCTCCACCATTAGAAGCGAAAATTTTGAACCGCATTTGAATGGAGAGGCCATAGCTTTGGAGCTTGATCTAGCTGAAGAAATGAGAGAAAGGGCATTGGTCAACGTGGCCTCATATCAGCAAGAACTGTCTAGAAAATACAACAAGGCGGTGCATCCAAGGCAATTCAAGATTGGAGATTGGGTGCTACGCAAAGTAATGAGAAATACTTTGGTACCTAGGGACGGAAAATTGGGACCTAACTAGGAAGGGCCGAACAAAGTGGTGGGATTAGCAGGAAAATGAGCTTACCACTTAGAAGATGTAGACGGTCGAGCTATCTCGAGGCCATGGAACACAGCTAACCTCAAGATATTCTATTTTTAGTTCTTTGCACTTGTAATTTTCTTTAAACATTCAATAAAATAAGTAGTCATTTTTTTTGGTAAATTTTTCAATGCTTGTATTTATTTCGGTCTGTATGTATATCTTTGCCCAATTGGGGGGCAATGAGGGTTAGCAGGTTTGACCAACAAAATTTTTGCACTCTTTGACCGAGATGGTTATCTTGGCCAATGAAGGTTGGTAGGTTTGACCAAAATTTTTTTTGCACTCTTTGGCTGAGATGGTTATATCGACTAGTGAAGGTTGGCAGGTTTGACCAACAAAATTTTTGCACTGTTTGCCCAACTCGGAGCAATGAAGGTTGGCAGGTTTGACCAACAAAAGTTTTGCACTCTTTGACCGAGATGGTTATTTTAGCCAATGAAGGTTGACAGGTTTGACCAACAAAATTTTTGAACTCTTTGGACGAGATAGTTATCTTGACAAAAGGAAGTTGGCAGGTTTGACCAACAAAATTTGTTACACTCCTTAACCAAGATGATTTTCTCAGCCAATGAAGGTTGGCAAGTTTGAACAAATTTTTGAACTCTTTAGTCGAGATGATTATCTAAGCTAACAAAGGTTGGCAAGTTTGACCAACAAAATTTTTGCACTATTTGATCGAGATGGTTATCTCGGCTAAAGAAGGTTGGCAGGTTTGACCAACACATTTTTGGACTCTTTAGCCGAGATGATTATCTAGGCTAAAGAAGGTTGGCAAGTTTGACCAACACATTTTTGTACTCTTTAGCCGAGATGATTATCTAAGCTAAAGGAGGTTGGCAGGTTTGACGAACAAAATTTTTGAACTCTTTGGGCGAGATGGTTATCTCGACCAACGAAGGTTGGCAGGACCGAACTAGTAGGCTTGGCGAAGCATACACAAGGTTTTGTGACATTTGAAGAGAGACATAGAAACCGTGCAAAAAGATGTTCTTCATTGATAGGCAAAGAAAATTACACGAGGAGGGGCATATAGCCCAGTTACATCGCAAAGTAAAGAAAAGAATACAGCAAAAACAAAAAATACAAAGTTTTGTCTCGGACAGGCAAACAGGTCATCTAGCTTAGCGTCGGCATCAACACTGACTTCACCGCTTGCTAGGTCAACTCCAAAACCACCCTCTATGGTCAGGTCAGTGATGCCTTCTTCGACGACCAGACTTGGTGCAGTCTAGTCAGGCACCTTCGACTGAATAGGAAGATCCCTTGGAGCATTGTTTGGCGTCGGGCTCCCCTCCTCACCTTCCAAGAATTTTTGTTGCACAGCGTTAGCATACTCCGTCATATAGCTCAGTATACCACTGAATCATGTGCCTTGCCAAGCTTTTCCACCGCCACCTTTTAGCCGCACTTAAAAAAGATATTCTTGGCCGCCTCGCATTGCAGAACGTAAGTTTCTTCACCCTCCTTGAAACCTTAGTCCTCGGCGCCCTCAATCTTTTTCTTTAGCTCCCGTATTTCAGCGTTCTTCTTTTTCTCTAACTTGGCCAGCTTCCGGAGGTAACGATATTTTTTCTCGGTGAGGACCTTTTGTTTATCCTCCTCAGCTGTGTGAACTTGGTTCGCCAGTTGGTCTCGGTTTGAAATCAGCTCGGCCAGCTTGGTCTTCACCTCTGTCAGTTTGGTCACCTTGGCGTCAGCATCAGCAATGGTCAACTGCGCTATTTTTCGTAGTTCTAGCACACGTTGATGAGCAATGTGGCTTTTTTGCACGACCTGTAATAAACGTTAAAGTTGTTAAAGTAACCGAGTGAAAAGTTGCACGAAAGGTGGAAATGGATAAGCAAATGGGTGGCTTACAAGAACCATTAACTTGCCAGCTGACCAAATTGCTTTGAGCTTGGTCAAGTGGTCGTGGTGTTCCATGTCGGCCGGCAAGCACAGGCTTTTGGACAGGTTGAAAGCCAACATATGGTCTTTTTTCGCGATCACTTAATTAGTGGTGGACATAGTGCGGCCCTTATAGGTCACGGATGGCGCCCACATCGAAGGGGTTGTAGGGTTAGCATGGTCAGAACGGCAACTCCCTTGGGGTTAGTCAGCCTCCAACAGCCCGGCTCCCAACCGCTCGGTCTCTTCTTTGGCAACCAGATGTTGTGGTTTGGTAGAAGAAGTGCGTAGCCTTTTGCTTGGTTGAGATGAGGTAGCTTTAGTAGATGGAAGGGCGACGATGATCTCGTGTGGCTGACCGGTTGGAGGTAGCTCGGTCTGCACCTCGGCGTTTGAAGCAGAAGTTTGCTCGGTGATGAGGGCTCGGACAGCTCACCTTTTTGACATCTCTTGTTCTTTAGTAAGAGGAATAAGGTTGATTTGGGAGAGGTTGGGATCAGGCTCAAGAGAAGACTCAAGTAGAAAGTCTGTGACCTTACTCCTCATTCTGCTGAAGTAACGGTAGGTCGGTTCAACTCCCAATAGCTCGGTCCAGTCTCAATGCCGGTAGCGTTGCATCGCTCGCAGTATGGCTTGGTCAGCATGGGCGTAGTTTGCCTTCAATTGGTTCAAATCTGCAAAGAGAACAAGGCTTAGTATGGCTGGAGAAGTTAAACAAGGAACAAAAAGAGGAATCGAGCTAAACTTACATGTCGTTCCTTTATTCCAGTTTATGTTGTAGCCCGGTATTTGGGCCTCTTGGTCTTCAAAATTGCCAAATACCCAGAGAAAATCGTTATCATTCAAGTCTTTGTCTGGTGTACGCTTGACAATTTTCTCTCGACCTTTTCTAATTATAAGGTAGTAGACCCAACTGTTATCATTTTGGCTGAGTGAATACTGGTGGAATATCTTGGATAATCCGAGGTTGAGACCAAGACGGCGATTTAGTTCGGCTATGCCGTTAATTATGCTATAGGAGTTGGTGGAAAATTGAGTGGGGCAGAGCCTTGTCTGCCTAAGAAATTTGCAGATGAGAGGTTGAACGGGGATCCGGAGCCCGCTCTTGACTATGGATAGCACAGAAAAAGGGATGAAACCAGACTTTCCCCAAGGTATGTGTAGACGTCCCCGAACGTCCCGGGAGAAATCCCGTTTTGTTCATTGGGGCTCACTACAGTTTGGACTCAATGTCACGGTCCTGTATCTAATCTCGCAAAGTGCAATGCAAGACCGATGAATCATCAAAGAGTCCAAATCCGGCAAATCGTTTTGAAAAACTGATTTTTAGAAAGAAGTGCCAAACATGGACTGCTTTGCCAGATACAGAGTCGCCACCTAAATATTTTATTTTTGGGGAAATTTAGGAAACCCTGACTCGTTGCCTAAGGCCATGTGTCCGTCATCACCAAAGTTGCCTCGGCTCGGGAACTTGGGTACGATTGGGGAAGGTCATCTATGAGCACCCCCGCTCGCCCGATCAAAGATCGGCCTCTACTAACCATGATATCTAGTTTTGAAAACATATGTGCTCTTATTTCGGTTATTAGCCTAGAATTACTATGTGATGCACACAGCATACAAGTATAGACTAGATCGCCTAATTTGGAACCAAGCATCGCATATCCGTTTGTTTGGAAATGGTTTTGAATTTTGCTACTTGCAAGTAGGCTAAAACATGGATTTCGATGAATTATTTCAATTCAAGCAATCCAACCTTCACCCACAGGCACTCAGGCAGGTATATCACATAAGCAGTTAGCCTCATGGCAAGCATGCTATCATGTTAACACTCACAAACATGCAAGATGCTAAAGCATAAACACTCACAATGTACTCCAAGCCAAAACGAAGAACTAGTTAGTAATCATGCATGATCCTAGTTCATGTTAAAATGGCTAATGCAACACATGCAAAATGCAACTAGAATAGGCTCGGCTAACCTAAGAATGGCATATGAAATGCGACAACTCGATACACGTATTCAAGTTGGAATTGAAGTACTATGCAATTAGTATGATGCGCTGAGCCCGGTGCATGCAATACAAATGAATGAATGCAAACATGCATAGCATAAGATATGCTAAATCAAATATGCCCTAAAACTAACCATCATAAGCGGTTAAATATAAGGGAGAAAGAAGTGGGGGTTGGAAGACATGCATCGCACACACGCACGCTTATTACACATTTGCACCCTCTCGAGGGAGGGGCCGAAAGAATAGTACAAATTAACTAACTAACAAGCTAACTAATTATTACAAGGCCACTTAACTAATTAAACAGATTAATTAAGCTACTAAAAACAATAAAGCAGCTTCGGGAAGAGGGAGGAATGCACGCATGCTCGACTCCGCTCGGAAATCCATCACCATACTCATGTTGCCTCTGTTTACACTGCTCTGCACCTCTGAACACTTTGCAAGTCTCAAGGATGCTTCTGGACCACTCCCTGAGGGTTGTGGGAGGTCACCGACCAAGAGGTGAGGCCACCGGCCATGGGAAACTGGTCATCAACCAAACGTGAGGCCATCGGCCAACAATACATAGCCGGTCGGCACTAAAGATGGCCGACCGGCCATCTTTTCCTGCAGAACCCTGTTTTGCTGCAGTAGAGGACAGACAAGGCATGGCAATGCATTTTCAAAGCGATGTTTACACGACCACCCTCCCTATCATGTTATGAACTCAAGGGAGTGTGGCTCTCGACCCTCGAGCCATCAATCACGCATTTCAATGCATGATGGCCCAAGAGGCCAAGTGTGCAATTTGATATCAAGTGAAATGCACACAAACACACAATGATCCTAACCTCCATCATAATTGATCAAGAGGCAAGGGATGCCAACATGCACAATGCTATGCAACCTAAACATGCAAGCAAACCAATGCAACATGAGCATGTGAACAAACATGCAAACATGCAAACATATAACAACATATCAAACATATGGCAAAATGCAAGCTAACAAGGATGCAAGATGCAACTTAGGCATGCAATAACATGCAATGAGCCGAGTATGCAACAACACACAAGGCGAGCATGCAACAACATGCAAAGGATGGACTTATACCAAGATGGACAGCTCTCTAATAGGTCCAAAACAGTGGCCAAAATGCTAAGGAATAAGGGACAAAATCACATACAAACATACACATGTGAAGGCCTAACCACTTAAGCATAAAAAGGCAACTTTTAAGTACACTTAAAAGGGAAGGAAAAGCATGCCAATGTGACAACATTACATGTTCTGAAATGGTGCTAAGAGTGATGCCAAATCACATAAGCAAGCCAAGCATGCATGATTAAGGCTTAAGGCTTAAAATAAGGCAAGGGAATTGAACTAATGCTACACAAAACAAAGAGCATATGGCAAGCACAACCCAAAACAGTCCTAAATCATGGCAAAGTAAGCCTAAAACATGCAATGACCAAGGCCAAACAAGCCAAAACAAAGGGGCAAAAACATGAAGCATGCAAGGCTATCAAGGAGGTGTTACACTACACCTAATACAACCAAACATGGCATGATTTAAGCGACCCAAAATAGATTTATGGCATACCAAAATGAACCCGAAAACCCACTTAGATATCATCCCAAATACCTAAGCATGATGGCATACGCAATGACACATTCATGAGGCATAAAACACAAACTATCCAAGGCATGGAATAGGTGATAAATGCAAGTATTCCAGCATACTATATGGACTGAAATCACATTCTAAGTGATGCCAAACCACTGAAATGATCCAAGTAGAGCATGTTAGAGGATTCAACACCCGAAGCCTATGAGCTAGTTTGCATGGTAGCTATACAAAGCAAGTCATGGACAACCAAAACAACCAAAAATAGATCTCTAGCATGCTAAAACAAAGCTAGAAGCTTCATAAAGCTAAGCCAAATTCATGCTAAAAACACATGTTACAACATGATGCATGTTAAGGCCAAATCATGGGATTACAAGGCAAGTGTATGAAGCATACATGGCATGTCTAAACCAACTTAAAACAGAGGTATACCATGGAAAAACAACCACAAATACCAGCTAAGACATGGCCAACATAAACTTAAAAAAGGTGCTCACATATGAGGCAAATATGACAAGTATTGAAGACAACAAGGAGAGAGGATGACCCTCTCCTTCTTAGGACCTCAAAACACCATCCCCACCACTAAAATCCCTCTAGATTTCAGTGGTGAGAAGGCCAATACAAGGTGGTCCCGGAGCTCACAAAGAAGGGCACAAAAAGAGGCCAAACAAGGCCTAAGAGGGGGTAAACAACCCCAAACACCAAAGAGATCTTAAACAACTATTTTAAGCACTTAAAAATAGAACTTTTATCAGTTATAAGTTAAGCTTAAAAATAGATACAAGATAGGCTAAAAGCTTGTACAAAAATGGAGAATAAAGAGGGTAGTTTTTTACCCTTGAAGAACCTCTTCAAGAACACCACTCCAGCACCTTCCTTGGATCAAAACCAGCCCAAGAACTCTTAAAACAACTCCTTAGAGCCTTAGCAACCAAGGATGGTGTAACACTAGGTGTTTGTGTGCAATAGTGTGAACAAAAGTCACTTTAGGCCACAAATACACACACAAATGAGTGAAGAGAGGGAGATATAGAGATAGATAGATACAACTCTCTAACCCTAATTTTTAGAACCTCTGAGAAGGGAGGAGGGCCTCCCCTCTTATAGAAATCCAATTCCTAAGCTTCTAAGAGAAGCTAACACAAGGTGTAAATCCCTCCATACACGTGTATGGAGGGGGTGTAATGTGGATGCCAGCTGTGACAGCTGGCATAAAATATCTGCCAAAAGCAGATGGAAAGGGGTCGACTGGAAAATGTGGTCGATTGACCAACAAAAATGGCCGGCCGACCAAAATCATTGCCGACTGCCCAACACTTTTGGCCGGTAGCAAGAAAACAGGGCCGGTGGCCTCAAGCCAAGGCCGGTGAGGTGTGGGGATGGCCAACAAGCCATTCCCTGCCCTCAGAAGCAAAAACACAAGTGTTTGGTGCATAACCAAGCACAAAGCAAACAAGTCGAGAGGTCTTGAAGCAAGGCGCGCGACCGAAACCTCCGAGAACTCAAGACGAACACGAACATGGATGATCACCGAGTGTTCAAACGGTGACGTCCAAGTCTTGAGGACGGTCAAAAATGGGGTGTCTACAGTATGGTGTCTAGCTTGGCTAAAGACAGGTGGACGTCGTCTGGGATGTTGTATTCCCTTCGGAATTTGGCCATGGCACTTGGCGAGCTTACCATAAATTAGTACTTGCCTATGGTCTTAAATTTAATGTGTCAAAAAGGTTTGCACGGCAGCTTAGCACGGCGCTAATAGGGACAGTGGTTGGCTCGGTTGAGCAATGCCGCCAAGAGGCAAAGTGAATGGTGTGACTGGACAACCTAGTCAAGTTTGCAGAGTGGACAAATAAAAGTGTGTTATGCTCATGTGATGGCCACGCTAAAACAAGCATAGACCAAGTCGATAGCGTGTTTTCTCGGTCAAAGACGAGTGTGTAGAGTTTGTCTAGCTTAGTCCTTGAGCAAGTTCGGTCCATTGCCAATGTGGCCATAGCTCGATTGTGGAGAGGGGCAAGGTTTTAGCCCGCGTAGGAGAATGGTGATACTCCTAGTTCAGTTAAGTTTGTATGTCAGGATGCAAACAAGCTTTTAGCTCGGTTGTGGCATGGGTTTGGATTAAAATTGCCAGTTTGGACTGGTTTTGGTGCCAGTCATATAAAATCCATGGTGTAGTGAGGTGCCAAAGGTCTAAGGAGATACAGATGTAATTTCATGATCATTTTATGCATTTCAGTATTAAAGCATCGTGTAGGGACATGGGTACTGATTCAATAAGAATGGAAGAGGCAAGAACAGGTGTAAAAAAGTATGAATGTAAAAATACAAGTGTACTAGAGAGAGAAAAACTTACAAATTTGAGAGCAAAATCAGCTTCCAATCTGTAAAAGAAACCCCAACAATAGTGGCGAGTTCGATGTGGTAATAAAGAGGACAGCACCAGGGCATGAATGCAAAAAAGTAGAGGTTTAGAGCTTTGGTTGCAAGGGGTTTAGCGCTAGAAGATAAACAGTAAAGACGACTATTCAAGAGATATAAGCATTATATATGTAATGGAGGTAAAACGGTGGGACTTTTAGAATTTTCAAGCAGTGTGTGACGATTGTCACAATGAGAGGGGGCAATCGATGGGTGCCACGTGTCCCAGTAAGGACACGATGTCAGGAACGTGGGAAGATGGGCTGTACGATTGACGCAACATCTGGAAACTAAGCGAATCTTAGCTGGGTTGGCCTAAGTATTTCGGCTCGGTTGGCCTGAGTATTTTAGTTCAGTTGGTTTGAATATTTCGGTTCAGATGGTTTGAATATTTTAGCATGGCTAGAAGGAAATAATCCCAATCATGCTTCACAAATGGAACTAAGGGTAAATTAGAGGGTAATTTATGTGAATAAATTGGGCCGAGCTAAGTCTGTCATTCTGAGACATTGGGTCAAGCTATGGGCCAAGGTGAGAGCTCTGATAGCCTGGTCTTGGGCCAAGAAGACACCAAGCCAGTTAGAGATGTGTCACTAGGGCCTAGACCTAGCTATCTAAAGGAAGTCCTGTAGCAGACCGAGATGTTACCGGGGAAGAGGGTCGAGCCAAGTGTAGCTCGGCAGGGCGCCATCCTGTAGTTAGGGTTACCCCGGTTCTGCCAAGAGTAGCGCAGAGTCGAGTTAGCTCGGTTGACCACAACGACAACTAAGGTAAAGGGTTTAAACCATCTCACCTAGTTGGTAGTGAGAAGGGTGTTATAAGGATAGGCATTATCCCTTAGCAGTGCGATTCCTAAGAGGACTCTGCTAAAGAAAGTTAAAGTCCTACTAGGATTGTGCCAAGTGGAATCTATAAAAGCTCATGACAAAACCTATGGATAGGTATTGTAATTCTTACTCTCAAATACATAGAGCTTATTGTCTATTGTCTACTTGCAGACTTAGGCATCGAAGGGGTTTCTGGCATATACCCTCTAGCTAGCTCGCGTGTGTTTTCAGGTAGCAAAGTGATGACGTTTAAAGGAGTGCAAACTTGGTCAACAGGATTGTACAAGAAGATTATTTCGTGCTCGTATAATTAATATGTAATTATTTTTTTAAAAGTCCATTGGGGTGTAGTTGCCCCTAGTTTTTAGGGCTATTACTAGTAAGACCCTTTTTTTTTTTTTTATTTATCATTATTTTTTTTAAGGACAAAGTTATTACTAAAAAAATTGATGTGTTGGTTAAATGTTAAAATGTTACTTTTTATTAATGGAAAGGTTGAGTAGGTCATTTGTTTATTGTTGGCTTTTCTAGCCAACAAAGTTATTTTTTAAAAAAACTTAAATTAGCCAAAAAGTGGCTAAAAGAGCTAAAACCTATCAGAGTTATATGTCACAATAAAAAATCAAGCTATTTGAGCTTATTCAATTCAAGTTTGTTTAAGATCGATTTAAAAGATAAACAAATTAAATTGAATAAAACTTATAAAGTTTTCAAATTAATTTAAAACAACCTATCATTTGGCTAATTTCCAATCCTAACAAAAATCTTTGACCCTTTTAGACAATCACTACTATATTTAAAGAAGCAAATATATATATATATATATATATATATATATATTGGTGGTAAATATAAGAAAAACATTCTATTCCATTCCATCACAAAAAAATAAAAAATAAATAAAATAAATAAAATAAAATAAATTGGTACAAAGATTAAGAGAAGTACAAAAAAATAATAAAAGAAAACACATCTGAGAAAAGGCTAAACTCCTAAAATCCAACAATCTAGAACAACCTAAAACTAACTTAAAGACTAAACATAGACTCCAAGGATAGCATAATTAACAAGATAATTAGGTCCATAGCCAGTCAGTCACCACAAGAAAGAAGAGAAGGCTTGAAAGCAAAAGTTGCCCACCACCAGAGCCAACCCTGAGTTATGTATTTTGTTCTACTTCCATTTCATGACACACTCGTTGGACCCATTTTCTAATAACAATATGGTATCAGAACTCGAACTCTGGTTCCAGATCTCGTCTCTCTCTCTCTCTCTGTATGTGTGTGTGTGTGCACTCAATCTGTTCTCTTCCCTTGTGAAATGGAGTCACAGTTAAGGGGAAATGTTAAGTTGATATATATTGTTGGGTTAATGTCCTAATAATTTAAACTTTTGTGACAATGATGATCTAAAATAAAGTGGTGTTTGGGAAGCTGTGGGGTAAGTTGTTTTAGCCCGTTTGTCAAAAAAAGCAAAGTAGCCTCACTGCAGTTGAGGCTGCAGTAAGGCTGTCCAACTGAATGCCACTAGCGGGTAAAAAGACTATTTCACCCTTGGTTTACACATACTGTAGACACCTCATTTTGACTGCTCTTAAGACTTGGGCGCCTCACGTTGAACGCTTGATGATGAAATGTTACGTTGTACAATCGTTCGATTTCTTCAACAAAAGGCTTCGGTTTCAAGCTTCAGAACCTAAACCTTGCACCTCCTTTGGACCAAAACCTAATTTTTTTCTAGCCTGACCACTCAAAGACCTACTGGCCAGCAAGTGGCCAGCAAGCCATTTTTGGTTAGCCGGCCGTCCCCCTTCATGGCAGGCCGGCCATGTTTCCCGAGAAATAGATATTTTCAACTACCAGTTATCCCCATGTGCATGTCTTGCACCAGCTATCTCATTACAGATATTTCTGACTTGAGGACCTATTTTTTTATAAATACATGACCTCCCCACTTGAGGACCTATTTTTTTATAAATACATGACCTCCTCTCATGGTTTGGGGTTAGAAAAATTCTTCAAGTGCTTATAGCTTGCTCAACACACTACCTCTCTCTCTTGCAATATACATACATTATACATACACTTCCTAAGCCTAAACTTGAGGCCTCTTGTTGAGATTCTTGAAGACAAATTTTAGCTCTTGAGAGTGTTCAACTTATGGTTTGTGAACTAGAAGAGCATCCTCTCTTTAAAAGGTAATCTTTGAGCTTTTGTCTCACCTTTTTCTGTCTCTTTTCTTTGCTTTTTCACTCTATCTTTCAGATTTTTTTTAAGCTTAAAAATGTGATTTTAAGTCACAAAAAAAAGGAGGGGCTAGCCACCATTCTTTGGCTTGCTTACTACGCTTATTTCCTTCCATTTTTGTTTAAGTTTTTTACCCTTTTCAAAATGATTGTTAGCACTGTTTTGTGCTATTTAGGGGTTGTTTAGTGTGTTTATTTAGTTTATGCTTTGAATACTATGCTTATGTTGTTGTAAGTTCTCATGGATTTGGGTGGTTAGGCCATAGCCACCAATATATTTAAGTTGATAGTTTTCTTTACATAGTTTTCATGTAAATATTCACACTTGCAATAATCACCTTTGCATAATCATCTCTGCAATCTCCCTCCTTTTTTTTTATTTCTTTGATTAAGAGTTCTATCAAATAAAGGATTGTTGCTCAAGGCATAAGAAAGAGAACTTCTATGCTTAATGGTTTAATCTCTTCTGAGGTTCATTACCAAGGCATTACATCTCTCTTATACTAAGCACAACCTATTGTTTGACATTTCTTTTTATCATTGGTACATTTACTTCTAAGGGACTAACTTGGAAATCATAAAGGAAGGTTTCATTATAGCTTGTTATCGGGTTTGGATTTAGGGTCATTATCGCCCTTTTCGGGTTTGACTCTGAATTCATTATCACTCTTAAATGAGTTTGATTCTTCCTTTATAATATCTCCGTAGAAAAGGGCTTGAAAAGCTCATTTCTTGAGTTAAGTCAATGCTTGATCCTCTTTATTGCTTTTTGGACTTAGTGGACGTAATTATCATTTTTGGACAAAAAAAGGAAGAAAAGATAAGAATTGGAAAGGTAATGTAACAATAGGCTAATAAAATTGGAGTAAAAAAGGTAATAAAATTGAGTCGAGTTCAATCGGACGTTATATTGAACCCATTGCGTCGTGGACTATTGCATACTTTTTAGTGATGTTCAATGACTCATGAAGCAATGTCCATCCCTTTCCTTGAGGTAAATCCATGATAGGGAGCAAGCTTTTGTCCTATCGGTTTATAGTTCATCACACAACAAATTTGCGACAATTGATGATTTGTGAATCGAATCTACTCCTCGATTGATCATCTTCATGATAGGGAAGGGTAGAGAAGATAAATATCTCCTGGAAACACTCTGTTTTTGCTTTGTTTAAACTTTGTGGTAGCAGGGCATTTCCCAAAAAGCAGTGGCCGGCCGTCTACCATTTTGTCTGGCCTACCACTTGTCAAGGCCGGCCATCCACCTACTTTGTACAGGTAGTGGCATTTTTACAACAGAACAGAGCAAAATCTAAGGCCAAAATAGAATAATTTTCTGACTGCAAACAGAGCAAATTTTGGCAGCAAATAAAGAGGTTTCCGGGAGGATGTTCTCTGTTGTGCGCATGTGGTTCCTCGCCACCCGTTTGATTAAATTAGTGCTTTAATATTTAGTATGTGTAATTAATTAGTTGGCTTCATTTGAATTTGTAATAGCTAGTTAATGTAGTTAATTCAATTGTGTTGTAATAATTAGTTAATTAGGCGTAGACTCAACTTTCTTTGCACGCCCCCTTTCGGAGAGGCTCGAATTGGTCCTACAGTTCGAACTCCTGTCACGGTTCTGAATCTAATCTCACAAAGTGCAATGTGAGACTGATAAACACCAAAGAGTCCAATCTGGCAAATCATTTTGGAAAATCAGATTTTGAATCAAATAATGCCAAAATTGGACTGCTTTGCCAGATTATAGAGTCGCCACCTAAATATTTTATTTTTGGGAAATTTAGGAAACCCTGACTTGTGCCAAAGGCCAAGTGTCCGTCATCACTAAAATTGCCATGGCTCGGGAACTTGGGTACGAGAGGGGAAGGTCATGAAATGAGCACCCCCGCTCGCTCGATCAAAGGATTGGCCTCTACTAAGCATGATATGTTGTTTTTATAAACCTCATGTGTTCTTATCCAGTTATTAGCTAACTTTACTATGTGACGTGTACGCAAGCAAGTATAGACTAAAATCGCAAGAATTGGAACAAAACAATTCATGTTTGTTTTCGAAAATGGTTTGAAGATGCCACCCTCAAGTGGGCTTAAAACATGATTTGCCATTTCGCAAAGTGGGCTTAAAACTCACAATCATTGAATTGTTCCAATTCAAACAACCAAGCCTTTATCCATAGGCATTCATGCAGTTAATCACTTAAGCAAATAGCCTCATGGCAAGCATGCTATCATGGCAACACTCACACTCATGCAAGCATGCTAGAGCGTAAAAGCTAACCGAGTACTCCAAGCTATGAAAACAAAGTTAGAAAAATATGTATGCTCCTAACTATACAAAATGCCTAATGCAACACATTCAATAGGCTATATAATAGGCTCGTCTACTAATATGGCATATGATACAATAATTTGATACACGTATTCAAATAAGTATTGAAATTGACAATGCAGTTTGAATGATGCGCCGAGCCTCGGTGCATGCAAGACAAATGAATGATGCAAACATGTAAGCATAAGGTATGCTAATTGAAAATGATCCCTAATCTAACCATCAAAAGTAGATAAATAAAAGGAAGAAAGACATGGGGTTGGAAGACATGCACACACGCACACACGCTTATTACAACATTGTGCCCTCTCGAAGGAGGGTCCGAATAAATAAGCTAAGCTACACTGAGCTAAGCTAACTAACTAATCTAATTAAACTAATTAGACTAATTATTACAAATCAAAATAAAGAAATAGCTAAACTAAGCTACTTAATTATTACAATACTTAACTAATTAGCAACTAGTTAATTAAATTACAAAACCAATGTACACTAAACATGTAAAGCATTAAACTACACTGCCTCAGCTTTGCTTTAGAACATGGAAGATGCATGCATTCGGTTTTCGCCCCGAAAAGCCCACCGGTTGCTCTTGAGAGGCTCTGTTTGCAGGGTTACTCCAAGAATTTTCTGCTCCACTTTACTAAATCAATGTTGAGGATTGCACCAGTGGCCTGCCGGCCATGAGTGCTTGCTGCCGGCTATTTGCCGGCCAAGAGTGTGCTATGCCGGCCAAGGACGAAGCACTGACGGCCATCAGTGAGCCACTGCTAGCCACTGGTGTGTTGAATTACCACACTGCAATAGAGTACAAACAGAGGAAAATGGAGGGTTTTCCAAGGATATGTTTGTACTATGCCCCTCCTTATCATCTCAAAACATCAAAGGAGTGGCACTCTTGGATCCAAAACCACCAATCAAGCATTTTCAATGCATGATGGCCAAAGATCCAAGTTGTACACTTTCAATAAATGCACAAAACAAAACTCAAAGGACCACCACCCTATCATGCATGATCAAGGGTGATGGAGACAAAGGAGATTGGCTCATTTCATCATTTTGAGTATGAAATGGACCAATCTACCTTGTCTTCAATATAACGTCCGATTGAACACATGCAATGCAAACACAACATGCTTATCTTAGTCATGTTTTACTTGTTCAATTTTGTTTACACATTTTAGCATTACCAACTCATTCTTTAACCGGTAAAGTCCAATGTGAAAGTCCTCTAATTGGAAGATGGCCTAAGCCACAAGAGCCTTGAGCATGAAAGAGGCCTCATGCTGTTGGTTAGGAGGAACCCTCAAGAGAGGGTTAAAACCATTAGGCATGAGAACCTCAAGTTCACACTCAAGCCAACAAGGGGCTCAAGACCACTTTCAAAGTAAATTAAAAAGTCAAGAATAGAGGGAGGTTGCAAACTTTTCAGTGTTGAAATGAAATGAAAAATGGCACTAAATCATGCAAGCAACACATGCAAGACATGTTCAAAAGCCAAAAGTATTAAACTAGTGAAGAGCACTACACTAGAGGCATGCAATATCAAGCTCAAATGACCGAACTAGCTCAAAACAGAGCTTAAACATGCCAAAATAGTGGCTAAAACATACTGAGATTGAAGCATAGAAGGCAAGAAAAACATGCTCACATGTTAGCCCGCAAGCAAGGCTCAAGGCACAACTCTCAAAACCAATGAAAGAGTGAAACAAGTGAGAGTGTGACAAAGCTACATACATTGAAATCACATGTAAAATGATGCTACAACATGTAATCAACACAGGCATAACATGTTAGAGGCCTTAAAACACTAAGCTAGTGAAGGCATATGCACTACAACTATGCAAAACAAGGCTCGTATGATCAAAGAAGCTCAAAACAGAGCTAAAGTGGGCCAAATTAGAGCCTAAAACATGCTGAGATTAAGTCACAAAAAGGTAGAAAAACATGCTCACATGTTAGGCTATCTACACTTGCAAACAAGACACAAGGAGGGGAGGCCACCCCCTCTTATTTTGGACTTCAAAACCAAGTTTTTACCACTGAAATTCCCATGGAATTTAGTGGTTAAAAGGCCAAAAAAATTTGTTTTAAAAGCTTTGAAAAAAGGCACAACACTTAGCAAGCAAGCTACAAGAAAGGTGGACCACCCTTAACTTCAAAACAAACCTCAATCCACCATTTTAAATCATAAAATAGAGATTTCAGAGGTAAAAAAAAATAGCCTCAAAACAGCATGCAAAGATGGCCAAACAAGTATTTAAATTAAGCTAAAAATACAAGTATTCTACCTCTTTGAAGACAAGATGCTATATAGGAAACAAAGGCAAGTCAAACCAAGCAAAAATCCTCTTCTAGAGCTCAAGTAGGACCTCAAGCAACCTCAACACAAAGATGATCAAGTTTGATTAAGGGCTCACAAGCAAAAGTGTAGAGAATTTAGGCTTTAAGGCAAAATATTTGGAGAGAGAGGATTCTAGAGAGAGAGAGAAATTTTTTGTCTTCAAAAATTTCCAACCCCTTGCATGCAAGAGGAAGACTTCTATATATAGAAAATACAAAATCCTCTCAACAAGATCCAACCATTCATGTGCAAGTAGATGCTCCAATCTGTGCAAATAACTGGCACAAAATATCAGAAAATATCTACTAATGCACTGGTGGCCGGCCGGCCATCAGTGATGGCCGGCAGAGGCTCATTGATGGCCGGCAAGGCACATCAATGGCCGGTAGTGCCTTATCATGGCCGACAGTGCATCAAGAAAAACATACTGGAAAGACCAAAACATGGTCCAAAAATGAGATAGAATTGATGCAGGGTTTGGAAAGCTCAAACCTGTGGCGTTCCGCTGCGGAATTTGAGCGCTCGACGAGCAATCAAACTTGTCACTGGATGTACCTGCAAGAACATCCAAGTCTTAAGGACGGTCAAAAATGGGGTGTCTACATTAGGATATTCATTCGAACCCTCTTGTGCAAGGGCAAATTTGTAACACTTGTAAAAATTTTATATGTCTTCCAACCCCTATTCTTTCTCCCTTTTATTTACTTGCTTACTACGGTTGCATGTAGTATCATATTTTTGGTTTCATATCATTACCATGACTTGCACCCATTTTTGCATACATTAGGATTTGGCTCATCATACTTGATAAACATCGATTATTTCTTACTTGAATACATGCACTACCATATGCCTTGAATTGATCCATATGTCATGTTAAGAAGCCAAATTCGATAGTTGCATTTTGTATATGTTGCATTAGTCACTTTGCATATTAGAGCATGTATTTTTCTAATTATTTACCTTCCTTTGGCTTGCCTAGATTGAGTACTAGGTGAGCATTTTCACTTTAGCATATCGCATGTGTGTTTGTGTTGCCATATCAAACATATTACCATGAGGCTAAGTACTTATCTGATAGATCTCTTTGAATGCCGATGGATGAAGGCTATTTCGCTTAGTGTGGGATGATTTCGATACATGTACATATGAGCTTGCTTTTTCAAGTAACACATATTCAAAATTCTTTTCAAATAAACATAAAATTAAAGCATTCCAAAGTGGGTGAAATAGTCTATACATGTGTGCCTCACATAGTAAGTTAGCATAATAATCAGAACAAAAGTATATAATGTACATAAAAATCACATCATGATTAGTAGAGGCTGATCTTTGATCGAGTGAAGGGGGTGCTCAATTCATGACCTTCTTCCCCTCACATACCTAAGTTCTCGAGCCAAGACACTTTGGTTATGACGGACAAGTGGCCTTTGGTACGAGTCAGGGGTTTCCTAAATTTTTCAAAAATATTTAGGTGGCGACTCTAAAATCTGGCAATGCAGTTCATTTTTGGCATCTCTGATAATAAATGGATTTTCTAAAGATTTTCCAGATTTGGACTCTCATTTGAGTTTTTCTATTTCGCATTGCACTTGTGAAACCAAATTTAGAACCATGGGAGTCTGTACTGTAGGGCTATTGTATCTGATGAGACTAAACTCCTTTGAGGAGCATGAAAAACTAGCTACAGTTTGTGGCGACTCTGCTGGGGATTTAGAGAACTTCACTTAGACTTCATGATGTGAAATTTTATCTACCTATATATGTTCTTTGCGTTGCATTTGCATTGGTGCTCTTAAGTCACTGTGTTTTCCATCTGCTATTCCTGGATGGCTTGCTGGAGGCTTGCCTAAAAAACTTGCCAAAAGGATGGTCGGTTGTGGGCTCTGCCATGTTGGAAACACAACCCTCGGATCTGGATTACTGTCATATCGCGTGATCCTCTTTTGACTTCTCGGTGTTAGGTGTGAGAGGTATATTAGGTAAACTTGTCAAGGTACTCCTTTTGACCAATTAGCCTAGTTACTTATAGTAAAGCCATAGTGATTGTTCCAACGTAGGGCAAGATGCTCACCCGTATGTAGAATTTTGTAAAATTGCTTGCTTGAAGTAGTAAAACCCTAGATCATGTCAAATTTAAGACAGGGTAACCCGACCCCCTCATATGAGTGTTGTGGCTCTTTTTACCTAGTATGTGCTTTATGGTGAAACTGTACAGGGATGCTTTATATCAGTGGTATAGTTGGTATCAGTTTGTGGGGCAGAATTTAGTGAGGAGTATAGTCCTACAGCTTTGATCAGATCTATTCTGATGGAATCTTAGCTGAGGTGCTGCCGATTTTTGATTGTTGCTTTTTCTTTATTTCTTTTGCTAGGTAGTCTAAAACCATAGCTTTAGAAAGTCCTGATATCCCCCAAGTACTCTAGACTCATGTTGGAAGACTTTGTAAGGTTGGAGATCTTGTTCGGGGACAACCAATGTTTGCCTCGCTGTCACCAGTTGCAAGGCAAAGAAGGGTCAGACAAAGTTCACCAATTCAGTTATTTCAATAATCACCCCTTAGCTCACCTACACTGAGTTCACCTCAAGCACAGCCACCTATTCCTAGAATGGCTCAGTATCCCTTATTAGATTTGGAAGACTTACTAATCTGTCTGCAGCAGTCAGTCGAATCTCTCCAGCACGACGTGGCCGGTCAAACTAAGGTCACGAATAAGTTGCAACAACAACAACAACAGCCAGCTGCGGCTTCTACTTCGTATGCACCTAACGTGACTATTCCCATACCTAATACCACCGCCATTGCTACTACGCTCAGGATCCCAAGCCGAGGGTGTCCTGGCTTTTCTTATCCAGGGACCTAATTCCAGCGCAGATGTCTAGAGCCTGAGTTTATCAGATTGAGGCACCTTTTGAATTCGAGGTTGACCCAACCATGTTTAAAGTAAAACAAACTAAAAACTGTTCAAGAAGGCACGGGGGTTAACTCCATTCCAGATATAGAGGATGGCTATACTGAATCTGCAGTTACTTTGCCAGAGTGGTTCAAAATGCCACATATTGACCGCTTCGATGGCGCTAGAGACCCAGTGGTACATTTATGTCCATTTTGTGATATCCGGCGACCAATGGATTTGACCATACTGCAGAAGTTTGTCGCTCTTCGGCCGAACCATGTCGAGTATAGCTTCCATCTGGTATTCTAAGCTGGAGGACTCTGTGAAACAGAGTTGGATGGAACTAGCCGAATCTTTCATCGCTCAATACTCCTATAACATGCAGATCAAGGTCACAACTCATGATCTTGAAGCAACGTGTCAGGAGCCAAGGAGGGTTTCTTAGAGTTTGTAACTAGGTGGAGGGCTAAGGCATCAATGATCACCACCCGACCCATAGAGAAAGACCAAATCCAGATGGTTGTCCAGAATCTTCATGGCAAGCTGTTGTAGAAAATGATTGTTCTCCCCTTATTTACCTTTAAGGAACTTCATGAAATGGGAGTTCAAATTGAAGACGCCATGGAACAGGGTATCATCACAGATGACAAAGAGCCAGCCAAGGGGCCTTTTATTCATAGTTCTAATATTGTCGGGGGTAGCACAACTGCGAGGCCGCTAGAGGTTAGTGTTGTCACCACAACTAAAACCGCCGACCCCTTTGCCAACATGAGCCCACAAACTTCCAACCCTACCTAACCTCCGGATAGGACTTTCAACCAGCTCTACATGACTCTATCTCGGGCTATGCAGGTGCTAATCAAAAAAGGGCATTTGAAAGCCCTAGAACCTCGACCACTTCCAGACCCTCTTTCACTCAAGCATGATCACACCAAATACTGTGTTTTCCATCAATAGCACGGCCATGAAATGGATCGGTGCTTCTGCCTACGTCATGAGGTTCAAGATCTCATCGACAATAAAGTGATAGCTCCACTCCAAAAAGCCCAATGTGACCACCAACCCACTCCCTGTCCACAACCAAGTCCCCTACCTAGAAATATCCACTTCATCCATACACTACCACCCACCTTTGACCCAAGCGTCTATATCACTCCCTCCCACCTACCAAATCTGGTGTTGTTCATCCCTGAAGGCATAGACTTATGCATAATGAACACACCCAACCCATAACCTGAGCCTCACAAATCTGTGGTGACAACGCCTGAAGAAGAGGAGGTTTTGACCTTAGAGGGAGGTGCTAGTTTGTCGTTGGAAATTCCTAGGGAATTATCTAAGGAGGAGTATGACTCGAGCCACTACGTTGTTCATGTTACTCAAACTAGGCTTGAGGTAGTACTGCCAACCTCAGTGGACATTAATGTGGTTAGGGAAGACGGCTCAAGCCAAGGGTTGGATGATCTTGTGGATCTTGAAGAAGATTTGGACAACCTCCAATTCTTCGAAGAACAGGACCAGGGCAATGTGCAGATCTATTGGTTTAATCTGAGCTTGGCGACTGACAATAGGGGATGGCCGAATGATGAATTTGACAAAGAAGAGGAAACTAGAGTTAAACCAGAGGAAAAGAAAGTCATGGCAGTTGTGGTAGCTAGAGAAGTCAAAAAAAAAAAAAAGAAGAGGAAAGTACCAGAGAGTAGTAGTACGGAAAAACAAACCTAATATTTGGGTGTTGTTGAAATTGCAGACATTGAATGGGAAGCTGTATTGGGGCAGTTTGAATGGGAGAGGATCAAAGATAGCCAGAAGGCCGCAACATCTTGTCGCCCTAAGGGGGATACTTGTCCTATGGGAGTGATCCAAGTTAAGCTGGATAATTGTTTGTCAGCGGTTGAAGGTAAGTGGTGGGAAGATAGTGACTTGCATCTTGCCCATGCAGATGAAGACTGGGGAGATCATATCACAGACAGTACTTGGTATTTAGAGGAAATAGACCACCTCACTAGCAGTGGACAATATTTCAAACCTCTACATTTGGAAAATGAGAAGAAGTTGGAGGAGGAGCTGGTTTTGAAATAATTCAAAAAGATCCAGGTCGACATTTCCATTTGGGGCCTCCTTATGGCTTCGCGAGTACACCGACAGGCAGTGTTGTTGGCAATCGATAAGGCCAAATTGTCTATCAACACCATGCCAGAGCAGCTCGTTGGCCTGATCTTCCCAAGTAGCACCAAGCCCATGCTCACCTTCTATGATAAAGAACTGTCATTGGAAGGATCGACTCACAACAAGCCACTGTACATATCTGTTGAGTGCAGAGGACAGTGGGTTCTGGTGGTTCTAGTAGACACTGGCTTTGCAAGCAATGTCTGTCCTTTTCGCACTGCTTATGCGATAGGCCTAAAGCCGACAGATTTCGTCTCCATAACCCAAGTGATCCGAGCATACGACAATACGAGAAGAGAAGTTATGGGGACGGTGAAAGTACAGGTCTAAGTGACCCTTCCAAGCATGAGATTAGGTTCCATGTACTTGACGTGCCAGCTACCTTTAACCTACTTCTGGGAAGGCCCTGGTTGCATTACATAGAGGTTGTGTCCTCCACCTTGCACCAAATGTTGAAATACCCTTATGAGAGAAGAGTGCAAACCGTTTTGGGAAATTCGTCTATTCATCCACTACCAGAGGTAACTACACCTTTGCTGGAAATCAATCATGGTGATAAGGATGTATTTCTTTCGGGATTCACTCTGGCAGAAACCCAGGTGGTAAAGACAATCTTAGCTGAGGACGAAGGCATGTATGTTAGTGCTCAGTCCATTTATTTCATGAACAAATTACGACATATTCCAGGAATGGGGCTCAGAAGGAGCAGGAGGAAAAGTGTTACGGTGCCAGCTGAGGTGCCACACAGTCCCCGCGCCTTTGGGTTAGGCTATGTGTCCACCAAAGAGGACTGGAAAAGGAAGAGAAAAGAACTGAGAGAAAGGGCCAAAGCCAAAAGAGCTAAGAAACAATACGAGCCGGTCCACAAGCTAATCTGGGGAATGTTGAATGGGCGCTTTGTCAGAGAAAGAAAGGATTTCCCTTTCTGCGGCTTTCTTGAGCCTTGGGTGGATTTTTCAACGAAAAATCCTTTCTCGAGTTTTGAAATCTTTTTCGACCACAAACTTCAAGACAGTGATGAAGAGGAGACTAATCTAAGTATCGAAGCTGGCCAGAGCATAGAGGACGATTCAGATAACAATGAGATTGGAATAGAGGGAGCACTAGATGATCTCTTGACAGATCTTGAGACTAGTACCGAGAACTTGGGGGATACCTTTACTGTCTCATTGATCGGAGAGGAAGCAGTTGTGGACTTCACCAGTTGCATTTTGGACAAGTCGAGGGCGCCACGCCTCACTTGGCAGTTGGAGAAGGGCTTTATTGCCAGTTCTGAATCAGATAATGAGCCTGAATTTGATTCCACCGAGTCTGTTGAGCCGGAATCAGATTCGAGTCCGTCTGAGGAATCTGAGTCTGGTACTTCCGGGGGTGGTAACTCGGGTGCCAAGGTCCTGTCTAGGTCCTCTTTTGCATTTTCTTTTGAGTCTGTTGTAACTGAGGAGCCAAACTTCTGAATGAGAATGCTGCAGATTTTGCTTACTTCTTTATGCCATTAATTTATTGCATTGACCAAGATTTTCAAAATTTTAATGAAAATGAAGAGGAAGAAATTCCTTGGGCTTTGAAAAACTTGATTGACCAAGAGGAGGAGAGGCCTGCTAAGCCTTGCATAGATGAGATCATTGCAATTAATGTGGGTACTGAAAAGGATCCCCGCTTAGTCCAGATCGGGTCCATGTTGTCTTTGAAGGAACGTGAGCGTTTAATCGCTTTATTAAAAGATTTCAAAGATGTTTTTGCATGGTCCTACGAAGACATGCCTGGAATCAATCCTGAGATTGTACAGCACCGGATCCCTCTTGGCCCCGAGGCTTGACCTATCAAGCAGAAACTCCGCAAGATTCATCCCTATTGGGTGTTGAAAATTAAAAAGGAAGTCACCAAGAACATCGACGCTGGATTTTTGATGGTATCTAAATACCCGACTTGGTTGGCCAACATTGTTTCGATTCCGAAGAAGGACGGTAGAATCAAAGTCTGCATCGACTTTTGAGATCTGAATAAGGCTAGTCCGAAGGACGACTTCCCACTATCGCACATCGACGAATTGGTAGACTTTACTGCCAGCCATGCCTTGTTATCGTTCATGGATGGGTTTTCGGGTTATAACCAGATTATGATGGCGCCTAAGGACAGAAAGAAGACTGCATTCACCATGTCGTGGGGTACCTACTGCTACAGGGTTATGTCATTCGGGTTGAAGAATGCCAGGGCTATATATCAGAGGGCTACGACCACAATCCTACACGACATGATCCATAAGGAAGTCGAGGTGTATGTGGATGATATGATCATAAAATCCAAAGAGCGAGAAGGCCACTACATCGCACTAGAAAAATTCTTCGAACGAATCAGGTAATACCGACTGAGGTTGGACCCACTGAAGTACACTTTTGGGGTGACTGTAAGGCAAATGCTGGGATTTCTGATTACGCAGAGGGGAATTGAAGTAGATCCATCCAAGATCAAGGCCATCTTAGAAATGCCACTACCAAGGACTGAAAAGGAGGTGCATGGCTTTCTGGGTAAAGTGCGATTCATAAGATGGTTTATCTCCAAATTAACCTTGACTTGTAAACCACTATTTGGTCTCTTGAAAAAGGGGAAGAAGTTTTGATGGGATGATTGTAGACACCCAATTTTTGACCACCCTTATGACTTGGACGCCACCGCTTGCGCACCCAATGATGAATTTATATATGCTTGTCAAGTGCTCGAAGTCCTCAGCAGAATGCCACAGCTTTGAGCCTTCAAACCCTTTACACCTCTTGCCCTGTTTTGGACCAAAACCCTAGTTTTTCAAGCCTAAAAACCTTGGGACCTGCAGGCCACCACCATGGGCTGCCAGCCATCAATGAAGGTTGTCGACTACTTGTGTGGCCTGCCGGCCACAAGTGTATTTTTGCAATTATTTTGGCCAGCTATGCCAGCTATTTTCACAGATACATGCACCTACCTACACGTGTATGTATTGATATTTCTGAGGGAGTTTCATTGTTTTCTATATATAGGAGACCTTTCCTTCCATTTTTGGGGGCTGAGTATTTTGAAGCAAAATTATCCTCTCTCTACAATTCTCTTCTCTCCCTTCCAAATTCCTAAGCTTTTGCAAGCTTTTGCCTATACACTCTAAACCAAACCTTGTGGTATTTGAGCTGAGGTACTTTTGAGCCTACTTTGAGCTCTTAAGTGTGTGTAAGTGTTGGTTTAACACTTGGAAAGGATCCTCCTCTTCAAGAGGTATAAGTCTTGGTTTATTGCTTTGCTTTAGTCGCTATTTTGCCTACTATTTTTAGACTATTTTTGGGCTGTTTATCCTCTATATTTTTGGGTTGAAACTTGTGGTTTAAGGCCAATAGGGGTAGAGGAGTGGATCACCCTTCTTTATACCTCATTTCTTCTTCTCTTGGCCTTGCCCTTGTCTTCCCACCTCTTTGTCCACTTTTTTTGAGCTTTTAAGTACTGAATCTCAAAGCTTTTTCAGTGGCTAAAACCATGTTTTGAAGTCCAAAAATGGAGGGGGTAGCCTCCCCTCCTTATGCTTTATTTACTAGCATACATAGCTCCATGTTGTAGCTTACCATTTTGGCTATTTTCATTTTAATTCCAGCACATTTTAGGACTAATTTAGCACTGTTTTAGGACTTTTTTTTAGTTGTTCACTGCATTTGAGCTTTGTATAGCATGCTTGTAGTGTAATAGTCCTCATAGGCTTGGTGGTTTAGGCCTTAGCCACCAACCTATTTGAGTTGATAGCGTTTGTTTTAAGCTTTCTATACTTGTGATCACCTCTAATCACCTCTGCAACCTCCCTCCTTTCTTGGCTTTTCATTTGCTTTGAAAGTTGTTTCAAGCTAGTTGTTTGTTTTAAGCTTGAGATTGAGGTCTTGTGCTTATTGGTTTAATCCCTTTGGGGGTTCATTACCAACGGCATGATATCTCTCTCATGCCCAAAACAACTCTTGGTTTGATGCTTCTTTCCATTAGAGGACTTAATCTTCACTTTTGGACTTAATTGACTAAAGAATGGTTGGTAAGTAAAATAGAGTAATAAATTGGGACTAAAATGATGCAAGATAATAAGTTGGTTAGGGTTCAATCGACGTTAATTGAACCCTCGAGTCTTGAATCGTTTCATACTTGTTCGTAATGAAAACGGTTCAAGAGTCATTGTCAACACTCTCTTGATCAATCCATGATAGGGAGGGGGTTTGAGAGTCTTTTATGTTGCATTTATTGAAATTGTACCCTTTGGTTCATAGGCCATCATGCAATGAAATTGCATGGATTGGTGGTTTGTGAATCAAATTTACCACTCTTTTGAGCTATTTAATGATAAGGAGGGATAAGTTGTACAAACAACCCTTGAGAATACCCTACTTGTGCTCTGTTTGCTCTCTGTTACAGCAAGAAGGACCAGGCTCCAGTGGCCGACAGGTCACTATTTTTGGACAGTAGGCTATCATTTGTGGCCGGCCGGCCACCACTTCTGGCCTGCCGGCCACCTTTGCAAAACCAAGTAGTGGCTTTTTGAAATAGAATAGAGCTGATTTTGAGGTGAAAAACAGTGCAAGTGTTCTAACTGTGCAACAGAGGCTTTCTAGTAGCAGAACAATGGCTTTTTTAGGTGGAAATCCGTGCGCATGCATGAGCACTCCTCACTTCCCGGGGCTGTTTAGTTTAATTACTTAGCTTAGTCATGTCTTTAAATTTTATAAAGTGTTGTAAATAATTAGTTGTAGCTAGTTAATTTTGTTTTGTAAATAATTAGTTAGTTTTGGGTCCTAATTATTTCTATACTAGTTATTTAATTTGTTGTTGTAATAATTAATTCGCTAGTTTAATAATTATTTCATTCGTTTTGTAAAAGCTAGTTAATTAGCTTAGCTAGTTAGTTTAATTCGGACCCTCCTGCGTGAGGGCGCAAACTTGTAACAATATGTATGTCTTCCAATCCACATCTTTCTCCCTTTTATTTACTTGTTTATGATGGTTAGTTTTAGGGTATCATGTTTTGTTTAGCATCTCTCATGCCTTGCATCCACTTGTCTTGCATGCATTGAGCTCGGCACATCATTCTCACTTGCATTGTTAGTTAACACTTTTTTGAATACGTGCTTAGACCGCATGCTATCAAATTGATTCATATGCCATATTAGTAGTCGAGCTTAGTAATTGCATTTTGTATGTGATGCATTAGTCATATTGCATAGTTAGGATCATGCATTTTTCTAACACTTTTATCTTTTTGGCTTGCCTTGGAGTACTAGCTGAGCTTTTCTTTGTTTTAGCATATTGCATTATATGTTAATGTTGCCATGTCTAGCATGCTTGCCATGAGGCTAAGTGCTTAAATGATAAACTGTTTGAATGCCTGTGGATGAAGGCTAGTTGCTTGAATTGGGATAACTTGACATTTAAGTCCACTTTTTCGAGTGGCACATTCACAAACTCTTTTCAAAACAAACATGAAATCAAGTATTCCAATTTTTGCAAGTTAGTCTATACTTTTGTGTGGGCACATCACATAGTAATGCTAGCCTAATAATCGGAACAAAAGCATATAATGTAAATAAAATTTACATCATGATTTGTAGAGGCTGATCTTTGATCGGGCGAGCGAGGGTGCTCAATTCATGACCTTCCCCTCTTGTACCTAAGTTCCCGAGCCAAGACAATCTGGTGATGATGAACACATGGCCTTCGGCACGAGTCATAGGTTTCCTAAATTTTCCAAAAATATTTAGGTGGTAACTTTGTATCTTGCAAAGCAGTCCATTTTTGGCAATTTGATTCAAAATCAATTTTTCAAAAGATTTGCCGAATTTGGACTCTTTGGTGTTTATTTATTTCACATTGCACTTGTGAGATCAGATTCAGAACCGCGAGAGTCCGATATTGTGGGGCTTATTCGTCTGCCGAAAGGAGCACGAAAAGTCGAGCCACAGTTTCTGGCGACTTTGCTGAGGAAATTAGAGAACTTGACTTGAACTTCATGATGTGAAATTTTATCTACACTTATATGTCTCTTTGCCTGGCATTTGCATTGGTGCATATAAGTCACTGTGTTTGCCATCTGCTATTCCTAGACGGTTTGCCAGAGGCTTGCCTAAAAGCCTGCCTAAAGGCTGACCGGTCGTGGCTCTGCCATGATGGGAACACAACCCTTAGATCTAGACTACTGCTATACCGTTTGATCCTTCTTTCATTTCTCGTGTTAGGTGTGAGAGGTATATTAGGTAGTCTTGCTGAGGTATCCTTTTTGACCATTCGGCCTAGTTACATGTAGAAAAGCCATAGTGACTGATCGAAACTAGGACATGATGCTCACCCAAAAATACAGGATTGCGTGCAACTGCTTTGTTTGAATAGTGAACCTTAGTTCCTGACGAAACTAGGACAGAGTAACCCTACTCCTTCATAGGGGTGTTTGGGCTCTTGCTTAACTGATATATGCTTTACAATGAAACTATATAGGAATGTGCATAGCAGTTACAAGTTTAGTATCTGTTTTGGGGGCGGAATTCAGTATTGAGTGCAGTTCTACAGCCATGATCATGTCTGTGTTGATAGCGTCTTAGCTGAGGTGTAGTGCGATTTCCGATAACTGTTTTGTTTTGCTTTATTTCTTTTTTCTAGGTAGTTTAACACCATAGCTTCAGAAAGTTCGGATATCCCCCAAGTACTCCGAACCCAAGTTAGAAGGCTTTGCAAAGCTGGGGATCTTGTTCGGGGACAACCCATGTTTACCTCACTCCCACCGATTACAAGACGGAGAAGAATCAGACAGAGTTCACCGGTTCAATTTTTATAGCAGTCACTCCTCAATTCACCTGTGTCCAGTCAGATTCAGGAACGGTCATCTACTTCTAGCCCAGCACGAGATTGATCTCATATTCTAATGACACAATATCCCCTAGTCAGTATGGAAGAACTAATACATCATCTGCAGCAGACAGTTGAAACCTTACAGTAAGATGTTGTTCGTCAGGCTGAGGTTATAACCAGACTACAACAACAGCAACCACAGCTGGCTACGACCTCTGCATCTCATGCACCTCCCACGGGTATTCTAGCGCCCGGAGCCACCGCTCATATTGCCAATGTCCAAGAAAATCAGGGCAATCCAGCAGAGCCAATCCCAGCACAAGCCTCTAAAACCCCTGTTTATCAGACTAATGCTCTGTTTGAGTTTGAGTTTGACTCAACTGTACTCAAGGTCAATAGACTGGAAAAGTTATTCAAGAGAGCACAAGGGGTTAACTCTATCCCGGACATAGAGAATGGGTATACTGATTCTATAGTGACATTGCCAGATCAGTTTAAAATGCCGCACATTGACCGTTTTGACGGTTCCGAAGATCCGATTGTTCACCTTCGGCTATTTTCAGACATCTAGCAGCCAATGGGCTTAACGAGACTACAAAAGCTGTCTCTCTTTGGCCGTACCATGTCAGGTATAGTGGCCATATGGTACGCCAAGTTGGAAGACTCTGTCAAGTAGAATTGGGAGGAGATGGCCGAGGCCTTCATTGCGCAGTATTCATACAATACACAGATCGAGGTAACAACTCGTGATCTCGAGGCAACACTCCAAGATCCGAATAAGGGCTTCTCTGAATTCATGACAAGGTGGAGGGCTAAAGCCTCGATGATGACCACAAAGCCGTCCGAGAAGGATCAGATTAGGATGGTTGTCCGGAATCTGCACGGCAAGTTGTTGAAGAAGATGATTATCCCACCTCTATTCACATTTACAAAACTCCATGAAATGAGAGTACAAATCGAAGATGCCATGAAACAGGGGCTTATCATAGATGAGAAGAAGCCAGCAAAAAGGCCGTTTGTTCGCAGTTCCAATGCTGCCAGTGGTAGCATAGCTGCGAGGCCGTCAGATGTAAGCATTGTCACCACAACCAAGACTGCTGACCCCTTTGCCAACACAAGCTCACAAACACCGTCCAATCCCACCCGATCCCAGAGGGCTTTCAACCAACTCTACATGACTCTCTCTCAGGCCATGAAGGTGCTAGTCAAGAAAGGCACCTTAAACCTTTAGAACCCTGCCCATTGTCTGATCCTCTTCCACCCAAACACAACCTCGCAAAATACTGCGCATTTCACCAACAGCATGGTCATGACACCAGCCAGTGCTTTTGATTGCATCATGAGATTTAGGATCTCATTGACAACAAGGTAATCGCACCACCCCAGAAGCCAAACGTAACCACAAATCCACTCCCAACCCATAATCAAGTCCCTCCACTTCAAAATCTCAACCTGATCCATACACTGGCCACCCCCTATGACCCCAGCGTATATATTACTCCTTTCCACCTACCAAAGCTGACGTTGTTCATTCCGGAAAGCGTAGGTCTATGCATGATGGACACGTCCAACCTCAACCCAATCCTGTGTTGATGCTTATAGTGGAAGAAGAGTCTACCTTAGAGGAAGGTACTAGTCCATTGTTGGAGTGCCCTGAGGAATTACCTGATATGGTGTATGATCCAAGTTGTTACATTGTGCCAACTGATCAAATCAAGCCTGAATTGGTGCTGCCACCCTCGGTAGACATCAATGTTGTCAGAGAGGATGGCCCAAGCCATGGGTTGGATGATCTAGCAGAACTCGAGGAGGATTTGGAAAACCTGCAATTCTTTGATGAGCAGGATCAGGGGGACGTACAAATTGGCTGGTTTGACTGGAATGGATCAATTAACAACTTTGGATGGCTGAGTGATGAGCCAGACAAAGTGGAAGAAACTGGAATGAAACTAGGGAAAAAGGAAGTGGAGATAGTTGTAGTAGCCGGAACGACTGATAAGAAAGGAAAGCTACCAGAGAGCGCTGGTGTGGAAAATCCAACCCAGAAGGAGGCAATGTGAACACTATGGCTACTGAATAGAAGGCTGCACTGAGGCAGTTCGAACAAGAAAGAATTGAAGATAGTCGGGAAGCTGTGAATTTATAACACCCTGCGGGAGACACTTATGATGTAAAGGTGATATGAGCAGAGCCGGACAACTATTTATCGGCTGTTGAGGGTACATGGTGGGACGATGATGATCTCCATCTGGCCCACACCGATGAAGATTGGGGTAATTCCCTTTTGGACAACACATGGTATGCTGAAGAAATAGACTATCTGACAAGAAGTGGGTGGTATTTTAAGCTGCTGCACCTAGATCAAACAGAAGCGTCTGGAAAAGACAGAGAGGCCGAGGCAATGTTGAAACAGCTTAAGAAAATCCAAGCTAACATCTCCATTTGGGGTCTTCTCATGGCCTTCCGGGTACACCGACAGGCAGTGTTGTCGGCAATGGACAAGGCTAAATTGTCCATTAACACTACACCCGAAAAGCTTGTGGGATTGGTCTTTCCAGGTGGTGCCAGGCCAACTCTGACCTTCTCTGACAAAGAACTGCCGCCAGAGGGCTCGGCTCACAATAAACCATTGTATATATCCGTGAAGTGCAAGGAGAAATGAATGTCAGTGGTGTTGGTAGATACTGGTTTGGCCATCAATGTCTATCCTTTTTGCACCTTCTATGCAATTGGCCTTAAACCAGCGGACTTTGTTCCTACAACCCAAGTAATATGGGCGTATGATAATATGAGTAGAGAGGTCATGGGCACAGTATAAGTCAGAGTCTAGATGGGCCCAACTGAGCAAGACATTGAGTTTCATGTCTTGGATGTGCTGGCTACCTTCAATTTGCTATTAGGAAGGCCCTGGTTGCACCATGTGAAGGCTGTCTCCTCTACTCTCTACCAGATGTTGAAGTACCCTTATGAGACAGGAGTGGCGATTGTTTGGGATTCATCCATTCATTCACCACCAGAGGTAACTACAACCGATGCTGGAGATCCATGGTAAGGAAGATGTATTCCTCTCGGGATTCACTCTGGCTGAAGCCCGGGTAGTGCAGACCATTCTGGCCGCAGACGAAGGCATGTACGTCAATGCCCAGTCCATCTATTTATGAACAAACTGCAGCATGTTCCAGGAATGGGGCTCGAAAGAAGTGGTCGTAAAGGCGTTACTGCACTGACGGATGTGCCACACAACCCACATGCCTTTGGTCTGGGCTATGTGCCCACCAAAGAAGACTAGATCAAAAAGGGAGAATAGATGAAGAGCAGAGCAAAGGCCAAACAAGCTGGGAAATGTTATGAACTCATCTATAGGCCTATCCAGGGGACACTGAATGGCGGTTTGTTCAAGAAGGAGAGGATTTCCCTTTTTGTGGCTTTCCTGAGCCTTGGGTAAATTCCTCGAAGCAACGTGTTCCCAGGTTCGAGATCTTCTTTGATCTGCAGCTGTAGGACAATGCTGATGAGGAAAGGGATGACACAAGCATCAAAACTGAACAGAGCATGGAAACTGACTCAAATGGTAGTGAACTTGGAGTAGGGACAACACTAGCTTGTCTCCTGACAGATCCTGCGGCCAACCTAGAGAACTTAGGCGATAACCTTACTGTGTCTATGATCGGGGCAGAACCGGGTGTGAACCCAACTAGTGGCATTTTGGATGCATCAGGGGCACCATCTCTTATCTGGCAGCTGGAGAAAGGCTATCTGTCTAGTTCTAAATCGGGTGATGAGCTAGAATCTGATTCCACTAAGTTTGTGGGGTCGGGATCAGATTCAAGTTCCTCTGAGTCTGAGTCTGGTATTCCTGGGGGGTGGTAACCCAGATACCAAAGTCCTGTCTAGGTCTTCATTTAGCTTTTCTTTTGAGTCTGTAACTGAAGATCTAGACCTTTTGAATGAAAGCTCTACAGATTCTTTGTACTTCTCTGTGCCGTTGGTTTATTTTATGGACCAAGATTTTCAGAATTTTAATGAAAACGAAGGGGAAGAAAATTCCCTGGCTTTGAAAATTTTGATTAATCAAGAGGATGAGAGGTTTGCTAAACCTCGTGCTGAAGAAATCATTGCTATTAACGTGGGTACTGAGAAGGATCCGCGTCTGGTCCAGATCGGGTCCACGTTGTTTTTAGAGAAGCGCGAGCATTTAATCGCTTTGTTAAAAGATTTCAAAGATGCTTTCGTGTGGTCCTACGAAGACATGCCTGGAATCGATCCTGAGATTGTATAGCATCGGATCCCTCTTGACCCCGAGGCCTGACCAGTTAAGCAGAAGCTACGTAGAATCCATTCGGATTGGGTATTGAAAATCAAGGAAGAGGTCACCAAGCATCGAGGCAGGTTTCTTGTTAGTATCTGAGTATCTGACTTGGTTGGCCAACATTGTCCTAGTGCCAAAGAAGGATGGCAGAATCCGAGTGTGTGTAGACTTCTAGGACTTGAATTGAGTCAGTCCGAAGGATGACATTCCTCTGCCGCACATTGATGAGTTAGTGGACTTCACTGCGAGCCATGCATTGCTATCTTTTATGGATGGATTTTCCAGGTACAACCAGATTCTGATGGTGCCTGAGGACAAAGAGAAGACCGCATTCACTATGCCGTGGGGAACCAATTGCTACTGGGTTATGCCGTTTGGTTTGAAAAATGCTAGAGCTACCTATCAGAGGGCTGCGACCACCATATTGCATGACATGATCCACAAGGAGGTCGAGGTGTACGTGGACGACATGATTGTCAAGTCCAAAGAACGAGAGGACCACTATACCGCCTTGAAGAAATTCTTTCAACGGATCAGGGAATAGAGATTGAGGTTAAACCTGTAGAAGTGCACCTTCAGCGTAACTGCAGGAAAAATGTTGGGCTTTCTAATCACACAAAGGGGCATTGAAGTAGATCCTTCCAAAATTAAGGCCATCCTAGAAATGCTACCACAGAGGACTGAAAAGGAGGTGCGAGGCTTTCTGGGTAAAGTGTAATTCATAAGATGGTTTATTTTCAAATTAACCTTGACTTGTAAACCACTATTTGTTCTCCTCAAGAAAGGGAAGAAATTCCGATGGGATGATCGATGTCGATTCGCCTTTGAGCAGGTTAAGCAGTATCTCCAGAATCCGTCTGTGTTGTCGCCATCAGAGCCGGGGAAGCCTTTGATTTTGTACTTGTCAGTAATTGACATGACCATAGGATGCATGCTCGCTTAGGAATCTGAAGATAGGGTAGAGAAAACCATTTACTACTTAAGCAAGAAAATACCAGATTACGAGACCCGCTATACTCCGTTGGAGAAAGCTTGCCTAGCCTTGGTATGGGCTACCAGGAAGTTGAGGCACTACTTGTTAGCTCACTCTGTAATCCTGGTTTCGAGATTGGTTTGGCCTTCAAACTCTGGTTCAAGGTAACAATGAAGCAAAATATGAAGCATGTATTGCTGGTTTAGAAGCCGCCTTGGAACTAGGGGCAATAAGGTTGGATGTCATCGGGGACTCGAACCTAGTTGTTTCTCAAGCAAATGGAGACTGGAAAGTCAAAAAAGAGAAGCTGAAGGTTTACTATTAGACCCTGGATGTTCTTATTCCTAGGTTTGAAATTGACATTCACGCATCTACTAAGAGAGAACAATAGGTTCGCTGATGCTTTAGAAACTTTATCTTCTATAGTAGACATCCCACTTGGAGTCTGGATGTGTCTGATTATCATCAAGCATAAATACACACCGGCTTATGAAACTATTGCGGCGATAGATGAAGTGCAATACAAAAACCCCTAGTATTACGATATTTGGAACTTTTTGGAAAATGAGATCTATTTACCAAGGGAAAATGCCAAGGACAAATGGGGAATACAGCGAATGGCCATCCAATTTATCATCTGCAAGGGTAAGCTATATAAAAGGGGTCATCTGGGAATGCATAAATTGTGTGTAGTGGAAGAGGAATCGAAGCGCCTTATGGAGGCTATCTATGGCGGAGAATGCAGGGCGCATATGAATGGTGTGATGTTAGCCCGGAAGATTCTCAGGCAAGGTTATTACTGGTCCACCATGGATGAGGATTGTATTGGTTTTGTTCGGCGATGCCACAAATGTCAAATTCATGCCAATCACATGAATATTCCGCCGTCAAAGCCTTACAACATGACTTCGCCATGGCCTTTCTCAGTCTGGGGAATCGATGTTATTGGTATTATCTTGCCAAAAGGGTCAAATGGGCATGAATATATATTGGTGGCGATTGATTACTTTACAAAGTGGGTGGAAGCTCAGTCCTATGCAGTGTTGAAAGCATCGCATGTGGCCAAATTTATCAGAAATAACATCATCTGCCGGTACAGAGTTCCGAACGAGATCATATCAGATAACGGCTCCCACTTCAAGAAAGAGGTGATAGACTTGCTGGAGAAATATAATGTGGCTTTTCATAAGTCATCTACATACAGGCCATAAACCAATGGAGTTATTGAAGCCGCCAATATGAATATCAAGAACATCTTGCAGAAGATGGTTGAGACCTACATGGATTGGCTAGATAAATTGCCATTCGCATTATGGGGGTACAAAACTTCGATCCAGACATCCACAGGGGAAACCCCATATTCTCTCATCTAAGGGATGGAAGCTATTTTGCCAATTGAAATTGAAGTCCCGTCCCTGCGAGTTATGGCTAAGTGTCAGATAGCAGAGGCAGACTGGCAATAAAGTAGATTTGAGGAGTTAATGTTATTTGATGAGAGGAGGCTAAAGGCATTGTATCATGTTCAGGGATACCAACGCAGAATCGCCAGGGCTTTCAACAAGAAAGTTAAGTCCTGGAATCTCAAGGAGGGAGACATGGTGCTAAAAGACAACCGAGCTCCCATCCATGACCCTAGAGGCAAGTTCAGACCCAATTAGATTGGTCCTTACATCATTAAAGCTATCTGGTTAGGAGGGGCAGTTATTCTCATGGACTTAGATGGCCTGGAATTTTCGCAGTCGATCAACATGGACAAGTTGAAGAAATACTACCCCTGAGAGGCTCGCTAGGCCAAAAATCCCAAAATGGCGACCTAGGCAAAAGTTAGAGCATGAAAAATTAGAAATAAAAAAAAAAAACTGAGTTCACAAGGTTGAAAACCCTAAAGGGCGACTTTGGCAAAAGTTAGAGCGCAAAAGGAGAGAGTTAATACTCGAGTGAACCTGAACCAAACTACGTAAGGCCTGATTCCTATTTTTGGGATACATAGGCAACTTTATCTTGAAGTTTGGCCATAACTACCTCCAAACTCAACTGTCATGTTCGTCTCTTTGATCGGGTCATCTTTGTTCATTATCTAAGAGTTCGGTTGTGATGTTCATTCTGGGAAAAAGAGCTGATTATAATGCCAAGCAGTAGTGGTGTTCAATCAGGGGCAGTTATGATCTTTTGATTCGGGGTTGTACATCTTAAGGATCGATTCTGTGCGTGTCAGGTGGTGATCACTTTTGAAAATGGTTTTGGAAAGTTCTAATAAAAGTTGATTTTGTTCAAAATTTTACCTTATACAACTTAGACCATTTTAGACCAAAAGGAAAATTTTAATGCTCACAACTTTAATTCCATTGATTTCAACATAAAGTTCTCCAACTCTCTGATACAAATCAAAGTTTTTTATTACATCATAAAACTTGAAAAGAAAGGTCAAAGCAATAAACTAGGGGCATAGGTGAGTTAGGTGCTCCTGCATCCCCTGCTCGTTCTTACAGAAGTTTTTGAAGCTAAAGTGGGCCCGGTTTGTGCCTCATCCTTGAACCAAGCCAAACATTTGCTAGAAAGAGCATAAATAAAACTAGGGGCACGGGCCAAAAGTTCTCTCGTCCTCCAGGAAGTGAGGTACCTAGCCAAGTGTGAAGCACGAATCGGGAATGAAGCCGGGTATTTTACCCCTTCCTCTGGGTAGGTCTGATCATATCCAAACTGGCGTCTAAACTTGAAGGGAAAGTAGAGCATGCAGTGCGTGAGGCCAATCAACTGTATGCCAGCCTGCCGAGTCATGCTGTAACTCATCTCAACGAAATGAAGCCAAGGGCAACACCAAACTATGTCGGTTGCAGATTTGCTGCACATCCAGTTGCACCACCATCTTTTGTTGGGAAAATTCACTAGTCGTTGGCGGAAGAAATAAGCTCGAGCAGAATACTCGGGGCAAGAGTCCACCACCTTTAGCTTATCCATAAGCCATACCTGGGAAGGGATAAAAAATAAGAGAGATTAAAGATTAGGGAGATGTGCGTAGAGAGAAAAGTAAAGACAGGGTTTTGAGAGAAAATAGAGCATGAGTGCCGAGTGATATGTGAGGCATATATCAGGAAGGGTCGGAAACAATACCTGAAGAAGTAGTGGACTCCCCGCAAATCTGGTGGTCTCTCACTGATGAAAAGCATTTAAGCCCATTAGGATCTCGACTAGTGCCAAACCGATATAACTCTTACCTTTTTTCAGACATTGGGCCACTTCGATCAACCGAATGCTGGTTCCGCCACAACTAGGGGAAAGAAAGTAGTGTGCAAGCATACATAAATAGAGGGCATGCTGTCAAAAATCTCACCAAAGAAGGTCTCCTCTGTCACCGATGTCAGAATATCGATGAATCAAGATGGGAATGGCTAGCTCTTCATCGGGGGCCAAAGATCGAGCTTCGTAAAAAGTGAGTCCACACATTCGTTCCAAAGCTTGGGTGTGGCCAAAATGGGGCTGAGGTATGATTTTCTCATCGCCCCGGGTTTCCATTAATGCCCGAAATTCTTCAAGAATCGGGCACATTTCCTATGTTTCGAAGCGAAATTCATGAGTAATCGGGTCCTAACATCGGAGCGCGGCATGGAGGAACGGAAAGTAAAGTGGAGTATGGCTCAAAGGAAAAAGTGCATTTACGCTGAGACCCCAGAAATTTACTTTTTCTGTGCTGTCTAAAGTGGCTATCCAATCTGTGAGCTTCTCGGCAAGGAATATCTCTATTTGTGGAAGAAACAGCAGCTAAAATGAGGTTTTGGAGAAGAAATGACGAAGGAGGACCCTTTACAAAAGATAAGACTGTGAGTGAAGGCTAGCTGTCAATAATCTGGTGATCCTTGCATTAGTGGCTGGCCACTAATGCAAGCCACTAATAGCCACTAATGCAAGGCTGGCCACTAATCCAAGGATCACCAGATTACTGACAGCTACTAATGCAAGGCCGGCCACTAATTATGGCAGGCCGTCTACCTTTTTGGCCTGCCATCCACCAATGGTGGCCGGCCGTCCACTTGTGTGCCAGGCAATTTTGGAAGCCTGGTTTTGTCTTGATCTTTGTGTCTTAAGGTCTTGTTTTGAGTCTTTTGGTTTTAGCAAGTGTGTATGTTTGTGTTTGACTTGTTTTTGCTTTGCTTATTGAGTTGTATTTTGTATTTTGGTCGTTGGTTGTCTCATTACCCGATTAAGAACATCGTGTCAATACAAGTTTTCATTTTCAATTGCAAACTCGATTCCATTTTCATTTCATGCAAGTATGTTGCTCATGATGTAGAAACAAAAACACTTTTCATAAAACTGCGAGGTTTCATTCCGATCATGGTTTTTATAAAAGGGAGTACAAGTTTCAAAACCAAAAGTAAAACCTATCTAAAGCTATACATGTGTTAAGCTACCAAACAAGAAGAAACAAAGCAAAAATACCAAAATCGGCGCCAATCATATCAAGCTCGAGAGGCCCTCTTCGTCCTTTTCCTCAGAGGAGACTCAATGGCACTATCTCCATCAGCACCGTTGTTAGAATCAGACTCTGAGCCAGAGCCGATCTTAGCATCTTTACTCCCTGCCTTAGAGCCAGCCTCGGCATCATCTCCGCTCCCGGATCCCGAGCAAGCATCATCACCTCCGCTATCAGACAACTCAGAATGCCGACTCGTTGCCTCCTCAGAGTCACTGGTCTCGGCATCATCATCACTCAAAATAGGCTCCGAGGACTGCTCCGGCCTCGGTTATCCCTATCCCTACCTCAATCGCGGCGCACATCTCGGCCATGAGCTGGGGCCTATCTCTCTTTCCTCCCTGCTGCTAAAGGAGGTACTGCCGGTGCTGGTGCTGTTGCTGCCACTGGTGCCCTCTGAATCTAGAAATACAGTTGTCAACATATTAGATGAGGTGTGTGTATTGTCGCAAGATGTAGTATGTAAAATGAGCGTCATGCAAAAATTGAGTATAATGTATGAATATAGTGAATCAGTGCAGTAAGGAGTGGTGTGAATATTACAGTATGCGTGTCAGTGCGCTGGTGGAAATGTGACAATGTGGTGCACAACAGAGTTAGTAGTGAGATGTATGCTGAAATAGAGGAAACTACCTGAATACCGTGGAGACCAAGTAACGTCTCTCTCTTTGCACCATGCCAATCAGAGAAGTGACTAGCTCGAGGAGGCTCTCTGTGTACTCCGTAGGTGCTTACAAGTGCATTTGGCTGATCAATATCTAGAATAAATATATCTAAAATGAAAATGTGGGGTGCAAATTGTAAAGTGTGGTCCATACTTGAGGTGTGCCTTAAGCTCTGACATACTCGTGCCCTGCCTCTGCCAGCTCGATTGGAATCTGGTAGGCTATCCCGGTCGCCCGCCAACATGTAAGCATAGTGAGAATCTCCGGCCAACTGGTAATCTGCCCAGTGGGAGGGGCCCCTCTAGTATCGGCCCTGGTCACCCGAGTTGCCTCACCCTCCATAGGAGCTCCTGCTGCCTCGCCTACGTGAACGCCCGTCAGAGGGGGCATGAGATGAGTCTAGATGAACGTTGCGTAATCGTCCTCTACTCTGAAGAAGTCAGCATTTAGGCCCACAATGAGTTAGATGATCGTCTCAACAGGCAAGCTGTCTGCTATCCTCATGGACGCTGGAGGTGGCATGGGAATGACTGGATCAGGCGAGCCTACGGTCTAGCATATAAATCGCTCACTCAGAAACCAGGCCCTGCAGACTGGGCCCTCCAGTAGATAGAGATGTCGCATAGGCCTCGGCGTACTGGTCTCTCACACCAGCCGACATCGTCGCCCAAGGCTGCCATGTGATCTGTAAACAGAGGATGTATAGATTGTTAGTTGCCGTCAGTTGTCAAAGTATGAATCAGAACAATAGTAGAGTAGAAATGACTGTGAGTTTCAGATTACCTCATCAGCAGCCATCGTGTCGAAGTATCGACGGTAGAAGGCGAAGGTCGTGTCATTGTGGCTCTGACGTCGGCACCGGTCGTCATACCTTCGTGAGTACGACACTACAAGGGGGCCTCATCTATAGGCTCTGGAGCCAAAGCTGGGAAGTAGGCGTAAACCCATAGCTGCAAGGAAAGGGCAACATTGTTATCAACAATGCATGAACAGAAATAAAGTAGAAAGCATAATGCATGAACAGATATAAAGCAGAAAGTGCAAAGCGGAAAGCACAATACATGAACAGATATAAAGCAGAAAGTGCAAAGCAGAAAGCAAAATGCATGAACAGATATGGAAATAGAAAGTGTAGAGCAAAAAGTACAAGTTGTGAACAGATCAGAAAGCAGAAAGTGCAAAAGTAGAAAGGTGTGGTGCATACCTCCCAGGCTCTCCAGTACCCACCGACCCGTTCTCCCCTCATGTGGGAAGTGGAACTCATGTAGCCATAGAGGGTGACGAGGCCAGCTCCCCCCTAGTCGTAGAATCGGGGCAGGGTCACCAGGGCGCTCAACAAATATAAGCCTATGGTGTTCTACCTATTCGAAAACAAGGTGGTGCCGAGGAGAAACATCAAAAAACCCCGAGCATATTGCTCTACCTCCTCCAGTGTCTTGGGCTCGCTCCCGCGAAATTGCTCTGTGAACCAACTATATCTTACCATCGTTGACTTGTATAGAGGCGGATACGCTCCCAACAGGTGGATCCATGCTGCCTTCCATTCGCCCATGTCCGTGTCGAGAGGGATCGGATCACCCCCTACTCATAAGCCTGTGAGCATGGCTAAGTCGTAGGGAGTCATCGTCATCTCCCTTGCGGAAGAGAGGTAGAAAGAGTTGGTGCTGTCCTACCACCTCTCCACCAACGTCCCGAGAAGAGTCCTGCTCGCTATGTGCCGTGAGAGCTCGGAGCAGAATAGACCGAAGCCGGCGTCGTCAATAATGTCGCGAACCTCGGCGGGGAGCTCATAGTACTAGTCTCTCGCTGTTGTCGCTCCATACCCCCTGTAAGCATAGGAGTCCCTATGTAGTAGACAAAAGGTGAAACAGATGAAAGAAAGTGATAAAAGAGCGTTCAGATAAAAGGCAATGCAAGAAATACAGTTAAAGAAAAGGCAAGAATGCGTGAAAATAGAGTTCATACCTCGGTAGCACTAGAGGAAAGGAAAGAGTTTGTCTCTCTTAGTAGAAGGTGCTCTGGCACGCCACGAACGAAATCGCTGAAGCGCCTGATACCTCCAAGCGGCAGTATGTGTGTGCGAAGATGATACATCATTGGATTAAAAGGACGCACCCTCAGTGGTAATGGCTCAAGCTCGAGCTCTGGAGTGAACTCCGCCTCAAGATCAACTACGATGTCCTCCGCCGCCTCACCAGCCTCGACAACCATCGGCTTCTCAAGCTCAACAGGGGTGATAATGGAGGTGGAACCTCGAGGGGGGCCCCGTCATATGGAATATCATCCGCCATCTGAACATGGGTGGAAAATGGGTGAAAAATGAAGAAAAATGGAGAAAATAGGGTAAACTTGGAAAAAGTCAACCCTAGGAGAGAGAAAATGGAAGAAAAAGTCAAAACCCGAGAAAGTTCACAAAACCCAAGAGAAACTCGAGGAGAACAAGCCTAAAGTGGTGAAAACATAAGAAAAGCGGCGAAATCAAAATTTGATTAGTTCAAAGTGTAGAGAATCAAGAGGGTTTTACGAAAAAAAGTTTGTGTGGGGCGTTGGAAAACGCATATAAAGCGCAAATCTAGAGAGAGAAAACACCTAGAGAGAAAGGGAAAGGATTTTCGAACTTGGGTGTGTATGCAAATGAAGTGTGGATGTGTATATTTAAAGACCCGAGGCAAAAAGACTTTTCTGCCCCCAAAATGGCACGAGTGGCTGGCAGGCCACATTAGTGGCCAGCAAACTGAATTGGTGGCCGGCAGGTGGCCGACGGTTTTCCTTTGTGGCCGGCAGGTGGTCGATGATCCTCATTTTTGGCCTGGTTCTGTTTTATACCTCTGTTCCCCAAGACGTGTATAGGAGGTTCTCTTTTGGGTTTAGATTGATTCTTAGAGAGCTTGAAACTGCATTCCGATGCGTGAATGTGCCCTACTTGCCAATATGAATAAGGTGTATCCTTTTTGGTATCGTTTTTGAACATGTTGCATAGTCTCTGAGAGGTAAATTGGAGGTTGTCACTGAATATTGTTTTTATTCGTTTTGTCAAATTATATGTTTGTCCTCTTCTATTGCACAAAATGTGCGTTTTTATATATACTTATGTTGCACATTTGTCCCGCATCATTTATGATTCGTGCATAGAATATGCTTTTAGTTTCGCATAGAATATGCTCTTGTTTCTTGCATAGACCATGCTTTCAATTAACATCATATATGCGTTGTCACTGTATTGATTTGTAATCTTGTTCACGTTGTGCATCTATTGCACTTGTTCACTCTATGCATCTATCGCACTTGTTCACTCTGTGCATCTATCGCACTTGTTTACCTCATGCATCTATCGCACACTTTCACTGCATTGTGTATTCATTGCATGGTCTCGTACCTTTACTTTTATCTCAGGACACGTGAAGTGCGGCCTTGGACGGGTTTTATCTCGGGACGCGTAAAGCGCGACCCCGAGCGGTTTATTCTCCTATTCTCATGGTTTCAGCGTGATTAGAGTATTTCAGGGCACGTGAGACGCGGCCCTGAGCGGCTTTTATCTTAGGACGCGTGAAGTGCAGCCCTAGGCGGGTTTTATTTCAGGACGCGTGAAACGCGACCCCGAGCAGTTTTTCTTTTATCTCAGGACGTGTGAGACGCGGCCGTAAGCGACTTTTATCTTAGGACGCGTGAAACACAGCCCTGGGCCAGTTTTATCTCGGGACACGTGAAACGCAACCCCAAACGGTTTTTCTCCTATCTCAGGACTTATGATAACCCTGGTCCGTATTATGCTAATTAACCTTAATTATGATTGTGATTATGCGTTTGATATGATTTTGTGTGCCATTTATGTGAATATATGTGGTTTTGAATTTCTATCTGTTCGCCGTAGGAATATCTGTTCAACTTACTGTTATAAACTGAAAATTGAAGGCCTTACCGGCCACAAAACCCGAAATTGATTACGCCATTGTGATTAGCGTAATTTTTAGAACCTACGGTGAAATTTAATTGAAAACTAATTCGGATCAAAATAATTAGATTCAGAACGATTAATTAAGTGCTATTAATTAGCCGTAATCAAATTTGATTAGGCATATATATATAAGGGCCTTATTACACTTAATTCCTCCTCTTTTAAGTCATTTGGTTGAGATCAACTCTCTAGAGAAAGAGAGAACTGACTTTGAGAGAGAGAGAAGGCATCTTTGTGCATTTTGGCTCAAGATTTGTGGATTGGGAAGGCTAGGTTCAAGATTTAACCACAATTGTGAGAATTAAAGCTCCTAGGTGAGTAATCAACCCTTAACTCATGGGTTTGAGTTTGTAATTAAGTAAATTCAAAGAGAATAAGTGATCAAGAACAAGAATTGTGTATTAATTGATGAGTTTGAAGTCATGGAATGCATGGATGTGTATAATTGCCATGAATTTGTATAAGTTGAGCATGAGAAGTATGATCCATGTAGAATTTTGGTTAAAGTTCATGCTGTGATCACCATTTGCACCATGTAAGTTGAAAATGGGAGTTATATCTCACATACATGTATAATTCATAAGAGTATGAGTTTTGAATGCATGAATTTGTTATGTGGAAAGGAGTTTGGTGTAATTTGGAGCATGTATGTATTTGATTCATGGGATTTGAGCTTCTCAATGTTGTAATTTGGTGTTTATGTCATGTTGGTATATGTACATGAGAAACATGGGCTGTAAAATGCATGAAATGCCAACTTGAATGTGTGTTTGAAGCTCAAGAACAGTTCTGGAAAACCAGAATTTATGAAGTCCGCTCGAGCGGGGGAACCGCCGCTTGAGCGGGAAATGCGAGCTCCCAGAAGTTTTGCAGACATGGGTGTCCGCTCGAGCGGGGACATTCACGCTCGAGCGAGGAGCCATGCAGTGAGACTTTCAACTCGAATGCCCGACTTCACGCTCGAGCGTAAAAATGAGGCAACCAGTACTTTTGCAGACCTAATGGGTCCACTCGAGCGAGAAAGTCCACACTCGAGCGGGGACCCCTGTTTCTGAAATTTTGTAAATGTGTTCTGTGTTTCGTTTTCCATTCTCTTTCACTTCTAAGTACTCTTAGGCATGCATTGAGCATTATGAATGAATTAAAAGAATAAGAAAGAAGCCTAAGAGGGATGTATGAATTAAGAACGGATTGAATCGTTTGTGACCTATATGTGTTATGTAATGTGTAGGGTCGAGCTCAAGGGTGAATCTACCGGCAGAACACTGTGAGTAATATCTTAATAAAGAGATTTGAAGTATGTTATTTGTCCAATTGCTTACTCCTATGTAAGTCTTATAAGTTCGTTAATTTGAATGGTGGACAAATGTTTGCTATGCCAAAGAATGGTTGGGCTATAGGCCAGTCTGATATGAATGAAAGAATGGTTGGGCCAAAGGCCAGTCTAACATGAATGAAAGAACGATTTGGCCATAGGCCAGTCTGACATGAATGAAAGAATGGTTTGGCCATAGGCCAGTCTGACATGAATGAAGAATGGTTGGGCCACAGGCCAGTCTGACATGAATAAAAGAATGGTTGGGCCAAAGGCCAGTCTGACATGAATGAAAGAATGGTTTGGCCATAGGCCAGTCTGACATGAATGAAGGATAAATGGGCCAAAGGCCGTTTGACATGAATGGATTGGGCCCGAGGCCATCTGATGTGTTTGGAACCGCAGTCACTTGACCTATATATATATATATACTAGATAGAAATGTGAATTGGGCCCAAGGCCGTTTGGTGCATGTCGTTCTAAATGCTGTTCGTGTATCTTCCTTATTTGATATTATTCACTGGGCTTTTGCTCACGCTCATTCATGTGTCTGTAGGTGAGCCAAGGGAGGTCCAAACCCAGCCTCAGTGAAGTTTGTGAGAAGCAGTCAAGGTTTTGAAGAGTCAGCCTATACGTCTCACGCACGAGACTTGTTTTCGCCCTTTTGCTAGTTTGCTATATTTTGTCATGTTGGCGAGAACGTTGGTTTATGGCTGTATATAGTTTTGATTGGCTGACTTAGACTTGAATGATCCTGTATGTACAGAACCTTGTATTATTACATATTCTGATGTGAGTTATTAACATGTATATGCATGGATTGTTATGATGTGTCATGTAAGCACAGCTCTATGGACAAAAGTTTGAATTTGCTTCCGTTTGGCCCCTTTACTCTGATGAGTTATGTCTTGTTTGGTTTGAGGCCGTAGGTAATCCCTTGATTATTGGCCGGTTATGTCCTTAACCCATAGGGGCGGGTTCGGGTCATGACAGGACTAGTGAAACGCAACCCTAAGCGGTTATGTTTTTATCTTAGGACGCGTGAAACGTGACCTTGAGCAGTTTTTCATCTCGGGACGTGTGAAATGTGACCCCGAGTGGTTTTTGTTTCTTGGTTTCTTAGAATGCATGAAACGCAACCCTGAGCGGTGCTTTCTTTCCTCGTCTTACGTTTTGGCTTGGTTAGAATGTGTTTTAGATTATATGCATGGAACCTGTGTTGGTTTTAAGCTTGTAGCTGCTCATTCATATGTTGTTATCTTGTTATTGCTTATTGCATCTGTTATTGCTTATTGCATCATCTTGCATGATCATGAGTTTTCAAAATAGCCAGCTTTGCGAAGTGTGTGAGTCTAGCTTCAAAGTATCTTTGTGCATATCATTTGCATCCTGCCCTAGAACTACGTTGGTTTGATTCCTTGTAAAGGGATATGTAGGCAGCTTACGAGCCCAACTATTTAATTTATGTCTTGATTGTTTGTCCAAGTCTTACGGCTTTGTCAAAATGGGCGTTCTTCGGGCTTTAACATTCATTCGCGTCATTTCATGACTTCGAGTTCTATCAAAGAGGGGCAACTGTAGACACCCCATTTTTTACTGCCCTTACGACTTGGACGCCACCACTTGCGCACCCAATGATGAATTTATATATGCTTGTCAAGTGCTCGAAATCCTCAGCAGAATGCCACAGCTTTTGAGCCTTCAAACCCTTTGCATCTCTTGCCCTGTTTTGGACTAAAACCCTAGTTTTTCAAGCCTAAAAACCTTGGGACCTGCCGGCCACCACTATGGGCTGTCGGCCATAAGTGTATTTTTGCAGTTATTTTGGCCAGCTGTGCCAGCTGTTTTCACAGATACATGCACCTACCTACACGTGTATGTATTGATATTTCTGAGGGAGTTTCATTGTCTTCTATATATAGGAGACCTCCCCTTCAATTTTTGGGGGTTGAATATTTTGAAACAAAATTATCTCTTTCTCTACAATTCTCTCTCTGTCTTTTACAAATTCCTAAGCTTTTGCAAGCTTTTGCCTATACACTCTAAACCAAACCTTGTGGTATTTGAGCTGAGGTACTTTTGAGCCTACTTTGAGCTCTTGAGTGTGTGTAAGTGTTGGTTTAACACTTGGAAAGGATCCTCCTCTTCAAGAGGTATAAGTCTTGGTTTATTGCTTTGCTTTAGTCGCTATTTTGCCTACTATTTTTAGACTATTTTTGGGCTGTTTATCCTCTATATTTTTGGGTTGAAATTTGTGGTTTAAGGCCAATAGGGGTAGAGGAGTGGATTACCCTTCTTTATACCTCATTTCTTAGGCCTTTGCCCTTGTCTTTCCCACCTCTTTGTCCACTTTTTTTGAGCTTTTAAGTACTGAATCTCAAAGCTTTTTCAGTGGCTAAAACCATGTTTTGAAGTCCAAAAATAGAGGGGGTAGCCTCCCCTCATTATGCTTTATTTACTAGCATACATAGCTCCATGTTGTAGCTTATCATTTTGGCTATTTTCGTTTTAATTCCAGCACATTTTAGCTTGGGAAAATTTTAATTGGGAAAATTTTAACTGTAATACACAATTTTTGTTAACTTAATAACTTATTCAAATTCTGTACCCAGATTTAGGCAACACAACCCAGTGAATCTATTGTTATGCTGCTGATATGTTTTTTTTATTAAAAAAAAAATTTGTAGTTGTGCAAAACCTATTGGGCAGTTGTAATATATATATATATATATATATATTTTGTAACTCCGTTCTTGTTAATCTGTTCGTCAAACAGATTTGCAACATACAATTGAATAATTTCCTTAGCAGTAAAACATAAAAAAATTAATAAAAAAAAAAAAAAAAACTGTGGCTTTGCAGAAATTGGAGCTAACATATTGGTCGTGTACGTTGATTTTCTTCACATTTTCCTTTTTTGAATCTGTTATGCTGTTATGTTACTGCGCTTTTTTGCATTTGGAAAATCTGTTCGTCGAATTCTGTTATCCTTTGGTGGAACAGTTGTTGTGTTTGTCTCAAATATGTTGTTAGAACTCTGTTATTGAAACTGATTCGCTTCTGACAATTGAAAACCAAGGTTATTTGGTTACCTATAATTTACATTTTTGGTTATATTATTACCAATCTGTGCTGCACAAAAGTGTTTTCAAATCTATTTCGCAGTTATGCAATAGTGGTTTTTTTTTTTTTCCTACTCTGCTCTTGTCAATCTGATCTTCATGCAGCTTTGCTTCTTACAATTCAATAAATTGGTCATGAATAGAAAATATAAATTACCTGTGTCACACTACATTTTTGGTTGGCAAATACGTTGTGCGTAGTACTGTGTTTTTTTATTCACATCTGTTCTTGTACATCTATTCACCAAACAGAGTTTGGAGTTACAGTTTGATTTCCAAAATTGGTACAAAACATAAATTGCGAGTTTCACAAAACATGAAAATTAATAAACATTGCTTAGTGCAGTCCTAAAAGACCTTGGACCATCCCATGTTCCTTAGTAACAAATTTGAAAACATAAGTAAGTGTTGATAACAGTTGATGGGTAATGCTGATTTTATTTATGTGACCCTGAAAGCTGTGGACCATCCCAAGCCGAAGCCTTTTTCTCTTTGGTGTTGTACCCAGTTCCGAAATAGTGGATGACTTCCTTTATGTCCACTGCCACATCGACATGGCCACGGCGAATGTGTGCTTGTAGCTTTAGCCATTATTTTGTGAAGGTATCAAGATCTCACAAAAATCCTGATCATGCATATTATGTTTGCCCCCTGCCTGTGATGAGTTTTAACAAATCGTTACGGACTTGTTTTATGGGGAACAATATTGTTCTATTGTTTTATGTTGTTGTAATTCCTAATTTGCATAAGTGAAACTCATATTTTGTACACAATTTCGATAAGCATGTAAATGCATCAACTTTGGAATGGGAAGTCAAGTGTGTAACAAACTTGAAAATGTTTGTATTTCTTAATTTTTACATTTGTAAACGAATTTTCTATCACATTTGTAATTTACTTGAACTTGTACATTTATGCTGTAAAATTTACATTTGGTACACAGTTGCCGTTATTTCAAATTCTTGTGTTTTATAATTGAAATTCAAAGTCCTTTACAATGTGAACCTACTGCACCGTACCAATTTGATGCCAAGCCAAATTTCGGAAAAGAATTTGCAAAAAATATATATATATATATATATTTTTGCATACGTAATTATTAAAAATTCACTGTCACATTTCGAACAAACATTCGAATTTGATAAGTTAACTTGTAATTTTCGAACTGTAACATTGACATACTGTTCAAATTTCATTTCAATGTATAATTAGTATAATGACAATTGAAATGTGTATAAATTTCACAATTTTTGGTCAGTACTACATTTTGTAATTAGATTGTAAATGTAGACCAACTTTGTAATTTAATTTAATTTTATTCGAAGTTAAACAATCGTGCTGGGGACCCCAGTGGGGGGTGACCCCCAGCACCCTCACCTCCACGTGGGGGGCTGTGAGACCAAGAGTGAAAAAATAAATAAATAAATAAATAAAATAAAATAAATTGAACCAATCAGAAAACAGTGGGAGGGTGCTCCACTGGGGGTCTGGGCCATTTTCCTAAGTAAAAATCAATCTTCAAAGGAATTTTTCTTTTTTGGAAAAGTGCTAATTTTGAAAATTTACAAGTTAACTATTTTACAAACCAATGTTTCTAACTGCAGAAAGTTGTACAATAATAAGTGCACAAACAAATGATTAGTACAAATTTTAGAGATTTTTAGTATTTACAATTTCAATAATGAGTGGGATAAATAATAATGCCATGACATTGATTAGTCCACTAATTAATATACCAATTACTTACAAATATGTCCATTTATTTTTTAAACCTAACACATACTTTTTTTTCATTTATTAGAAACAAATAATTGTGTAATATATGTTCACAAAAAAGCAAATTGGGCAGTGGCAGTGTACTAACTGCCATGGCAATGACTACAAATTTTTTTTTTATTTATTTTTTTATTTTTTGTAGGGGCACTTCAGTGATTTTGCAGCTCGAAATTTTTTTACTAGAGTGGCTTGAACATTTTCTCTCTCCTCCCTTTCTTTCCTCTCCGCTCCTCTCCTCTCTATCTCTATTCAAACACTCTCATCCCTCTCACCTCTCATCCCTCTCTTTGATTTGGGTTTGATTTTGTGTGAACTCATCCATTTTTTACCTTCTCTGAAACTGGTTTTTTTTTTTTTTTTCTTGCTGGGGTTTGATAAATCTCTTCTTCTTTTTCATCTTCTCCAACTTCATGAATCAAACCCACTTTGTCTATTCCAAAAAAAAAAAAAAAACCTTTTGTGTAACTCTATGAACCAAAAAAAAAAAAAAACATTTCTCTATATAATGAAGACCCACAAAAAGAGAGAGAGAGAGAGAGAGAACACTAAGCAAGATGAAAACCAATATAGGAGAATGAAGACCCACCATTTCTCTGTAATGAAGAAGACCCACCATTTATGTAATGAAAACCCAAACTTGTCTCTATAATAAAGACCCACCATTTTTCTTCACTCCTTTTCTTCACACTAGCTTACCCTCAACTTGTACAAATGCCGAGCTCAGATCACTCATGGACATGAAAGGCAAATCTTGACCCAAATGTTAGATTACTGAAGGAAAAAAGAGAGAGGCGAGACCCAAAAAAAAAATGCCAAAACGACGTCGTTTTGGCACCTCGAGCCATTCGAGCCAATGTTTTCTCGAGCTACCTAGCGGGGTTGTTTTGCATAATACAATCATTTCAAACACATTTTTCAATATAACAACAATAAAAAAAGTCCTTCCATCTTCCTAAACACAAAAGCTAAAATAGCCAAATAACAAAAAAAAAACTCAAAAAATAGCCACTTCCCAAACACCCACTAAGTTTGACATACATTGAACACACACAGTTGTGGTTTCCAGCTACAAAACTAAATCAACCAGAATGAAGTTGCACTCCTTGCCACTGCCATGATAGTTCTATCACACCTCCTTTTGCAACAAATACCCTTTGCTCTTATCTGCATCAAAGGGTGGCAAACCTGCAATGCCTTCAAATTTACCAACTCCAAATCTGAACAAGAGATAGATTACAACCAGAATTAGGGAAATATACCACAGTATTTTTAGTTGAACATTGCCAGAAATTTAAAAATTGACACGATCAAAATTGTTCATGCCAAGAGAAGTATGCCGCATAGTTGATATGATACAGCACTACTTACATGGAATGAATTAGTCACTGGAGGTTAGACATCAATGCATATAACCGAAAGCTCTGGTTCTGGCCCAGCAGTTCGATGGCTGAGGCTGCCATTGCTTCCAACAAAAGATGTGTAGAGTAACAGGAAGTCGTCAAAATCTGTAACAAGTAAAAACAGAATGCACACGACTAAGCCTAGCTCAATACAATGGGACGCATAAATTTTTAGGCCACTGACAGCACCGAACCTTCTATCCAAATTATCCGACTAGAGAAATGTACAATGAACTCATGGGTACAGGGAATGCACAAGAACATACGATGACAGTGATCTAACCCTTTGATACTAAAACGTAGAAAATACGTGTAATATAGCTAACAGAATTGACACTACCAGCACTATGATTTGTATTCAACAAATTCTCAATATAAACCATAGCAAAAATTATGCCATGTTCTTATTCAATGCCACAAAACACCACCTAAATCAGGGCCTCAAAATGTACTACGTTTAAATATAAAACTTCATTCAAGTAAAAGAGTGGCCATGATGATGCAACCCCTCTTAGCACAACAATAGGATCAGTTAAACAAAACATATTTAATTAGTTTTTCTGTTTGACTGATTGTCAGCATACTACAGACAGACTTATGGTAGAAATTGAATTTGTCTTCACTACCAATCTGAATAAAATATTGAGAAGCCAACCACTATAGTAATGCAGAAGGGGATTATAATAATAATACAGATGTAAGCCAATTCAACCAAGGTTTTGTAATAGAATGACGTACCGGAAAATGCCTGATAGTGAAGCATGGAGTGTTCAACCAAAGCCCAGTTGAAGCAAGCCATCAGATCTTAAGCAACGCGAACCTGCAAAGATCATACCTTACACAACTATTTGTTAGTAAGAAAAGCCCTTTGCAGCTGGAATGGCTCGTAAAACAACTCAGTTCACCAAATCATATAAAATGCCATTCATACCAATTAACAGATAAATGTAACAACTCAACTACCCCACAGAAATGAAAGAACAAAAGTTAAAAGGAATGGAATATGATGGTCAAATGAATATATATTCAAAATAAAATGTTCAATGTTAAAACCCATTAACTAGAATAATAACAAGGACTAGAAGACCCGCAAGACAGCAAGTGAAGCCCTATGGATCCATTTTCCTAGAAATATCATCTTTTGTTTGGCCAGCTTGGCTATCAGGCTCATCAAATGGAGAATCGTCGCCCGGCCATTTCTCAGCTCCTGAGCTTCCCGCCACCAGTAGGGAATCTAAATCCCAAATATCTGATAAACCGCTTGAAATTCCCAATTCTGGCTCATCATAATTGCTAACAATATCCCATAACTCATTGCTAGAATTAGACATACCAGCACCTGCTTGAAAACCAATGTTCCATACATCCTCTTTCTTAACAAGACTTTCAATTCCTGGAGACAATGATTCTGGAACATTCTTCTCCTTTGTCAAGTCTTCCGGGAAAGAGACAAAATACTCGGGGACAAGCTCTGGTTGGGGGTAAACCACGTTCTTTCCTTTGAAAAGAGGATCTTCAGTTCTTAGGCTTGAAGTTCTCTCCCCAACCTGCTCGGTGGTCTTGAGAACTTCATGTGTTACATGCAATTCTTCTGATACAATATTACCTATTTGAAAAGGCAATGTTTCTGCACCCAAACCCAGATTTCCTTCCCTATCTTGTACAAGAAAATCAGGAATTTCATTTGCAGCAGCTGGACTCAAGTCTGGGGTTATAGAAGATGCAGCAAGGTTCCACAACTCGGGTCTATACTCGATGATCTGGCCTTCCATGAATGATTCCAATTGACCTGGTTCATGTTGTTGATGTTTTACAAACTTCCTCATTGTTCTCGGAGAATCAATGGCTCTCTGCTCCTTTTTTTGCTGAAGACGAGCTAAGAACTCTGGGTTCCGAAATAGCTTCGCCAAGAACGTAACCATCTGCTTTTGCCTCTGCTCTGCTGCTTGGAGCTTTTCATTCACTGCATTCATATCCTGGACTGTCCCATGATGCTGATGCTGCAATTCAACAACTTCCTGTATCATAGAAGTCTTTTCTTTCCTCAATTTCTCTAACTCACCTTCCAATCCTCCTTTCTCTAATTCAGTTGAAGACCCAGCATGGCTCCTAATCTGCTGCATTTGAGTTGACTTGCGCCTCTGTATGCTCTTCAACAGATGCCTCTTTCCTCGCAAGAAACCTTCATTTGCAAACTCCCACCTATCAGTATCAATCTTGCGAAATCCCTGAACACAATTACCCAAAAACGATTCAAGAATGAATTGAGCAGAAAACATATTCCTGAATAGGGGAAAATTGATTCAAATCATAAATGAATTTGTAACACTAAACAATTTGAAGCCGTTAAATTCCAAGCAGGAATGAACTGCAATGAAGTATAATTACAATCCGTACATTGCTACAACAAATTCTAAAAACATAAATGCATAAGTGAGATGATATAAACTTGTCAACAATAATGAATGTTCCAATGAAACCCAAAATTCTACCTGCAAAAGATGGACCCTCCTCAATCCATAGATGTTCGAATAAGGTAAGTCCTTATTTTGGTGGATATGAAAAATGAATATGTAGCTTCTCAGACCCTATTCTTATTATCAACAATATTATTTAAGACTTCACAAGATTGTAGTTGAATACGAATAAAGAGAACTTGCAATACAAAGAAACCCAACAACTATAAAATTACATAGAAAGCAAAATATTCATATCAGAATATTACATGAACAAGCTCATTTCCATCTCCTTTCCTGTATACAAAGCCTATGACAGCAACAAAATTCACAAGCATTTCACAGCTAGAAATTCATTACATACCCACGAAACTTTCCAATTAACATGTTGATCAGCAAAGAAAGAGACTCAAATTCCAGAAAATTTTATATACAATTACAAAGGGATTACTACAAAGTGATAAATCAAATTACAAAGAGAACATAAAATACAAAAAGATAAAAAGAACAGAGTAATTACAAGAAAAATTACAAAGAAAATGAAAAGGAAATTTACATACAGACCACACAAGCCATTGTAGGCTGTGTTAATGCAATACCCACATATGTATTTAGTTGGCGAACAAAACTTGAGAAATTATTGTGCTTGAAATTCCTTGGAAGTACGAGCCTCGCGAACTCCAGTGGGTCCCAAACCACAAAGCTCTCGCCCCTAAGCCCCCAAGATATAATCGGATCCAATGTTGAGTCGTCCACAATATCAAAAGTTTTCGACAAAAATGGTGGGATTGGAGTGCCCTGTAAAGCTTCAAGCGGCTGAGGAGGAGTATCCAAATTCTCTTCCAATTCACTACTCGTTCCAATTGGTGGTACATTCAAAACATTTTCCCCGATTACAATCCCTTTAAACTCAGACATATGTCGATATGGTTCGAATTCCAGGACAGCAGGTACGAAAGGGGAAGAAGAAGAAGAAGAAGATGATAGCCCAGCAAAGCTCATCGGTAAAGGACAAGAACTGGGTTGAATCGTGGAAAACCCGGAAGTAGGAGGAGTAATCGGAGAATCTGAGTCAGACCCAGGTGGGCGAGAGGAAGGAAACAGGGATTCATCATTTGGGTTCATCGTTTCAGGGTAAGAAAATTGCTGGGTTTTTTTGTTTGGAGAGAGAGAATCGGAAGGAAAATGTTGAGTTTGGATGGAAAATAAATGAGAAAATGGTGGGTAGAGAGAGGTATATAAGGTGGGTATTGCCGACAATGAGAGTTGGGATAAAAATCTTGAAAGGCGGTGGAAGGCGGTTCGCCCCTTCTTCCTCTCCTCCGTTGTCCGGTTGGGCCATTTCCATTGGGTGCAAATATAGAGAGAGAGAGAGAGAGAGAGTGACATATAGATACATAGTTTTAGAGAGAGAGACAGAGAGAGAGAGAGACCGACATTGGGTTGGGACAGTTTCCAGGTAAGTTAGTGTTAGTTAGTAGGAGGAGGAGTACAGGAATATCTGTGGGCTGTCAAAGTAGAGAATTGGGACCCATTAGGGCTTAGATATTTTTCTGGGTTTTGGACCATTTTTTTAACTTTACTGTTGGGAGTTTGAAAAAGATATAATTTGGATTTGAGTTTTGGGCTTAGGTAAGTGTGGTTGATTAGGTCACAAAGCTTTATTACTTTATTATTATTATTAGGCAAGTTGGAGTTTTGTAAGGATATGTTTGGGCCACAAATCTAAAACTTCTCAATTAAGTAATTTAAAACTGTTCAAGTGAACTGTTATTCAAAAGAAAAAAACAAAAAATAAAGAAAAGATTGTGATTGGGTATAGATGTAAAAATATCAAAATATTCACCTGTGAAAATAGTGGATACCTCATTTTCTTGGATGTGAAAGAAAATGTTACTAGCAGCATATTTTTTGATTTTTTTTTTGATTTTATTTTTTTACAAGCTGAAAAGAGTGCTTCTATTTATATCATAGAATCATCTCACTTTAAAAAAAAATTATTTTTATTTTTTTTTATTATAATTTTACCTTTCCCTGTGACTAGGGCTGCAAATGAACCAAGCTGTTCGTGAACAGGCTCGGCTCGGCTCGGTAAGGGCTCGGCTCGACTCGTTTAGTAAACGAGCCGAGCACGAGCTCGATTATTGGGCTCGTTTCGTTAACGAGCCGAGCTCGAGCTCGCATGTGTTCGGCTCGGTAGGCTCGGCTCGTTTATCTTTAATTAAATTATATAATAAATATATTATTTATATATTAATAATATATAAATATATATAAATACATTATTATATATTAAAAATATATAAATAATAATATAAATGCATTTTTTATATATTAAATAATATAAATAATATTTTTTATTTAAATATTTATATTTAAATAATATAAATAATGTTTAAAAAAATTTATCGAGCCGAGCCGAGCTCGAGCCCAGTCCCTTATCGAGCCGAGCTCGAGCTCAATAAACGAGCTCGATAACTTAATGAGCCGAGCTCGAGCCCAGCAAAGCTCGGCTCGGCTCGTTTGCAGCCCTACCTGTGACTACTACTTGCAATCTCCTTCTACTTATTCTAAGTTCCTCGCATGCCTTCCCGACACTCTCTTTTCTCTTCAAAACCCTAGCAACCGCCTTTTGTCACCCTTCAAAATCTTAGAGCTACGGTAGAAGAGATGAGGTCGCCTGGTAGTTGGCTGGGGAAGAGAGTTGTTGCAGTAAAGGATTTGGGAAAGGTCACAATGGTGAGGGGCTGGGAAAGGGGTCAATGTGTTGGGGAAGGCTAAGGATAGGAATGTGTCTGAGTGGCTAGGGGATTGCGGTAGTGTGGGATGGGGTGGACATGGGGATGGGGATATCTCTTTAAATTTGCTTAGATTTTGAACGTAATCTACGTACTTCAAATTATTATTATTTTTATCATAATACAATCACAGAAACAAATATGGAGAAAAAATTCACTAATAATTTCTTGAAATTCAATTTTTTAATTTAATATGCAAAAAATAATTTGACCGGATTCAAATTTCTCAAATCTATTAATAAGTTGAATTACATAGATATTTTGAAAACTTGCACAAAATAACTAAAAATTAATAAGATTAGCCCATCAATAAGAACTTTTTGACCTTATTAAAAAGTTATAAATTCAACTTCCTTCACTTGCGAATATATCTTATTTTTCATATATTTGTTTAGAATCTTTCTTTTTCATTTTCACAGCGGAGAGTTTATATATAATTATCATTCATGTTATATTTTTTAATGTAATTGTTGATTCATTGAAGAAAAGGGAAAGGTTGACGATTTACAACAGAGATTTGAGCAATTTTTGAAGGTGGATAATAATTTACCTTTTCCTTTTTCTTTTTTTTTTCCTTTCTGGTGTGTGGTGAAAGGAGAAATAGCACTTAATATTTTCTCTGTGTGCATAAAATAGAAAGAACTATTTTTTAAATTGAAAGTAATAATTGTAATGTTTTGATGAGTATAAGATGATTACAATTTTCAGTAAATTACCTTACAACTACTCTTACTCCTAAAATTGAAACAACAATGATTCATCCCACTAAAAACATCACCACTAATAGCACTAATGCATTAAAAAAATAAAAAAAAATACAACTCCAAGACCAAAACATCACATCATTTCTGGCGGGACCCACTGCCACCTAATTAGTGGGAGCACTAATTAGTGCTCCCAAGCATTTTTCAAATTGAAATTGCCATCACAACTATCATTCATAACTACTTGAAAACTACTCCTGATGATAGAAGATGTATTGATGTTTGTTGATTGATTATGGTCCTGCTCTTGCTCTTTTATGCCTTTATAATGGCCCCCCAAATCAGACCATAACTGCTCCCATTTGGTCCTGTCTTTTGCACCCTCTTGCTGATGCTGCCTTTCATGTCTCCACCAAAACACTACATCACAATCTGCCATCTTATTGCCACGTGTCACTTGCGACTTGTCCTTGTCCTATCGACAGACAATTTTCAAAATTAGGTGCAACCACATATGGATTGTTTCGGGAAGTGGATTGATTTTTTAGTTTTTTGATTTTTTTTTATTATTTTAGGGAATGTTTGGGATGAATTATATAGGTGTACTTTTTGAATTTTTAGTTAAAAAAGTAGCGGGAAAAAAAATGTGGGTTTGAGATAACTTTTTGACATTTTACGAAAAATGTGTATTAAAATATTATAACAAATACTCCTTCCGTCCCAAAATAATAGTCCCTTTTGGGGAATCTAACTTTTTTTGGTAGTATAATTATTGTACTTTAAAAAAGTTAATTTTCCAAAATTACCCTTTGATAGTACATTTTTTTGGGAATATCAATGTCATAATTGTACTTTTTTTATTATTTATGAATTTAAAAAAGGACAAAATAGGAAATTTATATTATTTTTGTACTTGATTTTTGAAAAGGGACTAATATTTTGGGACAATGAAAAATGGAATAAGGGACTAATATTATGGGACAGAGGGAGTAGCAAAATTACATCTCTACCCTTGAGTAGACCTCCGACAAAGCTACAGCGCCTGGCAGCTTTTGCATTTCAATTTTTTTTATTCTTTTTTTTTTTTACATATTGTTGCAAATTTTGCATGGCCCAACGTGTGCCACGTATGTATAGATAGGGTGATGGGATGCCACAATTGGAAGGGAGAAAACTGTCTTTTTGCCGTTTGAATTTTCAGACATACATTCCCGCCCAAACAAGGTACAAAGATCAACTTTTTAGTTTTTTAGTAACTTTTTAACTTTTTATCTTTTTAGTGTATGCCAAACATGCAATTAGTCTGAGGTTAAAAATTTTCGTTTGAGAAGGGTTTTTTGATTTTTTTTGACTTTTTGTGAGAGAAAAAATATAATGATTATGTGTTGGATGTGATGTTTTATCTTATTAAACTAAAAAACCTATTTTATTTTTTTGTAACTAAAATAACTTCAAACCCAACACATAATTTTAACATCTCCACGTGAGCATGGAGATGCTTTAAGGCCACCTCTAGATTAAATAATTCTGTTAGATTTAAAACAAGATTACTTGTCTCCTCTTATGTCTCATTTTATTGATTTATAGAATTGTCTATGTCAATAAAATGATGTCATAAATCAATAAAATTTAAAAGACAAACAAAATGTTTGTATAACAAGTCTTTCTAATATTAAAAAAAAATGAGAAAAAGAATAACATTTGGTTTTGCTCCGTGCACCATCTATCATTAATCTTAAGGAATCCGTGAAATTCGTAATCTGATCCAGTCCAATCTAATCCGATAGGTTTGGATTGGTTTTTTGAATTCGTGGTTCGGTTCCAGATTGAAGAATTAAAAATCCGTAGTCCACGGATTGGTTCTGAATTGAACCCCACGGTTCCGGATTGGAACCGATCCGAACCGTATACAAATAGTCTATATTTTTATTATACATCATCCCCCATAGTATCTTCTCTTATTTTATATAAAATCTAAACTCAAACCTAAAACTATATAATATCTTCTTTTATTATTTTTGTTTGTTAGTTTTTAGTTTTAATTTGTAATGGTCTAAATACTTATGGTGAAACCAGTTTTCTTCTGATTGTTTAAATTCTAGAACAGTATGTCGCTATTATAGAAAAACATGTTGCTATTGTGGAACTAATATAGCGCTATGTTTATATTTTTATGAAATTAAAGTGTTATATATATATTTTTGTTATTTAATTATGTGAATCCGTGGTCCTAAACCGATCCAATCCGTATTTAAATGGATTGGTTCGGATTGATTCCATGATTTAAACGGATTGGATTGGTTCCAATTTTTCAGAAACAGTAGATAACGGATTGATCCTGATTTTACCCCAATCCGATCCAATCCGGACCATGCTCACCCCATGCTTTAAGGCCACCTCTAGATTAAATAATTCTGTTAGATTTAAAACAAGATTACTTGTCTCCTCTTTTGTCTCATTCTTTGTTTATTGTAATTTTTATTGATTTATAGAATTGTCTATGTCAATAAAATGATGTCATAAATCAATAAAATTTAAAAGACAAACAAAATGTTTGTATAACAAGTCTTTCTAATATTAAAAAAAAATGAGAAAAAGAATAACATTTGGTTTTGCACCGTGCACCATCTATCATTAATCTTAAGGAATTTGTGAAATCCGTAATCCGATCCAGTCCAGTCCAATCCGATAGGTTTGGATTGGTTTTTTGAATCCGTAGTTCGGTTCCGGATTGAAGAATTGAAAATTCGTAGTCCACGGATTGGTTCGGATTGAACCCCACGGTTCCGGATTGGAACCGATCCGAACCGTATACAAATAGTCTATATTTTTATTATACATCATCCCCCATAGTATCTTCTCTTATTTTATATAAAATCTAAACTCAAACCTAAAACTGTATAATATCTTCTTTTATTATTTTTGTTTGTTAGTTTTTAGTTTTAATTTGTAATGGTCTAAATACTTATGGTGAAACCAGTTTTCTTCTGATTGTTTAAATTCTAGAACAGTATGTCGCTATTATAGAAAAACATGTTGCTATTGGGAACTAATATAGCGCTATGTTTATATTTTTATGAAATTAAAGTGTTATACATATTTTTTGTTATTTAATTATGTGAATCCGTAGTCCTAAACCGATCCAATCCGTATTTAAATGGATTGGTTCGGATTGATTCCATGATTTAAACGGATTGGATTGGTTTCAATTTTTCAGGAACCGTAGATAACGGATTGGTCCTCGTTTTACTCAAATCCGGTCCAATCCGGACCATGCTCACCCCCATGCTTTAAGGCCACCTCTAGATTAAGGGGTTGTTTGGGATGTTCTAAATAAGTGCACTTTTTGACTTTTTATAAAAAAATATGTAGAAAAGTAGAGAGGAGATATTGATTGATGTGACTCAAAAAAGATAAAAAGATAAAAAGTATGGACTTATTTAGTCTACCCAAACTTGGCCTAAATAATTCTGTTAGATTTAAAACAAGATTAATTGTCTCCTCTTATGTCTCATTCTTTGTTTATTGTAATTTTTATTGATTTATAGAATTGTCTATGTCAATAAAATGATGTCATAAATCAATAAAATTTAAAAGACAAACAAAATGTTTGTATAACAAGTCTTTCTAATATTAAAAAAAAATGAGAAAAAGAATAACATTTGGTTTTGCTCCGTGCACCATCTATCATTAATCTTAATCAAAATATCTATCATTAATTTTAATCAAAATAAAAACACGAAAACAAAAGGATCTTCTATTTCAACACACCTGCACAGTTTATCAATAAATTTTTTTTTTTGACTTATGATTTTATTCCTTAATCAAATTATTCTCTGGGACAAAACTTTTAAATGCAATTTTTTAGTTTATACCTTCACACACTACAACGACCACCATTACCACCTCCACTACAGCAAATCCCTTCCTGCAAACTCCTCTGCAACAACCCCTTCCCTTCAATCTCTCACAATCTAGCCCCCCTTCTATATCTAGCCTTAACCACTGTTAGTCAGCTATAGACAATTTTCATCTATGAAGTGTGGATATGGATACGAGTACTAATACTGATACGATACGAGTACGTCGATATAGTAAAATTCAAAAAAAAAAAGGATACAGATACGACTTTGTACGCTTGTTAAAAAAAAAATTTAATTTAGATAATGTAAAAATTAATTAAATGGTTTAATTTATTAAGGTCCAACCTACAATTAACATTTAATGATAAAAGTAAAGGTATAAATCAAAATTAAATGTCAATATATTAAATAACTTACAAATTATAGTTTAATTTTAAAATCATGCTAAAACAAAAAAATAAAAAAGAAAGTCTAGTGAAAGGAGTTTTATCTCTGTGGTAGAAGAAAATATTGTTTCAACAGAGGTACAATACGGCTTGGGTATTTACTAAATACGTTTGAGTATGCCAAAAATTAAGAAAAAAATTTTGGATACATATTTCGTGTACTCAGTACGTATGTAGAAGTAGCATATGAGGTACTATACGCCAATAAGTATTCAGTACGGGTACGGCATGTTTTTCAAAATGTCCATACTTCATAGATGGTCATAGAATGAAATTTAGCCCCCATCCTTTCTTTATGTATCATGGGGTGGTCATGGACAGTGGAAGAACAGTTAGAGTTTTAGTTAGGGTGGAGAAGGGGTAAGGGAAAGGGTGTTGGGTGATAGAGAGAAAGTCAGGTAAGAGACGGTGTAAGAAGAGTGAGAGAGGTTGAGGTTATTAGGGAACGAGCCGGTGGAAGTGACTAGTTGATGGTGGTTAATGGTTTATAGTTTAGTGTAAGTAGGCATGTAAATTTGGCTTGGCTTGGCTTGGCTCGGTCCACCTGGGCCCGAGTTCGGGCCGGTCCATGTCGGGCTGCCCAGGCTCTTACTAAAATTTGGGCTGGTTGGGCTAGAAAATTAGGCACAAGCCCAGGCTCAGGGATATTTAGGCCTTGGACAGGTTGGGCCCAAGAGCCTAGGCCTGGGCTTGGGCTTGGGCTAGGCTTGGGCAGACCTGAACATTTTTTTTTCTTCTATTTTTTCTACAAAATTTTTATTCTTTTCCACTAAAAATGACATTGGGTCTTGGGCAGGGCGGTCTTTGAGTGGGCCTTGAGCGAACCGATGAGTCGGTCTAGGCGAGCCAAGCTTCAAAACGACGGCCCAGGCCCAAGGTCCCGAGCTAGGCTCAGCCCTAGGGGCACCCCGGGCTGCGGGCGGGCTTTGAGGGCCGCGAGCCATTTTTACAACCCTAATTTTAAGGGTTTAAAGCTGGAAAAAAAAAAACAAAAAAAAAAAACGTATTTGTTTTCAGTTTTTTATATTCAATTTTTTGAAAATTAAATTTTTATTTTTCTTATTTATTTATTTATATTTTTAGTAAATATTTTTAAAATTTTAAGAATTTTTTTTTTATATTTTTAGATGCACCTTAGATATATCTAAAAAATAAAAAATTTGTAAAAAATTAATAAATACACAAGAATACAAAAAAAAAAACATATTGAATTCTCGTATTTATTATTATTTTTTTTGTATTTTCTATATCTAATGAATTATTTATTTATTTATTATTTTTTTTTTTACGAGTATTATACTTTTTAAGTGTATTTATGTTAAGTGTGTTTAAAAGTTAAAAAAATTGCTTAGAATATTAAAAAAATGGAAAAATTACTCATAAATCCCATTTGGAGAAAAGTTATTCCATTTAGTCCTAGAAGTTTTCTTTCAAATCAATTAGTCATTTTTATTTTGGGTATGTTGCATTTCCTTGATTTGGGGGTTTGAAAGTTTACTTGTTTGTCCTTGTGTGTGATTTTGTTTGGATTTTTTTCCTAATGTTGGGTGTACATGGGTAAGGTAGATTTTTATATTTTTATTTTTTTGTGAGGATTTAGTAGAGTGATTTGTAGGTGGATGATGTTACCCTGTTTGTGGTGTTATTAGTGTGGTGTTCGTTCCTTTTTGTAGTGTTTGTCTCTATTGTAACATTGACATTAATTAACATCCAAACGTAACACTAGTGTAATACATAAAAAGAAACTCTTTATTGTACTTTTTCCAAACGTAACACTCCAAAAAAACTTCTTAGCGTAACACTCTAAAGTGACACACAAAAAAATTTCTTATTGTAATACTTTAATGTAACACACAAAAAAACTTCTTAGTGTATTTTTCCTAAACGTAACACTCTAATATAACACACAAAAAACTCCTTAATGTAATACTCTAATGTAACATACACAAAAACTCCTCAGTGTAACACTCTAATGTAACATACAAAAAAACTTCTTGATGTACTTTTTTCAAATATAACACTCTAATATAATATTTTAGAAAATTTCTTAGTGTAACACCCTAATATAACACACAAAAATTCCTTAGTGTAACATTTTAATGTAACACACAAAAAAATTTCTTCGTATACTTTTTCCAAACGTAACACTTCAATATAACACTCCAAAAAAATTCCTTAGTGTAACACTTTAATATAATATACAAAAAAAACTCTTTAATGTACTTATTCCAAACGTAACGCCCCAATATAACCACAAAAAAAAAAAAAAAAATCTTATCATACTTTTTCTAAACGTAACACTCCAATGTAGCACTAAAAATAAATGTGAAATTCTTCAAACCATTCCAAAAGGAGTATAAATATTCCTTAGGAAGTTTTGAACAAATGTATAATTTCAAACTGTAAGTGTTACGTTTAAAAAAAATACATTAAAGAGTTTTTTTAGTGTTTTTGTGTGTTAGATTGGAGTATATTACATTGGAGTGTTACATTTGAGATTACACTGATTGAAGTGTTACGTTTGGAAGAAATACACCAAGATTTTATTTATTTATTTTTATTCACATTGGAGCATTACGTTTTGAAAAAGTATACTAAAGAATTTTTTTGAATATTATGTTATTACGTTTGAAAAAAGTACACCAATGAATTTTTTTAGTGTGTTACATTGAAGTATTACATTAAAATTTAGATTTTTGTTCGTAATGTATGATTTGTTCTAGAATGAAAAAAAATCCAAAACTTCTATAGTACAAATTACCCAAATGTGTAATTTCATATTTTGAAAAAATCACTTTTGTCCCTAAAAAATTAAACTTAAGCATATACGTTACTACCTTTTTATGTAATTTCCACTTTAATGAGACTTTTGGATTTATAAGAAAAAAATAGATGACTAAATCGTTCATAAGATCACACTAAAATTTATTGATGTTTCATCCTAAAAAAATACAATAAAAATAAAAAAATACGAAAACCCAAAAGTTATAATATTTTGAAAATGAATCCTGATAATCCAAACCAAACTTTTTGTTGAAATAGAAACTCTAAAAACAAGAATAACATTTACTCAACTTAAAAGGTTAGATTATCTATATTATTATATAAATGAACAGGTTAGATTGGTGTGAAAATCAAATTAAAATTGTGTAAAAGTAACCTCATCAAAATAAATAAATAAATAAATAAAAACTAGAGTAAAATTGTAACCTCCAATATTCAAAATCAACAATTTATGTAACTACTGCAGTTGTATACTTTGCAGACAAGAAAATACTCAAATTATATAAGAAAAGACTAATGTTATATTAAAAATTTTACCTTGTGGAGGAAAAAGCAGTCCCCATACATAAAGTGAAAAACCCATAAAACACTACTAATGGTCTCTCTCTTCTAACTTGTATCCAACCTTCATTTGCTCATAATTAGAGCCAAATTTTTGATATGTTTACAACTAACTGGACAGTAGGACATCATAGCAAAGCACAATAAATTAAAGCCAGCCCAAATAGGAAAGTCAAATGCAAATATATCATAGTAATAATTGGTCTGCAAAATAGACATACATTTGCAACATCTAGTGCCAATGTTAAGTGATATACATTGGCAGAGCAACAAATGCCAATGCTCCTACACAAAACAGACAATTTAGGACCTATTGAAATTGCTCCCAAAAGTTATATCTAACAAAGAAATGCTATAAGGATATTTTGGCTGATTGATACACTCAAAAGTAAATTGCATAATAAAATCAAATATTTTATAAAAGGGTGAAAACAGAAAACAAAACCCACCCACCAGCAAAATCAGGAGTAGTTAGAAAGCATAAAATATCACAGCAGCCAATCAAGGATTTAGAATTCTTAAGAATCTTGCTTCTGCTTCTTTGCCTCACCTTTCAACTTAGCTTCTCGGCGCTCCCTCTTCACTCCCTTTGCTTTGTTGGGCAGAACCTTCTCTCCAACCTATACACATTGCAAAATTCATTAGAGCTATAAAAAAAATAAATAAATAAATAAATAAAAAGGCAGCAAGACAGCATGGCTACTCGTGGCAAGATTCACAAATTTATAAATGGTTTCTTATATATACGACCACCTGCAATGCTAGTGCACAAGACCAGGTGCAGCCAACAAGGTTCAAACTTAGGACATCAAAGTGTATGGTTTGTCCCAAAACTGGCCCTTAACCACCAGACTATCCGTGCAGGTTCAGGGTTTCGCACAAGGATAAGATTACAGCTTGGACAAAAGAAAAATAAATAAATAAATGAAGAGGACAGAGGAGGCAATCACTCATGCTCTCTATTTATACTAATTAGGTTCCACCACTAAACTAATTAGATACTCCACTAGCTGATAAAATAATGTAAAGTATTACTGTTGATTTCTCACCTGTTGGTTTGGAATATAGATCCTCCCAATCTTTCCTTGTAAAGCATCCCCACTGACATTTTTCTCCTAAAACAGCAAAAAAGAATTGTCGTTTAAAACATGTCATTACCAGAGGGGGAGAGAGAGAGTGTGTGTCAAACCTTCTTCTTAGTCAATTCAGGAGCTATCTTCATAGTTTCTTTCCTTAGGCTTTCATCAGGAAGACGATGTCGCCGAACTAACAAATCCATGGAGGGACCAACTTCAACAAGCTCCATCCTTGGGACTACAGTGCCAGATCTTTTAAGTCGCAGTGCGCAGTGAGTGAAGAATACTTTATTTGAAGACACAGCTGTACACACATAAACACGGTCTAGCCCAACAAGGCTCAGATTTGACACAACCTGTATCAAGAGAACATGCTTTTTACAACACTATACTGAATGCAAAGAAGGATAATGAGGAGATTATTTTCTTGAAAAAGAAAAAGATAGAAAGCAACAAAAATACACCTGTCCCCTGAATAGATCAAGCAAAACTTCCTTCAAATGCTTCAACTCTTCTACACTCTCAAATCCTTCTCCAATAAAAGCAAAGAAAGGTTTTGAACCAATTTGAGGAGCTAATTTCTTATCGTATGAGAATGAGTCCATGCTTTTGAAATTCTCAACACCAACCTCTACAAGATCATAAATGTGGTGATCATATGTTCGCCCCATAACAAGATTGTTGGGTCGCTTCTTTGAGTGAGAACCAAACTGCAAATACCATCACAAAAAACATTCAAATAGATGCCAGTCTTAAATAAGCAACAAAGAAATAGTACTCGACAACAGTTTTCTTTACACACATTCTCATATATGGGGTGGACAATTGCATTTCAAGAGTAAAAATGAATTGATAATGCAAGGGAACAACATATCTGCAAGCATTTTCTAATTCTTAAACTAGAAGGAATTAATGTAATATGGACTCCACACACATATTCTCATATATGAGATTACCCATTTCATTTCAAGGGCAAAAAAGCAATTGATGATGCAAGAGAACAAATCTGCAAGCATTTTCTAATTCTAAAACTAGGAGGAATGAATGTATTCCATGCTGTATTTTACCTAGTTTGGACAAGAAAGGGGGAAAGATAGTGCATAAAACATAATCATATGACTTTTGTGAAGAAAGCAGAATATATCATATTGATAATAGTGAATCATGCTAACACTCAAACTTGTGCAAACAGCAAAGGGACATTAACACTCGCCAGCATGACCTTTATGAGAAAAATGAAAAATTATAACTGCGATACTAGGCTGAATCTATATTACTTGGATTAGAATAGATCATTCTAGTACAAAGAACGAGAATAGAACATGGTATGCCACATGCTCTAAAAAGTAGTATGATAAGGGTAGGCTTGTGTAAAAACACTCAGAATTTAAGGTACTTCCAAAAAAGAGAAATTTTCTTTTGGGGGGCAATAATTATAGATGCAACAATGTCTAGTTTATTATTCTTCAAATTAATCATGCAAATACACAATTCTAGAAGCATTATATATAGGGTTAACTACACCAAGACCGCCCAATATTAGCAAATATCACATCATCCCTCTCATTTATGACCTTGTACATTCTAACCTTCTCAACTATAAAAATCTTCACTTTCACACTCTCTAGAAGGGCCCATTTATACATTATTTTTTATAGTTGAGGGGATCAAAATGTACTAGTTTATAGATGAGGAAGTAAAGAGAGATCCACCAATAATTGAGGTCTTAGTGTAGTTAACTTGGGATGAGAGCTTCTATTTACACCCAATAAATTTCCCATTACACCCACCTTATGCATTGTAAGACTTGTATTTTACGAAGAAAATTTTGTACATGAGGGTATAACAATGAGATGTAATTACAACATCCCTATTAACACTTGCATATATATATATGTGTGTGTGTGTGTGTATTTACATTTTTTCATAGCTAACTCCACTCTTTCTACATTTTAGTTCATTATATTTTTCCCGTCCCAATGAAATCTTTTTAACAAAATACATAGGAAAAAACTTGAGATCACTTTGGATAGCTAAATGTGCCGTTTTGGACTCAAGTGTATCAGCTTTCGAAATATCTGTTCTAGAATGCAAATTGCTAGGGTATTAGTGGTTTCTTATAAAAATGGTTGAATGGTTACAACTTGTATCTAAGTGTGGAGTGACTTTAAAGAGATACAGTATAAGATAAATGATATTCAGGAGCACCATAAGCATTGTACTCTGAACTATTAAGGACTTTTAACTCTAGGCCAGGTGATACTTTCTTTGTTTGTCCTAGACTTGGTGAAAATACTTCACCTATTCAATAACATAATTGATTTTTCAATTTAGTGGTTATAATAGGACATCTAAAAAGTAAACTCATAGTCACTACAAAGAACGTCAAGCAACATATCATATCGACTAAATAGCAAAAAATTGCAAAGACATCTATGTGCAAGGTTTCGGCATACCACAAAAAGGCTGCAATCAGTTTTGAGAGAGAAGAACTCCAAAGAAGCTTCACCGCCGCTCTCAAATGGTCTGATATTATCATTCCTCCGGGAATATTTAACAGAATCATTCTTTTTAAGATGATAAATTTCAGTCAAAATGGCATTCAGTACATTGCTTGCTTTTGTACCAAGCAGTATTAAGGTTTTCTTCCCATTTTCAACCTGCAAAAACACATTTTCAGAATAAAAAAATTGGTCACTTTCATTGAATGTGATTACTCATTTCTAGATAATGAAAAAATTGTTGACTAATTCTTAATAACTTTGAAAGAAGCTCAGGACAACTCACAAGTTTGGGAGCACGTTTCTCAATTGCTCGCTTGGCTCTTCTGGTTTTGGGAGTTCTTATTTCTAACATGATTCTGTAGTCAGAAACACAAAACGGATACAGTAAGTAAAACAAAGACATTTACAAACTAAAAAAAGTAGGACATAAATATTTTTGAGTTGACAAGTTATTACATTGATACAATTTGTTTATGTTGCTCAACCTAAACAGTTGGGGATAAGTATTGCTTCTATATAGAAAATCTGTAGAAAAACAGAAATATGTGTGAGTGTATGTGTACCTATGAGACAAGAATTATGGACTATGTGCTAGTTTTGATTAAAAACAGAAAAATGAAATGTCCAATACATTGAAATCCATACTGCGTTAGGACGTTTTATTATGGAGTTGGGCATGATGTCCAAAACATGGCCCAATATTGATGTGCCACTATTATATAGATTGATGCATACTTCTGAGAAGGCTATGATAGGATTGTATATCATATTTGATCACTTTCCCTTCTATTTAGAAACAAAAAACCGTCAGTATTATCCATTTGGCCTCCAGATTAAGGAGTCGTCTATGAAGCACGGATGTGGATATGGGTACGGGTACATTACAAGTCTGTCGATATAGCAAAACTTAAAAAACATATGATACGGGTACAACTGGGATACATCCATAAAAATATATTTGTATATCTTCTATACTATCTATATATGTAAACAGCTCAAATGATGCAGACAGTGTTTTGACATTGTGTCACAACTTTTACTCTTCCAGAAAACCACAACACTAAGAAGCATGGACACAGACACGGACATGGAAATTTTCTTACAAGCACCAATTCCCTTTCCTGGGAGTTTTAACAGGTGTGCCCTCACTCTTGTATATGAACCTTTGAAAGTATTAATACAAAAATTACAATGTAATTGGCAATTTCCTTCTCCTTCCCCAGGTTTTGCTAATTTAGTTATATACTTCTACAATGTTTTGTTCTCATCAAAATCATCATCAGGTATGTCATTAGGACTACCACCCGTAGAAGCCATTACCATATTTCAAAATAAAAAATTGATTCCTATAATAAAATTAATAAACACATATCATTAAAATTAAGAATTTCAGCAATGTCAACAATTTGATTTTTTCTTCAAATAAAACTAATTTGTTCTATCAAATAAAACTAATCAGCCAAAAAAAGAAAGAAAAAAATAATCAGATAGAGAAGGCAAATGAAAAAAGAAAAAAAACAATCAAAGCGAGAAAAAAGAAAAAAAGGTTACATTCAGCACCAAAAAGAAACGAAAAGAATAAAAATTGGAGAGGGGGATTACACTCAGCGCCCCCCCCCCCCCCCCCCCCAAAAAAAAAAAAAAAAAAAATCAAAGAACAAGAAACAAAAAGAGTCGAAGAAAGAGAGAGAGCGACAGAGAGAAAGTGATCAAAAAACAAAGAGAGTGATCAAAGAAGAAGATAAGAACAGAATCGAAGAAGAAGAGGAAGAGAAGGAGGAGGCGGAGAGAACATTCCTTCAATATGGTGAACAGTAGCGATCAACCCTTTCTCTCGTCTCTTCTCTACTTTCTGTTCGTTATCTAGGGTTACAAATTGTTTTAATTTTTGTTTTTTACAATTTGACCCCCAGTTACAAGTTTTATAAATTATGTTTTGTACCCTGTAGTGTCCGTAACATGTCCAAAAGTATTCCAAACGTGTCCGGCAGCAAAAAATTCAAAAACGTGTCTACAATGTGTTCGTGTCCGACACTGATACACAGGCTCTGAGGAGGTGTCCGTGCTTTATAGCCATTACATTTTTAATTTGCTATCTATTTCCTTCTATTAATCAAAAGAGGTATATTTTGAACATTAATCCCTAATTCAGTTAACTTAATATGTGACATGTTCTGCAAAAAAACTCCAACAAAATTAACTACTGCGTGTTTCACACTTCTTCCACTTCAAACATTCCTCAAATAAAAAAAATAAAAATAATAAAATAAAATAAAAAGGCATGTATATATGCATACATTCTTTAGACAAAACGAAAAAACTGATGCATGCACTTCAGAATTTGAACAGATTGTAGATATCAAGCATAGTCGTCAAGCTCTTTTCCATTAATCATCTTATTGGACTACATGTTCTATCCCTACTCCCACTTTCTTTAATATTAAATTTCACATTTTTCAAACTAATAATAATAATAATTTTTTTTTTTTTTAAATTTGATGCAATTAATTGGGCTACAATTTTACCTATACGGTGCTTTTTTATATTCTCTTACAGAAACTATAGAAAAAAAGAAGAATGATCATGGATGCTTGCTTCCATAAGAAAATTACTTCTCTTTCAACACATGCTTCATGTTACTAGCAAAATAAATGAATTTCACACCTTACTTTAATTGTTCTTCCTCGCGTGACGGGTGGTGGATTGGCAAATTTGCCATTAGAAACCACTATTTTTCACCAAAAACCAGCAAAGCGGTTGGCGAATATTGGCTATTTCGACTTGCCAGTTCGGGCTAATTGGCAAATTAGAAAAAACTTGATTCAAATTACAAAATCTCAATCAAAGATTTTTTAAAAAAAAAAAGATTTATAAATTAGTTAAAATAATCAAAATTAAAATAGATATTCATTCATCTAACATTCAACATTGACAAACTAGCACACTAGACATCCAACAATCCAAATAGTCAAGACTTGTATTTTCTTCATCCATTATCTATTACAACATACAAATTTACAATGATGATAAGTAAAAAAAATTTAACCACATTCAAATCAAAGATATAATTGACAAACTTCTATAGCTTTTAAGATATCATTTGTGGCATTAATTCCACCCTTGTTAATTCATTTTTGCGAGGTGAAACAACAATGGGACATCTAATGAAATAGCTAACAAAGCAGTGCGAGGGGAGGGTGTTTTTACTTGGGAACATTGTCCTTGATGGATCATTTGGCACACCAAAAATAAAGAGCTAACCTATGCCCAAATTCCTTAGAATAATGGCAAATTTAGATATCGATCCACAAGCACAATTGTGAAATTAAACTAATTTAATTGTCAGTTTCCTAAATTAATTTTGATAAAAAGATTGAGGGATATCATGACTAAACAAGAATTAAAATGAAATTGAGAAATTGAATTGACAATTAACAGTATGATTTGAGATACTGATTTTGGAAGATTCTAGGGCAATAAATTCACCACTAGTTACATAAATAAGGTTTAAAATTGGAAATCGATTGTGTTATGGTTCGAACTAGGGGTGTGCGCGGTGCGAGTTGGTGCGGTTTAGGAGAAAAATAGAAACCGTATGACAGGTGGCGGATTGATTAAAGTATCATTAGAAATTGCCATTTTTCTTATCAAAAATCGGCGGTTCGGTTGGCAAATAATGGCGGATTTGCCTAGGCGGTTCGGACGGATTGGCGGGTATAACGAATATAATTCAAATTATAGAACTTGAATCAAAGAGTAAAAAGATTTAATTTATAAATTAACTAATTTAACAAACTAGCAAACTAAAAATCCAACAAAATAATATTGAAAAATAAGAATTAAGTCTAACATCAAGAACATTAAAACCAAACTAATAAGCTTAAATCAAAAATTTAAATAAAAAAACCTAATTTATAAATTAACTAAATAATCAAAATTAAAATAGATGTCCATTCATCTAACACATTGACAAACTAATAAACTAAAAATCCAACAATCCAACAAATTATACAATAACAATCTAGTGGAATCCCAATCTTTGGTTCTTCTATTCAAAAATGTAATAGCACCATCATTAGAGCTTGCATGTGCATATATAACATGCTTTTTTTTTTTTTAGATACTTTTTTTTTATGGTTCATAACATTTGTTTGGTGTTTTAGTGGGTGCCACAGTAGGGCCGCCAAAGTGAAATCATCTTCCCCTGATGTTCTAGAATGATTACGAATCATTTGGTCCACCACACAAAACAGAGAGGAAAAATAAGCAGAGCATTCTTTTTTCCAGAAAAATAGAGAGGAAAAAAAAAAACTCAGTTTTGAAAAAAAAAAAAAATTGCTGAAATTTTCAATACTCAAATTTGAATACATCTCTTCAAAATCCATTACAAAACTCAGATTTGAATAAGATTGAAAACCCATTACAAACCATGTGTCCAATACATGGGAAAAAATATATATCTTCTCTTTCCAGCCCTAGAAAACACAGAAACACCAAATCAAGAAGCAAAAGGACCAAATCTAGAGACCCATTTCGTCAAAAAACACTAAAAGGAAGCCCAAAACAGAGAATAAGAGAAAGAGACAGCAGAAAGAGAGCAAAGAGAAAGCACATACCAAATCGGCGAGTGGAGAAGATGCGGCGGCGGCGACCGGCAAGGCTACTAGGGGCGGCGGCGGCTATCGGCGTGGTGGAGGAGCAAGAGGTGTGACAAATGTTGTTTACCTATCTGTGTATACGATGAGAGGTTCAGAAGTGTTAGGGTTTAATTGAGAATTGATTGTGTGTGTGTGCGCGCGAGTGTATGTAAGTAAACGTGGTTGGAAGCTGTGCTCTGTTTCTCTGTATATGCATGTATATATCTTAAAAAAATAAATATTAAAAAAGGCAAGTCGGGTCGGTCAGTTACAGCACCGGGTTGGCTACTTCCAACCGCCACCCGTGTCGACCCGTAAGGTTTGGACGCCCAACTCGCCAATCTGCCCATCAAAAATAGAAAAAAGCACGATTTGATGTAATTCGGTGTGATTTTCACGGTTTTAACGGTATTGTGCACAATCGCCCACGCAATTCAGGTTGGGTCGGGTCCTGCCTTATAGCCATTTCATTTTTAACTTGTTATTTATTTCTTTCCATTAATCAAAAGTAAAAAAATTATTAAAATAATATATTTTCAAATAAGACCTTAGGCCAAGTTTGGAAAGATAAGAAAAAATCAAAAAGTTATTCAGAAAGTTAAAAAGTTAACGCTATTCACCAAAAGTCAACAATTACGGCTGCACAACTCTCAATCCTAATTTTTCCTTACAAACCAATTTTTACAATTTTTTAATACGCATTTTTTCATAAAAAGTCAAAAAGTTAACCCAAACATCCATATTTTTTTCCTCAATTTTTAATTTAAAAAGACAAAAAATACACTTATTTAAAACACCCCAAACAACCCGTTAATATGAGACATGTTCTGAAAAAAAAAACTCCAACAAAACTTAAACTATTGCGTGTTTCACAATTCTTCCACTTCATACATTCTTAAAAAAAAAAAAAAAAAAAAAAAGAAAGTAAATTACACTGACACCCCTTGAGATTTATGTTTATTACAATTCCCTCCCTTGTCTTTTGGAAATTATATCTCCCCCTGAGGTTTAAAGTTTCATTATAGATTCTTCCCTTAGCAATTTAATTTTTTTAAATATTAATTTTGCTCTTATTGGGTAAATTATATGACACCCCTCACGTTTTAGAAATTACAATTCCCTCTTTAAGGTTTAAAGTAGCATTATCAATTGCCCCCTCGGTTAGTATTAGTTGGAAAAAAAAAATTCATTGAAAAAAAAATTAATTGAAAAAAAATTTTGTTAGTAAAATTTTTAAATTTTTATTTAAAAACCAACGTAAACTCATTTTTTGAATTTACATTTTTTTCTCAAATTTACAAACTGAGACAACCATTTATAAACCAAAAAAATTATCAAATAAGTTTTTATGATAGTTTTTTTAATTTTTGTAAATATAAATTAAAAACTGAAAACGAAATGATTACCAAATAGGTCTTAGATGGTAAAAATGTCGTAAAAATTAACAAATAATTAAATAAGTTACTAACGTAAGAACTGATTTATCAAAAGATTCTTAGGCTATGTATGGTTTGATTTTTAGAATTTTTTTTAAAAAATTAAGAATTAATTTGGTTAAGAAATAAAAAATAAAAAATAATTATCATTTAAGGGTAAAAAATAATTAACATTTTAACTTTTGGGCAGGTTATATACATACGTATGACTGTTTCAATTTAATTTGTAAAAAATTATTTCAATTTAATTTGTAAAAAATTATTTCTAACTACTCGAAAGATAAAAATTATATAAAAATGATAATTATTTTTTATTTTTTATTTCTTAACCAAATTAATTTTTAATTTTTAATTTTTAATTTTTTTTAAAAAAATCAAATCATACATAGTCTAAGAATCTTTTGATAAGTCATTTCTTATGTTGGTAACTTATTTAATTATTTGTTAATTTTACGATATTTTTACCATCTGAAGCCTGCTTGGTAACCATTTCAATTTCAGTTTTTAATTTATATTTACAAAAATTTTAAAAACTGTCATAAAAACTTATTTGATAATTTTTTTGGTTTATAAATGGTTGTCTCAGTTTGTAAATTTGAGGAAAAAACTTAAATTCAAAAAATGAGTTTATGTTGATTTTTAAAGAGAAATTTAAAAATTTTACTAACAAAATTTTTTTCAAATAATTTTTTTCCAATTAATTTTTTTTTCAATGAATTTTTTTTTTCCAACAAATACTATCCGAGGGGGCAATTGGTAATATTATTTTAAACCTTAGGGAAGGGATTGTAATTTTTAAAATGTGAGGGGTGTCAATGTAATTTACCCAATGAGAGCAAAATTGGTATTTAAAAAAATTAAATTGCTGAGGGAGTAATCTGTAATGAAACTTTAAACCTCAGAAGGGAGATGTATTTTTTAAAAGATAAGGAGAAAATTGTAGTAAACATAAACCTCAAGGAGTGTCAGTATAAATTACCCAAAAAAAAAAAAAAAAAAAAAAAAAAAAAAAAAACGCATGTAACGAAAAAACTGATGCATGCACTTCAGAATTTTAACAGATTGTACAGAACCAATTGCTGAGAGATATCAAGCACAGGTAGTCAAGCTCCTTTCCATTAATCATCTCATTGGACTTAATGTTCTATCCCTACTCCCACTTTCTTTAATATTAAACTTCACATTTTTCAAACTATACTCTGTTTGATTTCAGTTTTTGAAATTTATTTTTTAGAAAATTTTATTTTTTCAATTTTTTTGTATTTTTTTTTTGTTTTTACTGAATGTTTTAAATATTTTAAGCAATCTTTTTAATTTTTAGACACATCTAACATAAATACACTTAAAAATTATAATATTTGTGAAAAAAATCTTTAAAAAATTTACTAAATACCAAAAATATAAAAAAATATAAAAATTCAGTATATTTTTTGTATTTTTGTGTATTTATTAATTTTTTCAAATATTTTTTCACAAATATTTTATTATTTAGATACATCTATGTAAAGTGCATCCAAAAAGTAAAACAATTGCTTAAAATTTTTAAAATATTCATTAAAAACAAAAAAAATACGAAAAATAAAAAGCTCAATTTTTAGAAAACTAAATTCAGAAAACTTAAACTAAACAGATTGATATAAATATATATTTTTTTTAATTTGATGCAATTAATTGGGCTACAATTTTACCTATACAATGCTTTTTATATATTCTTACAGAAACTACCAAAAAAAAAGAAAGAAGAAGAATGATCATGGATGCTTGCTTCCATAAGAAAATTACTCCCTCCGTCCCAAAATATTAGTCCCTTATTCCATTTTTCATTGTCCCAAAATATTAGTCCCTCTTTTAAAATCAAGTACAAAAATAATATAAATTTCCTATTTTGCCCTTCTTTTAAATTAAAAAACAATATAAAAAGTACAATTATGACATTGATACTCTCAAAAAGTGTACTATCAAAAGGGTCATTTTGAAAAATCAACTTTTTTTAAATGCAATAATTGTACTATCAAAAAAAGTTGAATTCCCCAAAAGGGACTATTATTTTGAGACGGAGGGAGTACTTCTTTTTCAACATGTGCTTCATGTTACTAGCAAAGTAAATGTATTCACACCTTATTTTAATTGCTCTTCCCGTTTTTATAATTCACATGTCCGTAAAAAACTTATAAATAAACCATATGTAAAAGGGGTGGGCAGTGCGGTTTAAGGGTAAAAGAGAAACATGTGACGGGTGGTGGATTGGCAAATTTGCCCTTAGAAACCACTATTTTTTCATCAAAAACTAGTGAAGCGGTTGACAAATATTGGCCGTTTCAACTTGCCAGTTTGGGTTGATTGGTGGATTACAAAAAACTTAATTCAAATTACAAAACCTCAATCAAATTTTTAAAAAAAAAAAGATTTAAAATAGATATCTATTCATCTAACATTCAACATTGACAAACTAACAAACTAGACATCCAACAATCCAAACAGTCATGACTTGTATTTTCTTCCTGCATTATCTATTACACCATACAAATTTACAATGATGATAAGTAAAAAAAAATTAACCACAATCAAATCAAAGATATAATTGACAAACTTCTATGGCTTTTAAGATATCGTTTGTGGCATTAATTCCACCCTTGTTAATTCATTTTTGCGAGGTGAAACAACAATGCCACCCTTGTTAATTCATTTTTGCGAGGTGAAACAACAATGGGACATCTCATGAAATAGCTAACTGAGCAGTGCGAGGGAAGGGTGTTTTACTTGGGAACATTGTCCTTGATGGGTTGTTTGGCACACCAAAAATATAGATCTAAACTATATCCAAATTCCTTAGAATAATGGCAAATCTAGATATCGATTTAGAAGGACAATTGTGAAATTAAACTAATTTAATTGCTAGTTTCCTAAATTAATTTTGATGAAAAGATTGAGGGATATCATGACTAAACAAGAATTAAAATGAACTTAAGAAATTGAATTGACAATTAACAGTATGGTTTGAGATACCAATTTTGGAAAATTCTAGGGCAATGAATTCACCACTAGTTACATAAACAAGGTTTAAAATTGGAAATTGATTGTGCTATGGTTTGAACTACCTAATACTTCACAATTACAAGCTTGAAGTATTGATCAAGAAGATTATCACGTTCAACGTATAGGCACGAATCATCTCCAGTAATACGAGTCATTTGCTTTGAAGTAGGGTAGCAACATAACTCGTTTCTTTCATAGCATGACTCGTCTCATACTTTGAATATAAAAAAAAAGATCATAATTGTAGGGAAAACATTCAACAATCACAGAAATAAAAACACTTAAAGAGAATGAAAGAACAAAATATTGAAAAATTTCTTAAAAATCATACAACTTATTCAAACCATTACATCAATAAAAAAAAAAAAAAAAACCCAAGGAAAACCCTATTTACTTGGCTAGGGTTTCATCAAAACCCTAGAAAGTGGGAGACTAGCCATTTATGGATGAGGGAGAAGAGGTAGAAGAAGAAACCATCATGCAAGACATCCTTGCAATTTCAGTTCTTTTTCTCCAAACCCTAGCCTCTCTTTTCTCTTTCAAAATATTAGAACCCTTTTCTAGTTTTTCGTTTTGCCTTTTATACCTCCCAGGCTTCAAAATAGGTTTAAAACATCACGCTTATAAAAACGAGATCGGCTGCACGTGTCGGAAATGTCACCGCACGTGCGGCAAAGGCTCCACATGTGTGGGAAAAACCCTCCGCATGTGTGGTTTTTTTAGTATGCTTGGACTTATGGACGTGAAGCCACACATGCAAGAATGACCCTTTGCACGTGTGAGAATGACTTTTTTTTTGTCTCAAATTCCATGTTTTTGCTCGTTTTGTGCTTCAAACGCATCCAACTTGATTGACATTAAACACTAATAAAATGTACAAATTGAATCAAGAATAGGATTAAGAAATCTCAATTATCGGCCCCAATGATGTACAATTCGACCTCAATCAGTCCTCTATGTCTGGCTGCCTTGTTTACACTGTTTGGGAAAAACAAAAAAGAAAAGAGATCCTTAAAGTAACAAATATAAATTTACGGAGGAAAAAAAATTTCTTGAGTCAGCTTAACGACTTGAACCCCAATTTCAAAAAAAAAAAAAAAACTTCAATAACAATACAAATGTAACCAAACAATGAAAAATATAATAAGCAAAAAATATTTTTCAGAGTAAAATATTTTACTCCAAAGCCTAAGTGCAATATTATCGACAACAAAAAGGGTGAGAAACCCCCATGTTGGCTTTCCTTTCATTTTTGTTTTTCTTGACAAATCTAGGGGATTTTATGATTAAGAGAGAGTGAATAAGAGAGCAATCTTGGGAATTTTATGATTAAGAGAGAGATTAAGAGAGAGAAAACGAGCAGAGAGAGACTACCAGCACGCAGGCAGAGAGAGATGAAGTAATCGGCCTATTAGCCTGCTCAACCCGTTCGATCAAGTTATATTTTTCTAGGGTTTGGAAAGGTATTTTAATCCATAGGATTGGACTGGCCCAATATTTTTAGTTTGAAATATTCATGGGTTGAGTTTGAGATTTACACTTTGAACTTGGCTTGGCCTAGCCCGTTATTAAATAAATTAATTATTCATTTATTTATAATTCATTAAAAAATATATATATATTTTTTATTGGGATCTAGATTTTATTTTTGTTGATTTTATTGAAACTCACATTTGTGATAATGTGTGATTAAATTTATTTAAAAAATATTTTAAATTATACACAAAATCTTTCAGTTTATAATAATGTCAATATATTTATTTAAGAAATATAATGTGTGATTGAATTTAATTATGGAATGTTTTTATTTTTTTAACATATAGCTCAATAGGTGGGTTTGGCATTTATAATTATTTTTTGGACCGGACTAAGGCAAATATATAGGCTTGATGTTAAGGTCGGGCTTGAGTAGACACAAAGTTTCTTATTATGTAGTACCAACCAGGTTTGAATACGCCCAACCTGATGTTTGTCCACCCTTGGCTTCATTAATGTGGTTGGTTGGGTCGGTTTGAGGGTGGGTTGGCTTTTTGAAACCACCATCTGTGCTGACCCCAACACGCCAAAATCTCAATCTGTCCCCCCAGACCTTTAAAAATGCACGATTCGATATGATTCAAATGATTTTGGTTATTTTGACGATATTTTGTATAGGTGAAATTGAATTAATCAGATAATAATGAAAAGAAAGGGATAATTATTATAAAAGATTTCTAAAATTTGAACCTTTTAACAAAATAAATTATGATTTTTAATGTTGTTAATTTAAACTTTAATCTGTTGATTTCTTTTCAATGTAAACCATTCGTCTATTTTCATTAAGTAAAATCGATGGATTTTTTTTTTTATTTTAGTCATTAGACTCAGTGTATATAGATACTTACATTGAGTTTGATTATTAAAATACTTATTTTTCCATCGATTTTACTTAATGAAAATAAATAAATAGTTTAAATTAAAAATTTAGAGTTCAAATTGACAAAATTAAAAACTCAAAATTTAACTAAATTATAGTATAAGAAATCACTAAAATCAACAAATTATCGATATTATATTATATTTTTTAGGGTCAATTTTTGATAAATCATCTTTCTAAGTATTTTATTCAATCTAACCCATATTCTTTTTTAGTATTCTATTAAATCCTATTTAATATAATATGACCAAATCATCCTTTCTAATTTTTTTGCACATGTTTATATTTTGAAACTAATAATACATAACAATAGTCCCTCATTTTATGAAAAAAAATATCTCTCTTATTTTAAAGAGAAAATCTTTCCCTTATTTAATCGAGAAATTTATTCTAAGGAGAAAGTCTCTCCCGCATTCCATGGAGAAAATCTCAAATTATGAACTTTGAACCTTTTTATAATTTGAAAATTTTGAAAATAATGTAACAAAAAATCTAAATGAAAATCAAAATATAATATGAATGTTCACAGTAAACAACAAACATACAACTAACTTTTGAAAAACAAAACACATACTAAAGTATAATGTGGATATTTACAATAAACAATAAACATACAACTAACCTTCGAAAAAATAAAATTCATACTAAAACACAATGTGCATGTTCACAATTTATAATTAACATATAACTAGCCTTAAAAAAATAACCCATACTAATGTAAACATTTACACTGCAACATAAAAATATAAAACAAAATTGAAAAAAAAGTGAAAATTAACTATTTCAATTGTTCAACGGTAACAAAAGTGATTGTTCAACTAACAAGCATAGTAACAAAAATAACAAACATACAATTAATTTTCGAAAAAAAAACTTATACTAAAATACAATGTGAATGTTCACAATTTACAATTAGTTTTTTTTTTTTTTAAAAAATAAATAAATTCATACCAATGTGAACATTCACATTACAACCTGAAAACATAAAAAAAATTGAAAAAAGTGAATCGACTATTTCGATTGTTCAATGGTAACAAAAATGATTATTCAACCAACAAGTATAATAATAATAAAAAAAAAAAAAATACAACTAACTTATGAAAAAACTTTAAAAAAAAAAAAAAAAAAACTCATACAAAAATTCAATGCGAATGTTCGTCATTTACAATTAACATACAATTAATCCTAGAAAAACTAAATTCATACCAATGTGAACATTTACACTGTAACATGAAACAAAATTGAAAGAAAAAAATGATTATTTCAATTGTTTAATGGTAACAAAAAATTATTATTCAAACAACAAGTATAATAACAAATAACCAATAATATGTGAATATTCACATCTTACAAAATATATAATTATATCTATATCTTTATTACAACACTTATTTCTCAGACTTTCAAATAATGTGAAATGTGAACATTCACACTAATTGACAAAAAAATAGAAACAATAGCAACAATAGAATTAGAAATTCAAAAAAAAAAAAAAATTTCAATCACTCTAAAAAAAAAAAAAAACCCACCCACATCCTCATCATCATCATCATCTTTGTCATTATCACTATCATTAACAATCCAAGCAATTTCACCATTCCACCAATCAAACCAGACCCACATTTGAAGAATATGTTTATAACAAAATTAACTGGACATAAATAGAGTTTCAATTTACAACAATGGAGAAACATAGAGTTTCGAACGCAGGGCAACAATGGATGAATACAAAACTTCGAACACCAAGTGACAATGAAGGAACACAAAGTTTCACCACAATAATGGAAGAACATAATATTATTTCATCACCATGTGTAAACTAGAGTTTCTAAACCCTACCAAATACAGAGTTTCGAAACCCTAACACAATGAAATAATACTACAAATGTGAATGAAACTGATAAAAAAAGAAAAACGTGAATAATGGTAACTACCAAAATAGAGGTAGCAACAAAAAAGAAATGTGTATATTATTTTTCTATGTAATATATATCAATAATGGACATAAGGATATAATAGTTCAACAAACAATATAAATCAGGAAAAAATGACCTCATGGAATAAAAGTATAAATATATAAGACTAACTAGGTTATAACTTTTTTGATAGACTTATTGGGTTAGAACACCCCTAAAGGGATTTATCAATAAAAAAAACCATATTTTTTATGATACAAATATATTTATTTTTATTAGTTGAGGGGTTATATGGATGGATTGGGAATATGTTATATGGATGGATTGGGAATATGTGATTACTTCTTGAGCGTGCTTAATTTAAGCTCGATCATTGGGCCAGATTGGGCTTGGTCTAGCACATATTACCTTATTATGTAGGGAAGCTTAGCCCGAATTCAATCTAGTTCTACATTTGTTCTCCCTCTGTTAAGGATGCAATCGGCTCAATATTTAGATAAAATTTTCTACGGAACATATAATGTCAATTTTATTATTTTGACTATTGATATATACCGTTTCTTTTATCAAATCATACTAATTGAAATGGTTCAGTTTAGTGTGTGTAAATTGGTCTAAGACCTTTCAAATTTGAGCAACATTTTAGTATAATTACTAATTTATGTAAAAATATTAAATTAGTCAATTTGTTCACTATTTCAAATATATTTAATCCATCTATTTAATAAAAACTTTCTAACTCATAAATTAACAAAAACACAAAAAAATAAATGAATTACTAAGACCTCAAGAGTAGTGAATTTAGAGTTAAGATTATATATAATAATGGTTTACTAACTTAGGTTATAGGGATGACAAGATTAATTAATTGATATCATTATATTATTAGATTATATATTATAAATACAACATATGTTGAAGTGGTTGATTTTGATTTAGTTTGGTGCACAAAGTGCTTGATCCAGTACCAAATTGAAAATCGAAAAAAATAAAATTTAAAAATCACACACATCAATTCTTATTAAAAAACAAATCAAATATGGTAGGTTCAGTTTGATTTAATCGGTTTGGTCAATTTTTTTGATTTTCTTGTATCCTTATCCTTAGTCCATTATCTACCTATCTGTCTATGACACATATCTATTCACTTATATATCCAAATGTCGTCTATCTGTCCATATCCTTTATTTGTATACATGTCACCTATGTGTCCACTTGTTTTTTGATTTAGTTTTAAAATTATGATTTGAATGTGGAGTTGTGCTTTGAGTTTTTGAATCATGATTTGAAAAGAGAAAATTTGTTTGGTTGTAAGTTTTGAAAATAGTTTTGGGATGATTTATAATTTTTTTTATTTATTTTTGATTAATTAATATATAGCATGTGAGAGAATGTGAGAGGAGAAAGAAGAAATGGAGAGAAAAAATAATTGATTAATTGATTAATAATAATAATAATAATAATAATAATAATAATAATAATAAAGAGGAGTTTTGAAAGTAATTTTGAGTTATATTGTAAAAATTTGTTTAGTTATGAGTTTTGATCCAAATCATGATTTAAAAACAAAGTTAAGTTTTGAAAAGTAAACCAAACACTACCTTAATTTGTCTATGTGTCCATATTACCACTACCACCATTATTTCTTTTTCTATTTTGAATTAAATTTTCTTACTTTTTAAATATGTTTAGATTATAAATCTAAAGAATTAAAAACTTTGAACAGTTTTTAATAAAAGAATCCAATAAACAAATAAAGGATAAATTACAAATATATAACCTGAAGTTTGTTTAAAATATGATTTGTTACATCATGCCTCGTGAAGTTTATAATGTTATAACAAATAACTCCTTTTATTAATAAATTATCAAGTCAATTAACAGTTTTTAATGATATTAGAAATTTATTTCAATTAATAATTTAGATAATTTTGTTATTGTGTAGGAGAGCAATTATGATTTCTATTTTATAAAATGTAACAAGGAATTACAAGGATGACTCAAACTGCGACAATTAGTATCAAGAGCTGGAGATGTACAAAATAACCAGTGGAACCAGTAAACTGATTCAATCTGGTCTAAACCACTGATTTGGTCTGATTTTTATTAACTTTGGTCATGATTTTGGTTCCAAAAATGATGGAATCGTTCTAATTGATTCGATTCCAGATTTCAAGGTTTTGGTTACAATTCCGAACTAAATCGGATCGTGACATATTTGTTTATTAATTTTTATATTTTTATATGTAAAAATTAAAATATATAAAATATGAACACTAGCCTTTATGATAAAATTAATAAACTATAACCAACTTAACCAAATTAATTATCGTTATCTATTTCCTAATATAAAATAGAGAAAATTGGTAAAAATTCACTATAACAATTGTCTAAGGCATTAGATCTAGTGATTTTTTTTTTTTTTTGTTGGTGATAGGTCTACACTTTGTGAAATAGTTTGGTGAGAAGTCCTAGAGAACATTTGGTTTCTAATTTTACCCTTTGACTTTTTTTTATCTATTGGACTTTTTGTTTACTATATGTTCAAATTTATATTTACCTGTTCAAATTTTTTGTCTATCTGTTCAATTTTTTTGTGTAAATTTTTGTCTATTTAATATTTTTATCTGTATAAATTTTCTATCTAAATTTATCTGTACAAATGTATCTATTCCATAATTGTTCCTTGCTAATGGAATATGTCTTCGGCTACAAGACCTGTGAAAATAAGACAAGAGATCAATACACAAACTACTATATATTCTACAAACTTCCTTACTAATTAAACAAAGTGTGAGTTTCCACCTCAACTTCCAATTTTTCCATAGTTCACTCATTTATACAAAATCCCAATCGCATTGCCACAAAACCCCTTCGAATCTCTTGACTCAACCTGTAGACATTCAATTTTGACCGGCCCTAAGACTTGGGCACTTTCTTTTGATTACCCGATGATGAAAATAAGAATGCGTTTCCCACAAAATTCTCAGTAAAAAAGATAAAATTTGAGCTTTATTTATAACCATAAGCTTGCTTTGGCCAAGTGTTTAAGCCTCGTTGGATAACTGGAGCGAAATTGGACTGAACTGTAGTAAAACGGCAAAATTCTTTCTCGCCGATCGACCGCACAAGGACAGTGCAGACCAGGTTTGTGTTTGCTTAGGTGAGGCACTTCACAACCCCGTTTTTTGACCCATTTTTACACCAAATGCATTTATACTTAGCCTTCATTGCCTAATGCTTGATCTATTAAAGGTAATACTCCATTTTTGTCTTCTATTAACTCCAATTGGGCTCCATTAGCTCCATTATCTTCCCTAAATGCTCCATAGTTCTCTATTTTGTTTTTCACCATTGCTCTACTAGCATTGCCTGTATAAGGAGAGCTAAATTCTTGAATTGGAGGAGATGAATTTGAGAGAAGAAGTGTACAGAGAACAATGAGTTTGAATTAGAGTTTGAGAAAGAAAAGAAAATTTTGAAAACAAGAGTGTTGTCTTACCAAAATAGAGAAGTTGTCTAGCCTTCATATATCTCATTTTTCATTACAAAAACCTTCCAAGAAACTCATTGAAACCAAGTCCTAGAGCTTTGATCAAGGAGAGAGTAATCCTGGCCAAGTTTAAGAAGATTAGTGAGTGATCATCTCCTTGTCCAAAGACATCATTCTAGCTCAAATTCCAAGGTTGTGAATTGAGGATTGAGAACATAATTCACAACATTGAGGGTGATCAAAGGGAAGTTTGGAAATCAAGAAGTTCAATCTTTATTTGGAAGGTAAATTTTCAATTATTTTATTTTCTTATATTTTCTATCTTATATTTGTTTTCTTGCTTTAATTTCATATTAGTTTTGTTGTAATCTAACCGGAAGTGGTTAGTTGAGCCACCTATATATTCGTTATTTGTTCTTTTCTCGATGTTGCAATAAGACAGGTTTTGCTAGGCCTAGTTGGGCGGCCGGCCGGCTAACTTCTTTTAGACGAAATGGTGTAGTCTTCCAGTGTTGAGCATAACAACTTTCGGTGGTCTCCAAGGTGCAAGAAGCTTTTATTTTCTTTCATTTGAGAGTTTGGTGAGTTTTTTATTTTTTATTTTGTTGTAATATTTTCGTCCACCCTCCCTCGTTTGGTTTGTAATTATTTATTCAAAGGGTTGTAATAATTCCCACATTGCTTCTTTCTACCCCCTTTTTTACTTGCATTCCTTATTGTGGACTCGCCTTTTTCCGCACCCCCGCTTTTCGGAAAGGGTTTGAAAAGAAGGCCTCACAGTTCGGACTCTCGCGGTTCTGAATCTAGTCTCACAAGTGCAATGTGAAACTGATAAACATCAAAGAGTCCAAATTCGGCAAATCATTTTAGAAAATCGATTTTCGATCAAATAATGCCAAAATTAGATTGCTTTGCCAGATTACAGAGTTGCCACCTAAATATTTTATTTTTGGAAAAATTTAGGAAATCTTGACTCGTGTTAAATGCCACGTGTCCGTAATCACCAAAGTTGCCTCGGCTCGGGAACTTAGGTATGAGAGGGGAAGGTCATGGAATGAGCACCCCCGTTCACCCGATCAAAGATCAGCCTCTACTAATCATGATATGTCATTTTATGAACATTATGTGTTCTTATTCCGATTTACTAATCTAACTTTACTATGTGATGCACACAAGCAAGTATAGACTAGAATCGCAAGAATTGGAACAATTCAACTCATGTTTGCTTTTGAAAATGATTTGAATTTGCCACCCTCAAGTGGGCTTAAAAAAATGCGGATTTGCCACCAAACATAGTGGGCTTAAAACATGATTTGCCACAACAAAGTGGGCGTAAAACACATTTGTTGAATCGCTCCAATTCAAACAACAAAGCCTTCATCTACAGGAATTCATGCAGTTTAGCAAGTAAGCACATAGCCTCATGGCAAGCATGCGAAACATGGCAATCACACTCATACAAGTATGCTAAAGCATAAAAACTTACCGAGTACTCCAAGCCAAAACAAAAACTAGTTAGAAATATGCATGATCCTAACTATATTAAGATGTCTAATGCAACACATGCAAATAATGCAATTAATAGGCTCGGCTACTAATATGGCATATGATTCAATTTGAACAACATGCGATAAAACACGTATTCAAAGAAGTATTTGAAATTGTAATGCAGTTTGAATGATGCGCCGAGCCTCGGTGCATGCAAGACAAATGAATGGATGCAAGCATGCAAGCATAAGGTATGCTAATTGAAAATGTCCCTAATCTAACTATCGAAAGCGATTAAATAAAAGGGAGAAAGACGTGGGGTTGGAAGACATACACACACACGCGTACACTTATTACAACATTACGTCCTTGCGAAGGAGGGTCCGAATGAATAAGCTAACTAGCTACGCTAATTAAGCTAAGCTATTACAACACAAAACTAATTAACTACTCTAGTTAACTAATTATTACAACAATTGAAACAAACTAACTAACTATTCTAAGCTAGTTAAATATTACAAGACGAATTAATTAGCTAAACACTTTAACTAACTAATTACAAAGCAAGTAAATTAGTTACCACTAATGAACTAAATAAAGTAGTTAAATGGCCTCGAGGGGCGAGGGATGCATGCATGCTCGACTTCTCCGCCTGAAAATGCCACTGCCTTGCCATTGCAGCCTCTGTTTGCACATGTTTGAACACCAACAGTGCTGGCGACTTCCAGAATGCCTCTGCTCCAACTCAGGAGCACACTTGTGCAATTTTTCAATTCTAGCCGGTCGGCTACCAATGGTGGCTATCGGCTACCATTGGTGGCCAGTCGGCTAATACAGGTGGCCGGTCAGCCACTACTGGTGGCCGGTCGGCCACCCCTTCTTTGAACTTCTTTTTTTTGCTGCAACAGAGAGCAAACAGAGGCGAAACAGTGTATTCTCAAAGAGTGTGTGTACTGTTACTCTCCATATCATCACACATGCTCAAAGGAGAGTAACTCTTAGCCCTCAAACCATCAACCAAGCATTTCCATGCATGATGGCTAAGGAACCAAGCTTGTACAAGCTTAATGAGTGCAAAACAAGACTCAACAAAACCATAATCCTATCATGTATGATCAAGGGTGATGGTGACCAAGAAAAGTGGCGCATTTCATCACTTTGAGTATGAAACGTCCCATTTTTCTCGTGTTCGAATTAACGTCCGATTCGAACACATGCAATGCAACACAAAAGATGCTTTATCTTGCCTCTTTTACTTGTTCATTTTTATTTACTCATTTTAGCTTACCAATCCATTCTTTAATTGATTAGTCCAAAAGGTGAATGTCCTCTAATTGAAAGTAGGCTTAAACCACAAGTGTCTTGAGCATGAAAGAGACCTCATGCCGTTGGTAATGAATTCTCGAAGGAATTAAACCATTAAGGATGAATGTCTCTATTTCACACTCAAGCCAACAAGGGTTTCGAAGCCACTTTCAAAATAAATGAAAGAGTGAAGAATAGAGGGAGATTGCAGAGATTTTAGTGCTAAAATGGAGTGCAAAATGACACTAAAGCATGCAAGCAACTCATGCAATTCATCTAAAAAAGCCTAAAACATTAAGCTAGTGAAGCCTCTTTACACTACAACCACACAATACAAGCCTCGAAGGACCAAACCAGCTCAAAACAGAGCTGAAAAACCAGTCAAAATAATAGCAAAAACATGCTGAGATTAAGGTACAAAATGCTAGAAAAATATGCTCATATGTTAAGCTATCTAGGCATGCAAACAAGACACAAGGAGGGGAGGCTACCCCCTCCAATTTTGGACTTCAAAACAAGGTTTTTGCCATTGAAATAACTCTGAATTTTAGTGGTTTAAAGACCCAAAAAGTTTGATTTGAATATGCTAAAAGATGGTGCAAAAGTCTACACAATTAAGCAACAAGAAGGGTGGATCACCCCTTATCACAAAATAGCCTCAAACCATCATGTTAAGCCTAAAAAACAGAGTTTGTTGTAGTTGAAAACCAGCTCAAAAACAATACAAAAGGATGGCAAAATAAGTAGTCAAAGCAAGTACTCTAAGCAAGTAATTACCCCTTGAAGCTTAAGTACAAAATAGCCCCAAATTCTAGCTCAAACCTCCTTCAAGAACTAAAACTAGACTCCAAAGAACCTCAGCTCAAAGGTAAGAGTGTTTGGTTAAGGTTTGATGTGCAATGGTGTAGAGAAACAAGACTTTTAGGCACAAAATAAGAAGAGAGAGAGAGAATTCTAGAGAGAGAGAGAGAGAGAGAGAAATTTGATCCACATTTTCTAACCCCTCTAAATAGGGGAGAGCACCCCCTATATATAGAAAACCAAGGTTGAAGCTTGAAATCATCCTACCATACACGTGTATGGAGATGCACTTCAGTGAACAACAACTGACACAGCTGGCAAACAAATATCTGAAAAAGGAGAGAAATGGCCGTTGGTCACCAATGGTGGCCGACTGGCCACCAACTTAGCTGACCGGCCACCACTGATGGCCGACAGGCACAAGTCATGGCCAATAGGCTATGGGGCTAGCCAATAGGCCACCCTCTCCTCTAGACTTGAAACAACAAGCTCTTGGGCCACAACCAAACACAAAGTAGATAAGGTTAGAAGGCTCAAAGACGACGCACCTGGCCAAGATCTTCGGGCACTCAAAATGAAAATGAGCATACAAAATCATCGAGTGTTCAAATGACGACGTCCAAGTCTCGAGGACGGTAAAAAATGGGGGTGTCTATAGTTGCCCCTCTTTGACAGAACTTGGAAGTCATGAGATGACGGAAGTGAATGTCAAAGCCTATAGACGACCTATTTTTGACAAGGCCAAAGACTTAGACAAACAGATAAGCAAAACAAAGAACGGTTGTGCCCGTAGGCTGCCTACGTATCTTCTTTGCAAGGAATCAAACCAGTGTAGTTCTAGGGTAAGATGCAAATGATATGCACGATGCAAGAATATAACTTATGATCATGTAATGAGGCTGTAATGAAACATCTAGATGCAAGTGCTATGCAAAGAAATGCTACATTTGAACAAACCAAAACATGGTATAACAAACTCAAACATGAATAGAAGTAAGTAAACACGCCACATGTGAAAAACACAAGCCAAACTACATTTCATGCAGAAAGGATGTAAGAAAATTATGCAATCTTAACTGCGCATCACGCAGGAAAGGCAAAGAACAACACAACCATCAGGCGCACCCGAGGCATCAAACAGGATCCTAACACGTGGCATACGCGAGGAGGGAGATGGTGTGAACCCAGGGACACACCCGAATGTTCCTAACCAAAGGGAACAGTGATAAATATTGGAACACGTCCAAATGTGTGTAACCGAAACAAAGAGTGGTATAAGCATCGGAACCCGTCTGAATGCTTTTAACCAAAGCGTCCTTAAGCGCCGCACATGAGAGGAGAAGAGGATGGTGTAAACACCGGGCGTACTCGAATGTTTCTAACCGAAAGTGTCCTAACGCGCCACACGCGAAAAGAAAAAAAAGGGGGAACGAGAACACTGGGGCACGCCCAAATGTCTATAACCGAAGCATCCTAACGCGTCACACGCGAAAGGGGAAAGGGAGTGGTGTAAACACTGGAACTCGTCCGAATGCTTCTAACCAAAACAAGGAGTGGTGTAAGCACCAGGCGTACTCGAATGCTTCTAACCAACAAGGAGTGGTATAAACACCGGAACTTGTCCGAATGCTTCTAACCAAAACAAAGAGTGGTGTAAACACCAGGCGTACCTGAATGCTTCTAACCAAAACAAGGAGTGGTGTAAGCACCAGGCGTACCCGAATGCTTCTAACCAAAACAAGGAGTGGTGTAAGCACCAGGCGTACCCGAATGCTTCTAACCAAAACAAGGAGCGGTGTAAGCACCAGGCGTACCCGAATGCTTCTAACCAACAAGGAGTGGTATAAACACTGGAACTCGTCCGAATGCTTCTAACCAAAACAAGGAGTGGTGTAAAAACCGGAACTCGTCTGAATGCTTCTAACCAAAACACGGAGTGGTGTAAGCACCAGGCGTACCCGAATGTTTCTAAACAACAAGGAGTGGTGTAAGCACCAGGCGTACCCGAATGCTTCTAACCAACAAGGAGTTCGAGGGACAGGAATGATCTCACCTGGAATTCCTCTGAATGAACCATACATACAATATCGTCTAGTTGCACCAGCTTTGAATGAACCATACATACAATATTGTGCCTGCATAAGAAAGAAACTTAATAAGCATAACATAGCAAGAGTGCATGTTCTATGCAAGACGAATAACCATGACACAATGTTAGGGACATGTTTCATGCACAACATGCAAGGAACAAAACAGAAGCATATTCTATGCAACGAAGATTGAAGCATATTCTTTGCAACACCAAAATGCATATTCCATGCAATAATAGCAAACATATGTTCTATGCAACAGATACAGGCATTTTCTATGTAAATGAGAGTGTGTACAACGCAATACGATGCAACATGCATATTCTATGCAAACATGAGAATATGTACAATGCAATACATTGCAATATGTGAACATTTTCCATGCAAACATGAGAGCATGTACAATGCAATACAATGCAATAGATACGAACATTTTCTATGCAAAATAACGACAATGCATATCTTATGCGAAAGCATGTTCCACACTAAAGTACAAAACACATGTTCAATGCACAATTAAAAGCACGCTCTATGTTAAAGTACAAAATGCATGACGCACGCTTCACATATTCAATGAAGGAATGCGTAACTCACGCAAGAATGGAAATGCATTCTAAGGCGACAAGTTCAAAAGCAACTCTTCTGTCTACCTCGCAGAAGGGTTGCAATATACAAGAAGGATACAAAAAAGATACACTTCATCCAATAAGAGACAAACAATGATCACCGAGAACACAGTTTCAAGCCTCTACAAAGAGGATTTGAGCTCGATAGTAATTTTTCCTTGCACCTCTCAGGAAACAGGGACCAAAACAGTTGAAAAATACCAAAATAGGAGCACTAGGAACTGAAAGGCCACCAGGGAGGGGTTTCAGCCACCCCTAAGCATTGCCGGCCACTAATTAGTCTTGTCGGCCACCGATGGTAGATTTAGGGCAGAATGGACATTTCATCTTGGATCTTTAAATATACACCCCCAAACCTCATTTCCTCACAACCTCAAGTCCGAAAATCCTTTCTCCCCCTCTCTAGACCTTCCTCCTTCTTAGATCCGAGCATTATATGCATTTTCCAATGCCCTATAAACATTTTCTTTGCTAAACCCTCATAGTTTACTCCGTGTTGAACCGATTAAAAGTCGATTTCGATGCCTCTTCCTTCATTTTCACCACTTGAGGTTTGTTTCCCTCAAGTTTCCCTTGGATTTAGTGCCTTTCCCGGGCTTTGACTTTTTCTACCAATTTTCCTTTTTGAGAGTTGACTTTTGTTGACTTTTGGCATTCTCCACCCATTTTCCCATTTTCGACCATTTTCTTATCTTTTTTCGAGATAGCGGACGACATCCCATGCAACGGAGCTTCTTCGGAGATGGAGGTGGATCTAGAGCTTGAGCCATTGCCACTCAGTATTCGACCTTTTAACTCGGCGACGTATCATCCTGAGATACATGTGCTACTACCCGATAGCATTCGTCAGTTCAGAAGCTTTGCACGAGGCGCACCAGAGGACCTCTTATTGTGCGAGTCGGAGTCTCATTTATTTTATGGCGCCTTTGAGGTATACACTGCATTCTTACATTTTCCCAATGTACCTTGCATTGCTTGCCTAAATCACACTCTTGCACTGTATTACTTACACTGCCTTTCATCTGCTTGTTCTGATCACAGGGGGATTCACACGCCATCAGAAGATACGGGACCACCTCCGCGAGGGAGTGGTACATGGAGCTCCCCAACGATGTTCGCTATATCATCGACGAGGCTAGTTTGGCTCATTCTGCATGGGAATCTCACGCCTCATAGCGAGTCGGCCTTTACTAGGTGCCTGGTAGAGAGGTGGTGGGATACCACCGATTCCTTTCACTTCTCTATAGCAGGGGAGATGACGATGACTCCCTTCGACTTCTCTATGCTCACTGCCATAGAGGTAGGGGGTCATCCAATTCCTTACGATACGGATATGGGCGAATGGAAGGCCGCCTGGATTTATCTACTGGGGGCACGCCCACCTATCTCTTGATTAGGGATGGTCCGATACACCTAGTTTGAAGATCATTACAGAGGGACAGCACCAGCGACCTAAGAGGAGATTGAGTAGTATGCCCGAGGTTTCCTGATGTTCCTCTTTAGCACTACCTTGTTTGCCGACCGGGCGAACACCGTTGGGCTATATCTCATGAGCGCCTTGGTGGACTTGTCCCATGTCCGATTCTGCGATTGGGGCGGCTCAGGGTTGGCCACCTTATACGGATACATAAGTTCAACCTCCCGCAGGAACGAACATCTGATTAGAGGCTACTGGAGGGTCTGAGAAGTATGCTTTACTTTTCTGTTTTGCATTTTCTATCGTGCTTTCTGCTTGGCACTTTCTATACATTGCACACACTGTATACTGCACACACACAGTCTGCTTTCTGCTTTACACATCTTGTATCTTGCATTCCTTGCACATTGCATTTTTCTGGACATGACACACATACTCTGCTTTTCTGCATTACTTGTGTTTATCTATTGTATACTTACTGTTGCCCTTTCGCTTTCTACAGCTATGGGTGTACGCCTACTTTCCGACACTTTCCCCAGAGCTGGAGGTGGAGATGCCGCCTATCGTACCATACTCTCACCGATACGACGGGAGATGCCAGCGGAGGTCCCGGGAGTCCTTCCCATTCTTCCGTCGATACTTCGACACTGTGACCGCGGCCGAGGTAACTCAAGATTCGCTGTCATTTCCATTTTCCTTTGATTCTGATTCATATCGCAATATCTGATGACAGCTAACAATCTGCACATTCTCTATTTACAGATCACTTGGCAGCCTTGGGCGATGATGCCTCAGGGAGTCAGAGATCAGTTCGCTGGTGCTCGAGAGGCTTCCCGCTTCCGGCTCCTGCTCGAGGGCCCGGTTTGTCGGGCATGGTTCTTAGGGGAGCGGTTCTTACGCCAGACCATCGGCTTGCCCGAGCCGGTAGTTCCCATGCCACCTCTGATATATATGAGAGCCACAAAGAAATTCACTTTTCAGGAGATGATTGATTTCACCAGGGGCTGGGATGTCAACTTTTCTGAGTCGAGGGTGATTACACAACCTTCATCTAGACATACCTTATGCCACCTCTGACTGGCGCTCATGGAGGTGAGAGAGCGAGGGCTCTAGCTGCGAGAGAAAGAGGCAGAGGGGCCAGGGCGACCAGGACCCATGGTAGGAGAGATGCTCAGATGAGACAGAGGACGGGGTGGCCAGAGCTACCTACCACACTCACCTGTTGGTGGTATACCGGGGAGGCTTACCAGATCTCCATTGAGCCCGCACCAGCCGGGCATGAGCTTGTTGGGGTTCGAGGCCCGACTCCAGTATGTACCACACTTTACATTTTGCATGTTCAATTCACTTCAGTTATGCTTATAGAACACTGATCCTCTCAACGCGCTTGCAGGCACCTATAGAGTACACCGGGCAGACTCTCGAGCTAGTGGCTTCCCTGATGGAGATGGTGTAGAGGAGCATGAACCTGCTTAGCCTCTACAGGATTCTGATAATTTTCTTTAGTTTGCACTTCATGTCATAAAACTTTCTGCTGATACATTAGCATTTCAACTGTAATCTGTTCCACACTGCACTGATCTGATACACTGTATTCAAACACTGCATTGAAACACTACTTCCATATACTGCATGCATACACTGCATACATACACTGCATACTGCATAACATCTTTGCATCTGATATACACCACGACTGATGTATTTTGACAAACTGCCCTTTTTAGATCCTAGCCCCACCGGACACTCCAGCGGAGTTGCAGTAGGACCATCAGTGCCTCCTCCGGCAGCAGGAAGAGAGAGACGGAAGGCTCCGGCATGCAGCCGAGACAGAGCTAGGGGCACCCATGATGAGAGTGGCCTTTCAGTGCCCACCCTGGACGATGATAATGATGAGACAGGCGAGGATGAGGAGGCAGCAAGTCCACAGTCAGAGTAATCTGAGGATGGAGAGGACAAAGCTGGCTCAGATTCTGAGGGCAGAGATGATGCTGAGGCAGTTTCAGCAGCTAGCTCAGATACGGGGGCCTTTGATAGTGGCGCCGATGGAGATAGCTTTGAGTCCATGCCCAAGAAGAGAACGAAGAGGGCCTCTCGATCCTGAGGTCGATGGTACCGATTCATATGTTTTTGCTTAGTCTCTTTTTGCCAGTAGTGTTAGCACATTGTACAGTTTTAGATAGTTTTTTTTTCTTAAAAAATTGTACTCTTTTGTAAAAATAAACCATGATTGGAATGAAAATCAGCTTTGAAAAAGTGTTTTGCATTCTGAGCATTGCATTGCACCACATTGCACAAAAACGGGATTGATGGAAACTAAACTTTGTACATTGTATTGGCAATTGCTAAATTAGGTAATGAACCGACCAACACATAACAAACAGAGTAAAACAACTAACGATAACAACTCGATAAACAATGCAACAGCTTGACAAACAAAACAACATCAATACAACTAGATAAGCAACACAACAACTCGATAAACAAATCAAAACAACACAAAAAGCAACTCAACAAGACTACTAAAATAGAACAACAGAATGTGCCAAGAGCAGAACAAAACACAAGCTCTCGACACATAGAAATTGACCAGAGGACAGATCAGAGGACAAAACAGGAGGCCATCGGCTAGGAACAGAGGCTGTCGGCCACCAATGGTGGCTGTCGGCCACCAAAGGGGCTGGTCGGCTACAAAAGGTGGCTGATCGGCTACCAGAACTGGCCGGTCGGCCACCAGTGCAAGGAGTCTCCAAATTACTGCCACCTGTCTTCCACTCAGTGCCTTATCTTCTACAAAGTTGGGACTTCATAGTTTCTTTATTCCAGCTCTGTTTTTGCCACAATTGAGCCATTCTTCACCATTGGATTGCAACTTTAGATGGCTCGAAAAAAGTGAATTTCCAGGGTTTTGGGATAAATGCACTTTTCCTGCTAAGTCGCTATCTGCTGTGTTTTCCGTTCCTTCATGCTGCGGCTAGGTGTTGGAACCTGGTTACACATGTTTTCAGCTTTGGAGGGCAAGAGATATGCCCTACAATTGAAGAATTCCAAGTTTTGATGGAATCCCGACGTGATAAGGAAATCTTGCCTCAGTCCCGTTTTGGTCATATCCAAGCTCTAGGAAGGATGTGTAAGCTCACTTTACATGAGGCTCGCTCCTTGGTTCACAACGGGGAGTTGGATATCCCTAGGTTGATTCATCGATTTTCTGACACCGGTGACCACGGTGACTGTCTTTGGCAGAGTTTTTGGCAACATGCCCTTTGCTTGTGTATGTTGGCTCATTTCCTGCTTGTCCCTGGTTTTGGAAGGTCTAGCGTTCGATTGATCGAAGTGGCCCAAGGCTTGAAAGAGGCAAAAGCTGCATTGGCTTGACATTAGCCGAGACTTTGATGGGCTTGGACACCTTCCATCGGCAAGAGACAAACAAATTAGCAGGGAGTCCAATACTTTTACAGGTAATGTTTCCCACCATATCTCACATGTGTTTCTCACATCACTTGGCACTCATGCTCTGCTTTTCTCTCAAAACCCATTTTCACCTTTTCTCTCCACATACACCTCTCTATTCTTTAATCTCTTTTATTTTTTTCATCACTTCCCAGATATGGCTCATGGACAGGTTGAGGGTAGTGGATTCTTGCCCTGTGTATTAAGCACGAGGCTATTTCTTTCGCCAATGGCTAGTCGATTTCCCGAACGAGGGGTGGTGGTGCCATTGGATGTACAACAGGTCTGCCGCTGACATTGCTTGGCGTTGCCCTTGGCTCGATCTACCCGAGATGAGTTACAGCATGTCTTGACAACCTGGCATTCAGTTGATTGGCTTGACACACTGTGCCTTCTATTTTCCATTTCGGTTCCAGCGTTAGTTTGGACACGACCAGACTTGCCTAGAAGAAGGGGTAGAGCACCCCGGCTTCATTTCCAATTCGAGGCTCACAACTAGCTTGATATCCCACTACATGGAGGACAAGAGAACTTTTAGCTCCTGCTCCCAATTTCAGTTGCGCCCTTTCTGGCGAATGCATAGCTTGGCTTAAAGATAAGGTGCAAACCGGGCCTACTTTAGCATCCGAAGCTTTCACAAGCTCTAGGAGGGGACGCAGGAACATCTGACTTATCTGTTCCCCAAGTTTATTGCTTTGATCTAACTTTCAAGTTTTCCTTTTGAATGTAATAAAAGCAACTTTGATTTGTATCGGGAGTTAGAGAACTTTGTATTGAAATCAATGAAATTGGAGTTGTGGGCACTGAAAATTTTCCTTTTGGTCCAAAACTGGTCTAAGTTGCAAAAAGATTAATTTGAACAAAATCAACTTTTATTAAAACTTTTCAAAACCATTTTCGATAAGGATCACAACTTGACACACATGGAATCTATCCTCGAGATGTACAACCCCGAATCCAGCAAATGGAAAGTTGCCCCTTGTCTGAATAGCACTGCACTGCACTGTAACCAACTCTCATAGTGAAGATCACAACCGAACTCTTGAATACAGAAAAGACAAAGATGGTTTGAATAATCTCATGGACAGGATAGTTGAGTTTGAAGTGTTTATGGCTAGACTTCAGAATGAAGTTGCCTACGTATCTCGAAGATGGGAATCAAGCCTTACGTAGTTTGGTTCGGGTTCACTTGGGTATTAACACTCTCCTTTTGTGCTATAACTTTTGCCATGGCCACCCTTTATGGGTTTTCAACCTTGCGAGCTTAGTTTTTCTTATTTCAAATTTTTTGTGCTATAACTTTTGCCTAAGTCGCCCTTCCGGGTTTTCGGCCTAGTGAGCCACTCAAGGATAGTATTTCTTCAACTTGTCCATGTTGATTGGTTGGGAGAATTTGAGGCCATCTAGGTCCATAAGAATGACAGCTCCACCCGATCAGATTGATTTGATGATGTAAGGACCAATCCAATTAGGTCTGAACTTGCCCCTAGGGTCATGGATGGGAGCTCAGTTGTCTTTCAGCACCAAATCCCCTTCTTTCAGATTCCTAGACTTAACTTTCTTGTTGAAAGCCCTAGCAATTCTGCGTTGATAACTTTGGACATGGTACAGTGCTTTCAGCCTCCTCTCGTCGAACAACATAAGTTCCTCGAACCTGCTCTGCTGCCAATCCGCTTCTGCTATTTGGCACTCTGCCATAACTCGCAACGACGGAACCTCAACTTTAATCGGCAGAATGGCTTCCATCCCATAAACCAGAGAATACAGAGTTGCCCCAGTAGATGTCCGAATCGATGTTCTATAGCCCTAGAGAGCAAATGGCAATTTGTCTGGCCAGTCCCTGTAAGTTTCCACCATCTTCTGTAGAATGTGCTTGATGTTCTTGTTGGTAGCCTCAAAAGCTCCGTTGGTTTGCGGACGATATGTGGATGACTTATGAAAAGCCACGTTGTACTTCTCCAACAAGTCAATCACTTCTTTCTTAAAGTGGGAACCATTGTCTGAAATGATCTCATTCGGGACCCTATAACAACAAATAATGTTATTCCTGATGAACTTGGCCACGTGCGCTTTCAGCACTGCATAGGATTGGGCTTCTACCCACTTTGTAAAGTAGTCTATTGCCACCAAGATATACTCATACCCATTTGAGCCTTTCGGCGTAACTGCCCCAATTACATCAATTCCCCAGACTGAAAATGGCCATGGTGAAGTCATGTTGTACAGCTTCGACGGCGGGATATTCATTCAATTTGCATGAATCTGACATTTATGGCATCGCCGAACAAAACCAATACAATCCTCCTCCATGGTTGACCAGTAGTAGCCCTGCCTAAGAATCTTCCGGGCTAGCATTGCTCCGTTCATGTGCGATTCCGCACTCCTCTCCGTGGATGGCCTCCACTGGTGCTTCGGCTCTTCTGCATCAACATATAGCTTGTGCATTCCTAGATGGCCTCGTTTGTATAATTTACCCCTGCAGATAATAAACTGAGTAGCCATTCGCCATATTGCCCTTTTATCTTTGGTATTTGCCCCTGGTAGATAAGCCTCCTTTTCCAAGAAGTTCCAGATATCATGATACCAGGGGTTTTGATCTTGTACTTCATATATTGTGGCGATCAACTCGTAGGCTAGCACAAATCTCTGTTCAATAATGATCGGATGCATTCGGACTCCCAAAGGGATGTCTAGCATGGAAGATAGAGTTGATAAAGCGTCAGCGAACCTATTGTTCTCTCTTAACATATATGTAAAGGTTAGCTTCTCAAACCTAGGAATTAGAATGTCCAGGTTTGGTGATAGATTTTCATCATTTCTTCCTTAGCCTTCTAGTCTCCTTTTGCTTGAGACACAACAAGGTTCGTGTCCCTAATGACGTCCAACAGTTTTGCCCCAAGTTCAGGGCGGCTTCCAAGCCAGCGATACATGCCTTATATTTCACTTCATTGTTAGATACTTTAAACTAGAGTTTGAAGGCTAAAGAGATATGGGAATTGTCGGGTGCTATCAGCAACACCCCTATCCCATAACCGTACTCTGATTAGATGCTCCGTCAAAGTACATGGTCCAAATTTCTTCCTCGACCTACAAAATAGCTTCATCCGGGAACAAATACTCTATTGCTTTGTCCCCTCCCACTGGGTGATCGGCTAGGAACTCCGTTACGGCCCTTCCCTTAATAGACTTGCGAGTCACATATTTCAGATCAAATTCGGAGAGAAGAAGCAACCAACGGGCTAGCCTACCCGTAAGCGCTAGTTTCTCGAAGAGATATTTGATGGGATCTAATCTCGAAACCAGAATTACAGAGTGAGCTAATAGGTAGTGCCTCAACTTCTTGGTAGCCCATACCAAGGCTAAGTAAGCCTTCTCCAACGGGGTGTAACGGGTTTCATATTCCAGCATCTTTTTGCTCAGGTAATAGATGGCTTTCTCCACTCTATCCTTAGATTCCTACGCAAGCATGCAGCCCATAGTCGTGTCGGTTACTGACAGATACAAAATCAACGGCTTCCCCAGCTCTGGCGGTGATAACATGGGCGGGTTCTGAAGGTACTGCTTGATCTGCTCAAAAGTAACCTGGCAACGGTCATCCCATTGGAATTTCTTTCCTTTCTTCAGGAGACCAAAAAGTGGTTCACAAGTCAAGGTTAATTTTCCAATAAATCGTCTTATGAATTACACTTTACCCAGAAAGCCTCGCACCTCCTTTTCAGTCCTTGGTGGTGGCATTTCTAAGATGGCCTTGATTTTGGAAGGATCAACCTCAATGCCCCTCTGTGTAATCAAGAACCCCAGCATTTTCCCTGCTGTGACACCAAAAGTGCATTTCTGTGGATTCAGCCTCAACCGATATTCCCTGTTCTGTTGGAAGAATTTCTTCAAGGCGGTGTAGTGGCATTCTCTTTCCTTGGACTTGACAATCATGTCGTCCACGTACACCTCAACCTCTTTGTAGATCATATCATGCAAGATCGTGGTTGCAGCCCATTGATAAGTAGCCCCAGCATTTTCCAGACCGAACGGCATCACCCTGTAGCAATAGGTTCCCCACGGTGTGGTGAAGGAAGTTTTCTCCCTATCCTCGGGTGCCATCAAAATTTGGTTGTACTTGGAAAACCCATCCATAAAGCAGAGCAATGCATGGCCTGCGGTGAAGTCCACCAATTCATCGATGTGCGGTAAAGGAAAGTCATCTTTCGGACTGGCTTTGTTCAGATCTCTAAAATCCACACACACTCGAATTCTGCCATCTTTCTTCGGTACCTCAACAATATTGGCCAACCAAGTAGGATACTCAGATACTAGCAAAAATCCTGCATCTATCTACTTGGTGACCTCCTCCTTGATCTTCAAAGCCCAATCTGGGCGTATTCTCCGAAGCTTCTGCTTGACGGGTCGGGCCTCGGGATCGAGAGGGATCCGATGCTGTACAATCTCAAGATTGATTCCAGGCATGTCTTCATAGGACCACGCGAAAACATCTTTGAAATCTTTTAATAAAGCGACTAAGTGCTCGTGTTCCTCCGAAGACAACGTGGACCCGATCTGGACCAGACGCGGATCCTTCTCAGTACCCACATTAATTGCAACAATTTCATCAACAAGGGGTTTTACAAACCTCTCCTCCTCTCGATCAATCAAATGTTTCAAAACCAGAGGAATTCTTTCCTCGTTGTTTTTATCAAAATTTTGAAAGTCATGATTAATGCAATACACAAGTGGCACGGAGAAGTACTAAGAAATAGAGGTGGTACCATTCTCATTCAAAACTTCTAGCTTGTCCCATTCCTCGGTTACAACCGACTCAAAAGAAAAGCAAAAAGACAACCTGGACAAAACAACGGTATTCGGGTTATCAACCCAGGAATACCAAACTTTGACTTAGAAGAACTAGAATCTGATTCCGACTCCACAAACTTTGTGGAATCAGATTCCGACTCACTACCTGATTCAGAACTACTGGACAAAAAGCCCTCCTCTAGCTGTCAAATAAGAGAGGGTGCGATAGACGCATCCAGAATACCACCGGAAGGGTCCACACCTGATTGATCTCCGATCATGGAAATAGTGAAGTCATCCCCCAAGCTCTCCAGTTTGATCTGAGGATCCAAAAGGAGACAAGCCAGCGCTGCTCCTATCTCAAGTTCACTGCCATTGGACTCCCTCTGTACTCTGTTCTGCCTCAGCAGGTAGTTTGGTCTGTTTCTCTGTGAATTCATCCTCTTGCAGCCATAGGTCGAAGAAAATCTCAAAGCTGGGCAAACGCCGCTTCTCAGAGTTCAACCATGGCTCAGGGAAGCCACAAAATGGGAAGTCCACCCCTTCCCGGACAAAGCGGCCATTCAGAGTTCCCTGAATTAGTCTATGTACAAGCTCGTAGGGTTTCCCACTTTGCTTAGCTTTGGCTTTTCCTGCCATTTCCTTCCCTTTTCTCACCCAGTCTTCTTTGGTAGGCATGTAACCTAGACCAAAGGCATGAGGGTTATGTGGCACCTCGGCCAGTGCGGTAACGCCTTTCTAGCCGCGCTTTCCTAAACCCATGCTGGGTATATGCTGTAACTTATTCATGAGTTAGACTGACTGAGCACTGATGTACAATCCCTCATCAATAGCTAAGATATCTTCCACCATCCGGGCCTCAGCTAAGGTAAAACTAGACAAGAATACATCCTCTCGCCGTGTATAATCTCCAGTACTGGTGTAGTGACTTCCGACGGAGGATCTATAGAAGAGTTCCCAAAAACAATGGCTACCCTTTTCCAAGAGGGTACTTCAGTGTCTGATGCAAGGTGGAAGAAACAACTTTTACTTGGTGCAGCCACGGTCGCCCAAGTAGCAAGTTGAAGGTAGCCGGAACATCCAGGACATGAAACTTAATGTCCTGTTGTGCCAGGCCAACCTGTGTTCTGATTTGAATTGTTTCCATCGCCTCTCTACTTGTGTTGTCGTAAGCCCGGATCATCTGGGTCGTAGGTACAAAGTCTGCTGGATTCAAGCCAATAACATAGGCTATGCGTGACGGACAAACATTAATTGCAGACCCAGTATCAACCAGTACAACGGGCACCCACTTCTCTTTGCATTCAACTGAGATGTATAGCGGTTTGTTATGCTTAGAGCCCTTAGGCGGTAATTCCTTATCAGTGAAGGTCAAAGTTAGAGAAGCGCCTCCCAGGAAGACCAGTCCCACTAACTGTTCTGGAGTTGTGTTGATAGACAACTTAGCCTTATCCATTGCTGATAGGACGGCTTGCCTGTGTACCCGCGAAGCCATAAGCAACCCCCAGATGGATATATCTGCTTGGATCTTCTTTAGTTGCTTCAGTACAACTTCTTCTTCCAACTGTTTATCCTTCTGTTTTTCAGCTTCCTTATCCTTTCCAGATGCTTCTGGTTGGTCCAGGTGTGGGGGCTTGAAATACCGCCCGCTCCTAGTCATGTGATCCACTTCCTCAGAATACCAGGTATCGTCTGGCAGATTTTATCCCCAATCTTCATTAGTGTGGGCAAGATGCAAATCATCATCTTCCCACCACATTCCTCCGGCAATTGACAAGCAACTGTTCGGTTTCGTTGTAAGTATTTCCGCATCTGCATCACAGTCAGTCCCCGCAGGGCTTTTGGCTTTCCCAGTTTTTTGACCATTCTCAACTCTTTCCTGTTCAAACTGCTTCAGTGCGGCCTCTTGCACTGTATCAGCTGTACTAACATTACTCAATTCCTGAGCAAAATTCTTAGTACCGGTGCTCTCCGATAACTTTCCCTTGTCACCGACCGTTCCGACCGTTGCAGTAATTCCTGTTTCCAACTGTTCCTGCTTTGGTTGAGACCCCTCATCCACATCCGGTTCATCACTGAGCCACCCCGAATTATCCGTTGACCCATTCATATTAAACCAGTCAATCTGTACACTCCCCAGATCTTGTTCATCGAAGAACTGCAGATTGCTGATGTCCTCCTCGAGGTCGGCTAAGTCATCCAACCCCTGGCTTGGTTCATCCTCTCGAACCACACTGACCTCCAGCCGTATTGGCAACTCCACCTCTGGTTTGGCCTGATTGGTTGGCACAATATAGCGGCAAGGGTTGTGTTCCTCTTCAGATGAGTCCACGGAGCCCTCAGGTTCTGAACCGATTTTCCATTCTCCACCAAGGTTATCCTACCTTTCTCTTCCACAGTCACCGCCACAGGTTTGGGTTGGGACATGAGCGCGCTTATCATGCACAAATCTGTGCTTTTTGGGATGAACAACACCGGCTTGAGTAGGTGGGAGAGGGTGATGTATATACTGGGGTCGTAAGGGACGGCCAGTGTTTCGATAAGGTTTACTTGCTGAGGTGGAGAGACCTGGTTATGTGGTGGGAGGGGGTTCGTAGTGACATTAGGCTTTTGAGGTGGCGCTATCACTTTGTTGTCAATGAGATCTTGAATCTCATGACGCAATTTGAAGCATAGGTTGGTGTCATGACCATGCTGTTGGTGGAAGGCGCAGTATTTGGCCGGGTTGTGTGTAGGAGGGAGGGGATTGGGCAGAGGGTGAGGCTCTAGTGGCTTCAGATGCCCTTTTTTGATCAGGGCTCTCAGAGTTACGGATAAGGACATGTATAGGGGGGTGAAGACCCTTTGGCCTCGGGATAGGTGCTTCGCAGTTTGTGAGGTTGTATCGGATGTACCGGCAAATGGATTGGCAATTTTCGGTGTGGTGGTAACCATACCAACATCAAAAGCCTTGCAGCTGGACTACTGCTCGTAGCTGCATTGGAACTGCGGGTGAAAGACCTTTTAGGTTGCTCTTTCTCGTGGTCTATCAGACCCTGTTTCATTGCATTCTCTATCTATACCCTTATTTCATGGAGGTCGGCAAAAGTAGGTAGAGGTATGACTATCATCTTCTGTAGCAACCTTGGTTGCAGATTACAGACAACCATTCTGATCTGGTCCTTTTCAACTGGCCGGGTGGTCATCATGGAGGCCTTGGCCCTCCACCGAGTGACAAAATCGGAGAAGCCCTCCTTCGGCTCTTGACGAGTTGCTTCGAGATCACGAGTTGTGACCTTGATTTGAGTGTTATAGGAATATTGAGCAATAAAGGCCTCATTCATCTCTTCCTAGCTCCTCTTCACAGATTCTTCAAGCTTAGCATACTAAACGGCCGTAATACCCGACAGGGTCCGGCCGAAGAGGGATAATTTCTGCAGTCTAAACAGGCCCATTGGCCGCAGAATATCTGAAAATAGCCGCAAGTGGACCATGGGATCACCTGAGCCATCAAAGTGGTGTATATGCGGCATTTTAAACCTGTCTGCTAATGTCACAGTCGTATCAGTATAGCCATCCTCTATATCCGGGATCGAATTGACACCTTGAGCTCGTTTGAAAAGCTTCTCAAGCTTGCTCACTTTCAGCACAATAGGGTCAACCTCAAACTCAAAGGGCGCCTCTGTTGGGTAAACTGGTGCTTTGGAGGTCTGAGGTGGAATCAGATCCACGGGGATGTCCGCATTTTCCTGGACATTGGTTGTGGGAGCAGGAGCTTTGGGTATTGGAATGTTTGCGGGAGGTGGATGGGATGCAAAGGCTGTTGCCTGCTGCGGCTGTTGTTGCTGTAGCCTAGCGATCAACTCAGCTTGCTGGACTGTAATTTCCGCCTGGCGAGCAGTGACTTCCGCTTGGCGGGTAGCGTCGAGCTGCATATTCTCAATAGTCTATTGAAGTTGGTGTAGCATTTCTTCCATGCTGACTAAGGGATGCTGATCTATCAGAGCTGGTATGTACTCTCTTTCCGAGGTGGAAGTAGAAAACTGGACTTCACTGAATGAAGGTAACTGCCGAACCGGTGAGTTATGCCTGTCTCTCATCTATCTTGTAACCAGGGGTAGTGAAGCAAACACTGGTTGTCCTTTTACAAGATCCCCAGATTGGTAAAGTCACCTTACTCGAGCCCAGAGTGCTTGGGGGGTAACTGCCTCGTCTAACGCAATTGTGAAACACTACCTTGCAAAAAGAAAATAAAGCAAAAGAAACAAAAATCAGAAAACGCACAGCACCTCGGCTCAGACAGAAACAACACACAGTTGTAATCTTAAGCAGGATGACCACACTCAAACACTAATTTTTGCTCCAAATTTATGCTTCAAAACTGATAGCCTCAAACTGATACCCAGACTTGCAACTGATACATACATTCCTACAGAGTTACACTCTAAAAGCACGTATCTAGCAAGTGAGAGCCAAAACACCCCTATGATGGGGTAGGGTTACCCTGTCCTAATCTTGTTAGGAGCTAGGGGTTCACTACGCAAACAAGAGGTTTCATACAATTCTGCATTCGAGTGAGCAACCTGTCCTAGTTTGGAACAGTCTCTATGGCTTCTGATATGCAACTAGGCCGATTGGTCAAAAAGGGTACCTCAGCAAGACTACCTAATATACATCTCACACCTAACACTGAGAAGTGAAAGGAGGATCAAACGGTACAGCAGTAGTTCAGATCCAAGGCTTGTGTTCCCATCGTGGCAGAGCCCGCAACCGGCCAGCCTTATGGAACGTTTTTCCGAGCGAGCCTCCGGCAAACCACTCAGGAATAGTAGATGGCAAACACTGTGACTTGGGCGCACCGATGCAAATGCAATGCAAAGAAACACATAAATATAGATTAAATAACACATCATGAGTTCGAGTCAAGTTCTCTAAGTCCCCAGCAGAGTTGCCAGAAACTGTGGACTCACCTTTTTCCGCGCCAATGCCTTTCGGAAAGAGTTTGAAAAGAAGGCCTCACAGTTCGAACTCCTGTGGTTCTGAACCTAGTCTCACAAGTGCAATATGAAACTGATAAACACCAAAGAGTCCAAATCCGGCAAATCGTTTTGAAAAATCGATTTTCGATCAAATAATGCCAAAATTGGACTGCTTTGCCAGATTACAGAGTTACTACCTAAATATTTTATTTTTGGGGAAATTTAGGAAACCCTGACTCGTGCCAAAGGCCACGTGTCCGTCATCACCAAAGTTGCCTCGGCTCGGGAACTTAGGTACGAGAGGGAAAGGTCATGGAATGAGCACCCCCGCTTGCCCGATCAAAGATCAGCCTCTACTAATCATGATATGTCATTTTATGAACATTATGTGTTCTTATTCCAGTTTACTAATCTAACTTTACTATGTGACACACACAAGCAAGTATAGACTAGAATCGCAAGAATTGGAACAATTCAACTCATGTTTGCTTTCGAAAATGGTTTGAATTTGCCACCCTCAAGTGGGCTTAAAAAAATGCGGATTTGCCACCAAACATAGTGGGCTTAAAACATGATTTGCCACAACAAAGTGGGCTTAAAACACACATTTGTTGAATCGCTCCAATTCAAACAACAAAGCCTTCATCCACAGGCATTCATGTAGTTTAGCAAGTAAACACATAGCCTCATGGCCAGCATGCAAAACATGGCAATATGGCAATCACACTCATGCAAGTATGCTAAAGCATAAAAGCTTACCGAGTACTCCAAGCCAAAACAAAAACTAGTTAGAAATATGCATGATCCTAACTATATTAAGATGTCTAATGCAACACATGCAAAGAATGCAATTAATAGGCTCGGCTACTAATATGGCATATGATTCAATTTGAACAACATGCGATAAAACACGTATTTAAAGAAGTATTTGAAATTGCAATGTAGTTTGAATGATGCGTCGAGCCTCGGTGCATGCAAGACAAATGAATGGATGCAAGCATAAGATATGCTAATTGAAAATGTCCCCCATCTAACCATCGAAAGTGATTAAACAAAAGGAAGAAAGACGTGGGGTTGGAAGACATACACACACACATGCACACTTATTACAACATTACGCTCTCGTGAAGGAGGGTCCGAATGAATAAGCTAACTAGCTATGCTAATTAAGTTAAGCTATTACAACACGAAACTAATTAATGACTCTAGTTAACTAATTATTACAACAATTGAAACAAACTAACTAACTATTATAAGCTAGTTAAATATTACAAAACGAATTAATTAGCTAAACACTTTAACTAACTAATTACAAAGCAAGTAAATTAGCTACCACTAATGAACTAAATAAAGTAGTTAAATGTCCTCGAGGGGCGAGGGATGCATGCATGCTTGACTTCTCCGCCTGAAAATGCCATTGCCTTGCCATTGCAGCCTCTGTTTGCACATGTTTGAACATCAACAGTGCTGCCGACTTCCAGAATGCCTCCGCTCCAACTCAGGAGCACACTTGTGCAATTTTTCATTTCTGGCCGATCGGCTACCAATGGTGGCTGTCGGCTACCATTGGTGGCCAGTCGGCTGATATAAGTGGCCGGTCAGCCACTACTGGTGGCCGGTTGGCCACCCCTTCCCTGAACTTCTTTTTTTTTTTTTTGCTGTAACAAAGAGCAAACAGAGGCAAAATAGTGTATTCTCAAAGGGTGTGTGTACTATTACTCTCCTTATCATCACACAAGCTCAAAGGAGAGTAACTCTTAGCCCTCAAACCATCAACAAAGCATTTCCATGCATGATGGCTAAGGAACCAAGCTTGTACAAGCTTAATGAGTACAAAACAAGACTCAACAAAACCATAATCCTATAATGTATGATCAAGGGTGATGGTGACCAGGAAAAGTGGCGCGTTTCATCACTTTGAGTATGAAACGTCCCATTTTTCTCATGTTCGAATTAACGTTCGATTCGAACACATGCAATGCAACACAAAAGATGCTTTATCTTGCCTCTTTTACTTGTTCATTTTTATTTACTCATTTTAGCTTGCCAATCCATTCTTTAATTGATTAGTCCAAAAGGTGAATGTCCTCTAATTGAAAGTAGGCTTAAACCACAAGTGTCTTGAGCATGAAAGAGATCTCATGCCATTGGTAATGAATTCCTGAAGGAATTAAACCATTAAGCATGAATGTCTCCATTTCACACTCAAGCCAACAAGGGGTTCAAAGCCACTTTCAAAATAAATGAAAAAGTGAAGAATAGAGGGAGATTGTAGAGATTTCGGTATTGAAATGGAGTGCAAAATGACACTAAAGCATGCAAGCAACTCATGCAATTCATGCTAAAAAGCCTAAAACATTAAGCTAGTGAAGCCTCTTTACACTACAACTACACAATACAAGCCTCAAAGGACCAAACCAGCTCAAAATAGAGCTAAAAAACCAATCAAAATAGTAGCAAAAACATGCTGAGATTAAGGTACAAAATGCTAGAAAAACATGCTCACATGTTAAGCTATCTAGGCATCCAAACAAGACACAAGGAGAGGAGGCTACCCCCTCCAATTTTGGACTTCAAAACAAGGTTTTTGCCACTGAAATAACTCTGAATTTCAGTGGCTTAAAGGCCTAAAAAGTTTAATTTGAATATGCTAAAAGATGGTGCAAAAGTCTACACAATTAAGCAACAAGAAGGGTGGATCACCCCCTTAGCACAAAATAGCCTCAAACCATCCTGTTAAGCCTAAAAAAATAGAGTTTTTTGTAGTCGAAAAGCAGCTCAAAAACAATACAAAAGGATGGAAAAATAAGTAGTCAAAGCAAGTACTCTAAGCAAGTGAATTACCTCTTGAAGCTCAAGCACAAAACAGCCCCAAATTCTAGCTCAAACCTCCTTCAAGAGCTCAAACTAGACTCCAAAGAACCTCAGCTCAAACGTAAGAGTGTTTGGTTAAGGCTTGATGTGCAATGGTGTAGAGAAACAAGACTTTAAGGCACAAAATAAGTAGAGAGAGAGAGAATTCTAGAGAGAGAGAGAGAGAAATTTGATCCAAATTTTCTAACCCCTCCAAATGGGGGAGAGCACCCCCTATATGTAGAAAACCAAGGTTGAAGCTTGAAATCATCCTACCATACACGTGTATGGAGATGCACTTCAGTGAACAACAACTAGCACTGCTGGCAAACAAATATCTGAAAAAGGAGAGAAATGGCCGTTGGCCACCAATGGTGGCCGACCGGCCATCATTGTAGCCGACCGGCCACCAACTTAGTCGACCGGCCACCACTGATGGTTGACAGGCACAAGTCATGGCCGATAGGCTATGGGGCTAGCTGACAGGTCACCCTCTCCTCCAGACTTGAAACAACAAATTCTTGGTCCACAACCAAGCACAAAGCAGATAAGGTTCGAAGGCTTAAAGATGAAGCGCCCGGCCAAGATCTTCGGGCACTCAAAACGAACACGAGCATACAAAATCATCGAGTGTTGAAACAACGACATCCAAGTCTCGAGGACGGTAAAAAATGGGGTGTCTACACTTATCTGTAAATAAGCATCATATTTTACTTTTCATCATATCTATGCTTTGCATCCATGTTTCATGCATCTTGATTCAGTTAAGTTTGCATTTGTGGGTTTAATCAATTCCTATGTGATTATGTGTGCTATGTCATGTTCTTGAGGTGATTTACATGTCATATATTAGAAGCCGAATTTTTAGTTGCATCTCATGAGTAAATTGCATTAGGATTTTGTATATAAGATCGTACATATTACTAACTTTGTTTTGTAGCTGTTCACAAGACATCGGTAAATATGTATGTTTTTATGCTTTAGCATCCCACTTGTGTGTATTTTTCTTACTTTGTTTAGCATCCTACCATAAGGCTACTTTCTTGCTTGATATAACTGTATGAATGTTGGTTAATGAAGGTTGTGTCACTTAAATTGGAATGATGTTGATTTTCATGTTTGTAAACTCAATTTCTTTGGATTGTAAATCTTCAAAACTCTTTTAAAATACATGAAATCAAGTTATTCCAAAATGAATGGCATAGTCTATACTTGTTTGCTTCACATAGTAAATTTTAGGATTTATTAATAATCGGAACATGAATATATAAAGTAAATAAAATCATATCATGGTTTAATAGAGGTCGATCTTTTGATCGGGTGAGCGGGGGTGCTCAATTAATGACCTTCCCCTCTCATAGCTAAGGTTCTGAGCGAAGCATCCTTGGTTACGACAAACAGTGGACTTGGCACCAGTCACGGGTTTCTTAATTTTCTCAAAATATTAGGTGGCGACTCTAAGATCTGGTGATGTAGTCCATTTCTGGCAAATGTTTTGTAATAAAATGGATTTTTCATACAAGTTGCCAAATCTGGACTCTCATCTATATTTCACATTGCACTCATGAGACTAGATCAAAGAAATCGATGGTCCGAACTATTTAACGCGCACGAGTACCCCCCAGCGATGTTATAGTTTTTGGTGATTCTGTTGGGGATTTTTTGAAACCTTGACTCGAACTCCATGATATGACTTTTATTTTCAATTATATGTTCATTGCATTGCATGCATTGGTGCACTTAAAGTCTCTGTGTTGCCAGATACTGGTAGAAGCATGGGTAAGCTTTTGTGACACTATACCTATCTTCGTGTTACTTTTGAGACCTTCTGTTAATACTTTTTAAGATCTGTCCAAAAGGTAGCTTCGCTATCTAAGGTTATCGAACTTCGAAGAGAGGCTATATTGACTCTTTCGACTTCCGGGGATTGGTCATTAACCAAAGGGCTATTTTGTGACGTCACCTTGATTTCAACCTCTAAAGTAGAGCTAACCTTGTATATATAGTGAGCCATAGTACTTTTCAAAATTAGAACACAATGCTCTCCTATTTCTAGGATGTATGACACAGCTTGTTTGAATAGTGAAACACTAAATCATTTCAAAACTAGGATAGGGTAACGCTGCCCCCCATAGAGGTGTTTGTTCTGTTTCTTGCCATGTGCTATGCGCAATGTATGGGATCGATACAGGGATTCTCAACTTCAGATAAATGGTTTAGGCATTTTAGTTTGTGGGGCTGAGTTCAATTTTTTAGCATGATTTAGCAGTAATCAGTTGGCCGACATGTTGTTGAAATTTTGATTGGGGGTTCCGTTTTATTTTTGCAAGGTAGTGTGGTGCCATAGCTTCAAAACAGTCTAATATCCCCCAAGTTTTGTGGACTTACACTGGTAGACTCTGTAAGACTGTAGATTTGGTTCGAGGACAGACAATGTTAGTTTCTTTACCGCCAGTTACAAGAAGAAGAAGATCAAAAGCCTCATCAACTATCTAGAGTACCCCTTCTTCACTAGCTAGATCATCCATGCTTACTTTACCGAAATTAGTGATGGCTCAGGTTCCAGAAAATATAGTGGACATGTTGTTGGTCCTTCAACGAAGTATGTATGCTATTGCCAATACAATTGCCACCCATGGTGATGCTCTTGTTGAATTGCGACACCCATTTGGGGTATCTGCTACTCAACCACCTTCAGTGACTTATCCAATCCTACCTCCACCAGCTAAGGAATTTCCTGAACCAAATTTACCAGATGACCTGAGGGTTCTTGCGTAATCATTGTGAGGACCTTTTTCCCCTCCACAACCAATGGAAGGGTTCTTTCTCCTGGAGACGAATGAGTTCAATCTGACTATGCTAAAACTAGCCAAGCTGGAAAAACGGTTTAAAAGGTTGTAAGGAATCAATTCTATCCCAAATATCAAAGACGGGTATACGGAAATAATTGTAAAGTTGCCCGAACGATTCAAGATGCCACATGTTGATAGATTCGATGGATCTGGTGACTCCATAGTGCACATCAGCCTATTTTCTGATGTTCTGAAGCTATAGGTTTGACTCATCTGCAAAAGCTATCTTTATTCATACGAACTCTGTCAGGAGTGGCTGCTATCTCGTTTGCCAAGCTAGAAGGCTCGGTGAAACAGAGTTGGGAAGAATTAGCTGAAACTTTCATCACCCAATATGCATACAACACTCAGATCGAAGTGACCAATCCGGAGTTGGAAGCGACCCGTCAAGAACCAAATGAAAGTTTGTAGCCTTCATTACTAGATGGAGGGAAAAGACAGCTATGATGGCAAACATGCCTCTAGAGAAAGATCATGTCCGTATGGTTGTTAGAAATCTACATGGAAGGTTACTGTAGAAAATGATAGTTCTCTCACTCCTCAATTTTAAGGACCTTCATGAAATTGGGGTTCAAATCGAGGATGCCATCAAACAAGGAATCATTGTGGAAGGTATAACGATTGCGGTTTAGACCTGACTCGTTTATCGTTTTGGATCCGGGATTCCTTGTCTTAAATGGTTGTTTATACCCTTATACATTCTATTCTTGATTGAGTTTGGTTATTTGGATGTCGTGGTGGCATTTGGAACAAGTTGGGAGTCCGTTTTTCAAAAGAGTCTTTGCCTAGATTTTGGTTAGTTCACTCAAGCGGTCCTTTGGTCGTTCGAGCGGTATTTGGAAAGTCTCAGCACTTTTGTAGGCTTGCAAAAGTACTAGGAGGGTGGTGTTTTTAGCACGAGCGATCTTTCTTGCGCTCGAGCGGCCTTGGCTCGAGTGGTCTTTCTTGTGCTCGAGCAGTTACTTTGTCTGCAAAAGTTCTAAAAGGATGTCATTGTGCGCTCGAGTGGTAACTTTGTTTGCTTAAGTGATCTCACTTATTGTGTTTGGTCGCTCGAGCGGTGTTTTGGTCGCTCGAGTGATCTGCGAGTATATCAGTCCGAAGAAGTCACTTTTTGAGTCATTTTCTCATCTCACTCTCTATATGCCAAAAATAGAGATTTTCTTCCTCTCTCTCTAGAAACCATCTAAAACCTCAAATACACTATCACCCATTGATTTCTACCCCATTGTCCTTTGGGAAAAAAAGTAGAGCTCACCTAAGGTAGAGCTCACCTAGAGCTTCATTTTAATCAGAATAAGGTTGATTTTTGGCTTCGTCGAGGTTTCTTCACTCTCTCTATTACCTTCTAGCTGCGAGGTAGGGATTTTTCCACACTTTTGTATGGTTTTTAACTTAGTTATTTGCTTTTCTAAACAATATTGTGATTTGGGGATTTTTGAACAAAATCTAAGGTTTTGGTTTAAAAATCAAAAGAGGGGTTTTCAAATGGATTCTTGAATATGATTATGGGTTTGTAAATGTGGTTGAGTTGTGATAAAATGGTAGATTTTTATCCTTGGAATTGATTTAAAAAGGAAAGGGGATTTTGCCATAAAATGTGAATATTTGATTTTGTAAAGAGAAAATGAAAATGATGTTGGGTTTTGTGAAATTGGAATGATAATGATGATGATGGTGGAGTTGGATATGCATTATCACTCCTATCTTGAAAGTTTAGAAAGTTTATCTTTATTGGAAATTATCTATCTATTTATAGATATATGTTTTGGGGTATCGGTGGAGGATAGTTATGATTGTTGTAGAAATTACATGAGAATTAGGAGAATTGAAACTAATTTCTCGTCCATTTGCATCGAGCATTATTGCATACTTAACACATTGAAAATGTTTATTGTTTTGAGAAAAATGGGTGAATACCTTGGTGAATCTGGGAAGGGGGTGTGGTTGTGGTATTATTGTTGGCCTGTGTATCGTTGGTGAAAGTCCAGAAACCCATGCGGTTAGGTGCTGAGCCTTCCGGTTAGTACCGATAAAAAAGGCAATTGGTAGTACTTGTATAGCCTACTTGTTGACACATACCTATAGATTCCCAGTGCTTGTATCCACTACCCTGTTTTCTATTGTACAGGAAATGTTTTTATGAATTGTGATATAAACCTCGCATTGCATGGTTTTGGAAAGAGATATAAAAGATTTTGGAACAAGCATTGCATATGCATTCACCTTATAGCTTTGTTAATATTCATACATTGCGTTAGAGTATCTCTACTGGGTTTTGGCTCACCCTATGTGGAAAACCATTTTCAGGTGCTGATGATATGCCTCCGCCAAGGCCATAGCTTGGGAGGACTTGGAGGCAAGAGCTTTTTTTTTGTTTTGTTTTGTTTTGTTATTGTTGTAATTATTTTTGTACAAGCCTAGGACTTGAACTGTATTGAGTTAAAACTCACTTTTGTTGTAACCAAGTACTGTCTTGGAAAGTTATAGCCATTAGGGTATTTAATTATCTGTTTAACTATACTTTCATATCATTAATTTGTGGCGCATGCTATAGATTTAGGGTTAGGATTTATGATTGTATAATTGTATGTGTTACCTTTTGTATAGTGGGATCATATGAATGGAAGACAATTATTTCGGCACATGTTGTTATTTAATTAATATCATGGGATGAATTATGGTTATTATTTTTGAGGCGTTATAACTTGGTATCAGAGCTACTGAGTTTGAATACTTTGGGATCGTGAAATGTGGTTTTTACCACAATGGGTTATCTCGCTAGTTAAAATTAGGAATAACTTGGTATGCTATGTGATAACATACTTATGTGACTAAGTGGGTATTGAATTGAATTTCTAAGATATTGATTGGGTCTACGAGTTTCTAGAAGTCCTGTTAGAAGAGCACTTGATCACTACTATTTCTAACTGGAACTTTGGCAACACCGCGGGATGATCATTATCTAGAAAGGAAGTTCTTATGAGTTTATGTTACTACGTGCTTATATGGAGTGAATTAATTGCTGTCCACCGTATTAGGATGCAAGTGAGTTAGCTTCGTCACATTTGTAAATGTGTTAATCTCTTGTGTTACCTTAATTAGGATGTTAGGACGTGGACGTGGTGCTGGTAGGCTTGGCAGGCCTAGACGGTAGAAGGTGTCATTACCTGATGATATTTCGACACAAGAGGAAGAGGTTAGTCAAGCCAATGTGGCCGAACCAGTTGGTTAGCAGGCCATGGGCACTTTGGCCTGTGAAATGGCCAGAGTATTGCGAGAATCCATGGACATTCTCAAAGTTGAGAATCAAGTCCAAGCCCATGTTGCTAAGACAGGGCCATCGTTTCTGAAGAGGGAGTTCTTCCGGTCTAATCCGGATGAGTTTTTAAGGGATCCGAAGAAGCCATTGAAGGTAGATGAGTGGTTTGAACAGCTAGTAAAGATGTTTGAGATGCTTGACATCAAGGACAATGGGCTGAGAGTGACCTTGGCATCCTTCCAGCTGAAGGGAGATGTGGGTTAGTGGTGGACGTATGAGCGAGGGCACATTGGGGCAACTTGGGAAACCTTTGTCAATGCCTTCCAAGATAAGTTCTTACCTCCCACTGATAGGGAGAAGTTGAGAGAGCAGTTTCTGAAGCTCTAATAGTTGAACATACCGGTGGCCGAGTTTGAGAATGCCTTTACTAGTTTATCGAGGTTTGCACTGGAACTCGTGGCGACGGAGGAACGCCATTGCATTGAGTTCGAGAAGCGGTTGATGACTGGGCTTCTTTTCAAAGTGTCTGGGTCCTTGATTAGGGACTATGGACGCCTTGTGGAGGCGGCGGCTCATCTTGAGACCATGGTTCAGTCGAAGGAGTTGATGAGTCATTTTACACACCAAAAACAAACAATAAACTGTACCAAATTCCTTAGAATAATAGTAAGTCTAGGTATCGATCCACGGGCACAAATGTGAAATTAAACTAATTTAATTTGGATTAAAAAGATGATGATTCATAAACTAATAATAACTAAAATAAACCAAGAATTTAACCCAGTAATTAAAAGTGAAATTGGGATTGCTGATTTTTTGGAAAAAACCTAGGGTAATGAATTCACCATTAGTTACATAAATAAGGTCTCAACTTGAAAATCAATTATGTACGGTTTGAACCAAATAATACTTCACAACTACAAGTTCAAAGCCTTGACCAATAGAACTATCACGTTGAATGTATAGGTAGGAACCATCTCAAGTAACACGAGTCATTTGCTCTAAATTAGGGTAGCAAAACGACTCGTCCCTCGTAGTATGGCTCGTCTCATATCTTTAATATGAAAGAACAACAAACCATTGCATGAAAAGCATTCAACAATCACATAAAGAAGAATATTTGAAGAAATAATAGAAAATATATTTAAAAACTTCTTGAATACCATACAACTTGTTCAAACCATGACATAATCAAAAAATCAAAAAGAAAACCCTATTTACTTGGCTAGGGTTTCATCAAACGCTAGAAATAGGAGAACTAGCCACTCATGAAGGAGTGAGAAGAGGTAGAGGAAGAGAAAACCACCATGAGATATATTCTTGAAGCTTCAAACCATTATCTTTAAACCCCAACCCCTCCTATTCTTTTGACAATCTCAGAACCTTAGAGCAACCTATTTTTCTTCTTTTTATTCTCAGCAAAATGAGCTCAAAATTCCAAGCAAATGTCCTTAGGTGGGCTGCTCGAGCGCCCATCATTTCCACTCAAGCGGTAGTGGGCTGCACATGCGGTTAGGTGGCAGGCCGAGAATTTTCAATACTTGCCCGGAGAATCTGCTTTTGTATTACTTTTCGCCTGAATTTGCATGTTGCCTACCAAATTTGTACAAATGCACAAAACACATCATCATTACCAAATACACAAAATTCAAAGATTATAAATATAACTGAATTGGCCTCAATGTGGTATCTTTCGGCCTACATCACATCCCTCAACTTACATTTTGCTAGTTCTCGAGCAAAGAAAAAGAAATGAGAAAAATAAAATAACTCTAAGTCACTTTCGTAGGGATCACGATTGCATTTAGCATATGCAATAAGCCTTTAAACCACAAGGTTACCCCAAGTGGATGAGTATTGTCTTGTGAGGGTTTCCATAAATGATAACCACAAACATTAACATATTCACATATGCACAACAACAATTAACCACACTACTCCACCTAACAATTAACTTATGTGCTAATTACAACGCGATATTAAGACATGATGAGTCATTAAAGGCAAAATGGACAAGCATGAAGAAATCTATTGAGCAAAAACCACAATTCAGTAATATAAAAGTGAAGTCTGCTGTACTTGTGAATGCTAGTAAACATATCATCAATGCTCTTGGTGTAAAGTGTAGTTCCATAACTAGTTAACTGTCCTATAATAGCCCAGTGTAACTCTTAATAACAGCCAACGCATACAGAAAAAAAAAACTAAACTTTTGCAACCAGGATTCTCAAATATATATATATATATATATATTTCCTCTTTTTTTTTTTTTTTAGATTGTGCAATGTCCTAATCTATTAAGCTTTCTAATCAACCCATGTAACAAGCATTGAGCCAATGATTCATAAACTAGATGGTTTTAGGGCACTAGGTGTGAAGACACCCCTACGGGCTTAATAACTCAAGCTGAAAAGGCTATGGATTCGAACAAGTGATTTTCATTATTTTTCCTTAACTGTGTAATGTCTAGGTCCCTTAAGCTTTCTAATTAACCCATGTAACAACTATTGTGCCAATGACTCCCAAACCAGACGATTTTAGGGCACTAGGTGTAGAGACACCCCTACGGGCTTAATAACTCGAGTTAAAGAGGCTACGAACCCAAATAAGTCAAGTTTTTATTTTTTTATTTTTATATTTTAATTTTTTTTTTGTGAGAATCAAGGCTACTCATTTATTCTTTCCTGAAACACTAGTAATTATCAGTGATGTACATCAGGGATTATAATAGAGTGGTCACCGTTATGATAGTGTGTTCATGTGAATTAAGGCATACTCATGAGAAGTGTACTAATACCACAAACACAAACAACTATCCTAGTGCAAACATCACATGTGAGTATTTACCCAATAAACCCATTTCATACAAGTCTGCTATATTCCCCAATTAACATATGCTCTCACCACCATACAAGCAAAACGCTAACATCAAGTGAAGTGGTGCAATCAAGTGCAGCAAGTACAAACATGAATTGTGAATTATGACAAGTATGAATACACTCTCACCCCCCAACTAGAATACAACATTGTCCTCAATGTAAGTAATTGTGAAGTAGATACTAAAATGAGAGAGAGAGAGAGAGAGAGAGAGAGAGAGAGAGAGAGAGAGGATATTACCATATATGGTGTAGGTGCACATCCAGGGAGGCAGGGACGAACAAGACACACACAAACTTTTTTTTTTTTTTTTTCATTTTTTTAACTGTATAGTATAAAAGAAAAAAAAAAAAAGAAATAAAACAAAGAAACTAAATAGTATTTCATGGATTAGAATTCGACGGTGGTGGAAAGTATTGCTCAAATAAGGCGTGCATCAACGTTCGAGTCTTGAATGCCTCATTATGAACCCTAGTGCCAAGCTGATCAAAGTGCTACTAGCTCGAATCCCTATATGCATAGATGTCAGTTTGCATAGATGCCATTGATTGCTAATAGTCGAGCTGACGGACATTAATTTGGTCGAATGCCGTTTGAGAGTAATCCCAATATGCCTGATAGTTCATGTGGATTATCCAAAATAGCCTGATATTGCGCGCGCGTTATGCGGAATGGTGGTGGCACTGGCACGGCGGCGAGCTTTGCAGGAACATCATTAGGGTTGGCTGGTGCATCGATGATGACTAGTGGAGGCTGCAGGTGAGCAGTGGTTTGGCGCCATTGGGTTTTAGCATAGAGCGGTGACAGCTGAAACTGAGCCTCATTCGGATTGAGTGGATAATTCTTTTGACTTTTGATGAGTGTTGTAATGAGGTTGGCGAAGGGGAGGGCCTATGTAGAACTGCCTCCGGTGTTGTGCAGTTTTACTTTATTCAAAATATGGGGCATTTGGTTGAAGATCAATGTAGAAATGTCGATCCAAAACCCAAAATTGAATTGATGAAAGGCGTGGAGGAAGTCCTCTCGCCGCTCCATGTTATGGCCTAGAGGTATTACATTCTTTTTGAGAACCACATCAAGGAAGAGGAGGCGGCATGGTAAGTTAACCTGACGGATACTGGTGCAGCTCTCATCATCCTATCGCCCCTTATAGAATTCAGTCACTAGTGCTAGGACTATGAGTTCCCAAGTGAAAATTGGGAACTGCTCTGCATTGATAGTGTCCATTCAGCTGTTGAGAATCTCAGCAATGAAGGCTGGTGTGACTATTAACTCAACCTTGTCAACAACGGAAAGAAGGGCTCCTGGGTCCTCGTCACTGATATACATGTTCTGATAAAATATTCGTACAATAAGAGGACATGCTGGTTCAATGATGTTGCAGACGCCTAGTAGACCTCAATCTTCAAGTTGTTGCACACTCCATGTAGTGGGTTGGTGGCGCCAGAAGAAGGCGATGTCAAAGGGTGTGTTAGATGCAATTTGTTTGTTGGCCTAGATGGCGGTTGGTACATTCTTACCTCCTAGGTTGGCATTGCGAGGGCATTTGGGTGCTCGGCAGGATGATGAAGCCATAACTGCACAAATAAATACAACCAACACAACCAAAAAATGTGGAACTATTATATTAGAACTCATCAAATATCGCATGCATGGGCAAAATCACTCAAATCCTCATTGTAGGCACACCATCAGATTTCTTTTATTTCAAATTTCTCTCTCTCTCTCTCTCTCTCTCTCTCTCTCTCTTGATGTGTGAATATTACCCTAAATTAGCATAGGCTAAATTAGCATGAGACAAGTGAGTTAAATTAGATAAGGTAAAGTAATGAACTAAAGGAAAAAATAAATAAATAAAGAAGGAAAGGAAAAAAAAAGAAAAAAAAATGAAATAAAAGAAATAAATAAATAAGTTAGTAGAGAAAAAGAAAGTAAAAGAAAATAAACTAAAAAAAATAAAAATAAATACTAAGAACAAAATTAAAAACTAAACCACTATCCAACTAAACTAAACCATTAAAGTTAAAGAACTAAACTAAACAACTACATTAAAAAAAAAAGAGGCAACCACAAGCTTTTTCTTTATTTTATTTTATTTTTGGATGGGCCGAACGGTCGATTTCTGCAACCTAGCAGCTCTGGTTTTTTTTTTTTTTTCCTCGTGTTTTTTTTAATTTTTTTTTATTTATTGATGATGAACAATGATCAAGACTACTATTACACTATCAATGAACTATATTACAAGTGAGGATTGAAAAATCTAAACGAAAAGAAGGTAGTTACCTTGAAAAAAGTATAAAGAAAAATGATGAAGAAGAGAAGATTGGAGATCCGCCGAAACAAAATGGCTGCTAAAGGGTCGCCAATCGAAACGAAGATGGTGCGCCGGTGGTAAAGTGGTAGTGGTAAAGGTTGGGTGAAGGTTAAGGTGAGGGTTGGTAATGGTGGGGTTTGATAGATTGGTGGAGTTTAGAGAGAGAGAACAAAGAAGATGATGAGAGGTAGAGAGAGAGATTGCTGAGAAAAGGATGGTCAAAGGGGCTTAGGATTTGGCTTTTGACTGTTGGGAAATTTTTTTTTTTGGCTGGCTGCACGTGCGCTCATTAGGGCTGCACATGTAGTGAATTATGGGTCGCTCATGTGGCAGAATTAGGCCGCTTCAACGGCGGTTAAGCAGAATGGTTTGGGTCTTGGGCCGCTTGTGCGCCTATTTTTTTTTGATAGACCGCTTGTGTGTTGTGATGGGCTGCATGTGCGGTGAATATTGGGCTGCTCCAGAGGCAAAATTGGGCCACTCCAACGATTGTCCAACAGTAGCCGACTAGGGATTGGTCGCTCGTACGCCCATGTGGGCCGTACGTTCGGTCTGCTCTCTCTCTCTCTCTCTTTCTTCTTTTGTGTGTGTGTGTGTGTGTGTGGAAGAAAAACATTGCTATAGTCATATACTCCCCGAGCTCAACTTGTACCTTTATTTCATTGAAAATAAGAATAGCATTTTGAAAACATCTAAAAGCTTAATAAAAGTATAATCTTTATGCGAAAACCACGGGTACTACTTTTCTCCCTAACTATGTTTGTAACTTTCCCTATTCTCCAACAGGGTGACAGATTAGGTTGATTCGGTATCCAGAGTCAAGGCATCTAAAGCTAACTCGACCTATGGGGCTGCCATATAGAGTTCAAGCCGGGGTGGTTTTAAAGCAATCTCCACACCCCTGGGTATTTAAACCAAACTTTGGTCTAAAAAATTTCCAAACCTTTGTGTTTGAGGCTTTGCCATATGAACTCTATTTTCCACTATCTCTGTTGGTCTCCTAGGAACTTACTACAAACACAGTGAGGTGGCTATACCAGATTGTCAGATGCCGTCCAGGCACGACTAACACCAAGGAATTACACTTTTAGAGGATTTAAAGTCTCCTAGACATCAAGTGTAGCATAGCAAGAGTATCAAAAAAAAAAAAAAAAATCAGAATAGAAAGGAAAGAAAAGAAAATAAGAATTCCAAGTCTCAATCAGAAAAAAAGGGGTCCATCAAAGCATTGGACTCAATCATATCACCATTCCTAATCCCCTCTATATAAGGTTTCAATCTTTGGCCATTCACTTTGAAGGTGTGGCCATTTTGTGGATCTTGCACCTCAACGGCGCTATGAATAAATGCCTTGACGAGCACAAATGGGCCATCCCATCTTGATCTAAGCTTACCTAGAAAGAGTCTCAATTTTGAATTAAAGATCCAAAATTTTTGGCTAGGCTCAAATGATTTTTGATTGATGTGCTTATCATGAAATTCCTTAGTCCGAGCTTTAAAAATTTTCGAACTCTCATATGCATCATTTCTAATCTCCTCTAACTCATTGAGTTGCAATTTCCAGTTAAGTCTAGCTGTGGCTATATCGAAGTTGAACTTCTTTATGGCCCACACAATGCTCGGTGCTCAAGTTCAATCGGGAGGTGAAAAGCTTTGCCAAACACCACCCTATATGGTGACATCCCAATGGGTGTCTTATAAGCAGCACGGTCGGCCTATAAAGCATCAATTAAACATTTAGACCAATATCTTTTATCCGGCCTAACTGTTTTTTCTATAATATGCTTCATCTCCTTATTGGATAGCTCTACTTGGCCACTAGTTTAAGGGTGATATGGAGTGCCAACTTTATGAGTGATGGAGTATTTTTTGACTACCTACTCAAAGAATCGATTACAAAAGTGTGTACCCTGATCACTTATTATGGCCCTAGGAAACCCAAAACGACTAAAGGTATTTTTATGCAAAAACTTTATCACTACTTTATGGTCGTTTGTTCGAGTACCTATAGCCTCCACCCATTTAGAAACATAATCTACTACCAAGAGAATATACTCAAACCCGAACGATGACGGGAAAAGGCCCATGAAATCAATACCCTATACATGAAAAATCTTTACCACTAGAATAAGGGACATTGGCATCATATCATGACGAGACACTAAACCCATTTGCTGATAGAGCAAACAAGTTCTACACAATTGATGGGCATCTTTAAAAGTGGTGGGCCAATAAAACCCACTTTGCAAAACCTTGGCGGCTGTTTTATGCCTACTAAAATGATTGCCACATGTAGAAGAATGACAAAATGTAAGAATGCTATGCACCTCACTCTTTAGCACACACCGTCGGATCACTTGATTGGGACAATATTTAAACAACTTTGGATCCTCCCAAAAATAATACTTGACTTGTGAAAAGAATCAGTCTTTGTCTTGCTTAGACCAATTTTTAGGAATTTGCCGAATGGCCAAGTAATTCACAATATGAGCAAACGATGGGGGTTTCGCTCGTGACACTGCAAAAAGTTGTTCGTTCAAGAGTGCATCATGCAAAGTTAAAGGGTCACTGGTATGCTCAACAAGGACTCGGGAGAGGTGATTCGCCACCACATTCTCAGATCCCTTCTTGTCTCGGATCTCTAGGTCAAATTCTTGAAGCAATAAAATCTATCTAATCAACCTAGGTTTGGTCTCTTTCTTTGATAATAAGTACCACAAAGCGGCATGATTAGTGAAGACTATGACCTTGGAATCTAGGACCGAAATTTATCTAAGGCAAACACCACGACTAGCAACTCTTTCTCGGTGGTAATGTAGTTCAATTATGCATCTGAGAGAGTGCGACTAGCATAATAAATAACATAGGGTGCTCTATTTACCGTTTGGCCCAAAACTGCCTTGACAGCATAGTTTGAGGCATCACACATGATTTCAAAAGGGAGCAACCAATCCGGTGATTTCATGATTGGGGCAGATGTAAGGACCACTTGAAACGTCTCAAAAGCTTTAAACATGCATCATCAAAGATAAAAGATGCGTCTTTAGCAAGTAAACTACACAAAGGATGAGATATTTTGCTAAAGTCTTTGATGAACTGACGGTAAAAACCCACATGCCCTAGGAAAGAATGAACTTGACGCACAGAAGTGGGTGGAGAAAGGCCTGTAATGAGGTCAACCTTAGCTTTGTCTACCTCTATACCTCGAGGGGACACAATGTGTCCCAACACTATACTCTCACGAGCCATAAAATGGCTATTCTCCTAACTCAAGATCAAGTTTGTCTCAGTACATCGCTCCAACACTCTGGTCAGATTTCTAAGGCATTCCTCAAAAGATGGTTCAAACATCGAGAAATCATCCATGAAAACCTCTAAAAATTTCTCCACCATATCAGAGAAATTGGCCATCATACACCGTTGAAAAGTCGCCAGTGCATTGCATAGCCCAAAGGGTATACGCCTATAAGCAAAAGTGCTAAAATGGCAAGTGAATGTGGTCTTTTCTTGGTCAGTGGGGTAAGGATTTGATCAATTCATGGAAATGGAAAATGGTCCTTTATAGTCATGGAATTCAGTCTCCTATAATCAATGCACACTCGCCACCCGGTGGTGGTTCATGTAGGGACTAACTCTCCTTGCTCATTCTCAACAACAGTGATGCCTGATTTCTTGGGCACCACTTGTGTGTGGCTCACCCACTTGCTAACTGAGATGGGGTATATAATACCCTCATCTAATAACTTCAACACCTTTTTTTTCACTACCTTTTTCATGTTAGGATTAAGCCTTCGTTGCATTTCACGAGAAGGTTTGGCATCCTCCTCTAAATATATATGATGCATGCATACGGAGGGATCTATCTCTCTCAAATTGGCCATCGACCACCCTATAGAACTCCGATGTGCCACGAGAACAATCATTAATTGACTCTCTTGCTCTATAGTTAAGTTAGATGCAATGATGACTAGTAAAATATCCTGAGGCCCTAAAAATGCACACTTGAGTATGGTTGGGAGTGGCTTCAACTCAATTGTAGGTGGTGTGACTAAGGATGGTATGGTGGGCTCTCTAGATAGATGAGGAAGGGACTCAAACCAGGTTTTCCATGGAGGAAAATTCTGTGTAGAAGAAGAATCAAGTAAAGCATGCATTTCCTCAACTGACCTGTCAATATCAAAATCTTCAAACCTAAAATGAGCTAAACAAGCTTCTAAAGGGTCCTTTACGAGAATGGAGGATAAAGCCTCCTCTACTATCCCACCCACAACATCCACAAATAAACACTCCTCTTTTTCAGGGTGTTGTTGGGATGCTTGGAAAACATTGAGTTTCACTTGCATATTCCCAAATGAAACATCCATAACCCCGGTATGACAATTAATACATGCATTGGCCGTAGCCAAGAAAGGTTGACCTAAGATCACCGGGATTTGTTTCCTAGAGTTGGCTATCGGTTCCCTATCTAAAACCACAAAATCAGTAGGAAAATAAAACCTATCGACCTTTCCTAGCACATCCTCAATCATGCCACGTGGCACTTTGAGGGATCGGTTAGCCAACTAGAGTGTGACAGTAGTGGGCTTCAACTCACCAAGCTTGAATTCCTCGTACACTGAGTGCGACAACAAATTGACACTAGCCCCTAAATCTAACATGGCCCTATAAATGAAATGATCCCCTATAATGCATGCAATGGTTGGGGCACTTGGGTCTTTAAGCTTGGGGGGTGTGTCACTCAATAAAATGGAGCTTACTTGCTCTGTGAGTACGACCTTGTGGGACACGTGTGTCCTAGATTTACGCTTTTGTGTACATTCAAATTTTTTTCATAGGAGGGTACTTGTTTAATTGCCTCAAACAAGGGAAGGTTGATTTTAACTTGTTTAAAAACCTCTATCATCCTTTCTATAGATGCCGCATTCTTATTAAAAAGGGACAGTGTATCAAGGCATTGGGGAAAGGGTGCCTTAGGCACATATGGTGCCTTAGACTCATGTGAAGTACTAGGGACTAAGTCATCCCCCTTATGTGTTTCTCCCTCGCCCTTGCTCTTATTGGGTTTACCACCGTGGTCACCCTTCTTAGCCTTAGTTGCATTAGACGCAATTGGCCAAGGCTCTAACTCCCTCCCGCTTCTCAAAGTAATCACTGCCTGCACCTGTTCATGGTGCTTTCCATTCCCACTAGACCCTTCTACCCCATATTGACCCTTAGGATTAGTCACAGTCTGACTTGGTAATTTTCCCTCATCTCTCACATTCATGTTATTAGTCATTTGACCTAATTGGGCCTCTAGCTTGGCAATGGAATGAGTGTGGGAGTGAACTACTAGTGCTAACCCTTTAAGCTCTGAAAGAACTTCCAATACCTGAGTCTCAAAGGCTGAGTTGCCTTTAGGAACATCTGGGGATTGTGGTTGCCGGTAAGGTTGTGGTGGGCGGTAAGAAGATTGGTTGGCAAAATTATTAAAATTTTGCCTTGGTGGTGGAGGGTTGTAAGAAGTGCCTTGTGAAGGTCTCTATGAAAATTAGGGTGATTTCTCCATCCCGGGTTAAATGTGTTGGAATATGGGTCATTACCTGGTTTAGATAAACCTTGATCCGCATTCACATGCTCTTGGACTAACTTCAAAAATTGTGATGCCGAAGGGCACTCACTCAAGTCATGAGTAGGGCTTACACAAATAATACATGCCTCCTGAAATTGAGGCTAAACTTGTGGTGTAGGGGCATGTCCTGAAGCTAATAATTGGTTTATTTTACGGGACAATGCCTCTACTTGTTGGGCGAACTCTAGATTGTGCCCTACCTCATAAATGCCCCCTCTTTTCAGGGATCCAATGATAAGTTGTCGGACTTGTCGAGTTGAGGAGGCATGGTGAAGGGAATTATCACTTAGGTTCTCAAATAATTGCCATGCCTCGACGTCATTTTTTAACATGAATGTCCCACCGCAAGAAGAATCCACTATTTGGCGGTGAGGCTCAGTTAAGCCATAGTAAAAGGTCTGAACAAGTTGCTAATCAGGAATTTGGTGGTGGGGACACTGCTGGAGAAGGTCACGAAGTCTTTCCCATGTTTTATGAAATTGTTCGCTATCAATTTGAGCAAAATTAGTGATGGCTTGCCTAAGTTGGTTGGTCTTACCAATGGGAAAATATTTCTCAAAAAACTTTTGCTATAATTGGTCCCATGTTGTGATAGAATTAGCAGGTAAGGAGTTCAGCCAGTGTTTGGCTTTGTCCTTCAGTGAAAATGGGAATAGTCGCAACATTAAGGCCACATTCGTGAAATTCTGGATCTTCACTGTAGAGCAAATTTCTAGAAATTCATGTAGATGTTTGTAAGGGTCATCATGAGCTAGTCCATGGAATGATGAGAGCATTTGGATGGTGCTGGACTTAATCTCATAATGAGCAGCGATGGTGTCGGGTAATAGAATGCATGATGGTGGTGTATATGCAGTGGGTGTGAAGTAATCCTTAAGGGTCCGGTTGGGCCCATTCAAGAAATTTAGGTTCGCCATCTCTAATGGTTCTAAGTATGGATATGGATATTCAAGCCTAGGAACATGGGAAGAGGCTCTAAGTTTCCCAAGAGTCCTTCTAATTCAAGGTCCAAGCTCCACAATTCAGGGCAGCAAGAATGGTACCCATACATACACCACTCTCTCACACACACACACACACACACACACACACACACACACACACACTAAGTTCTGACTCTTGTGCACTAAGTTATGAAAGCAAAATACCAAAGGAGAAAATACACACACACTAACTTCCGACTCTTGTGCACTAAGTTATGAAAGCAAAATACCAAAGGAGAAAATATTCATAACGGTTTAACAAAAACGCTTCACTTGTCTTGCGGATGCTTGACGTGTAGACCATTGTCTCCAATCTCCACTTGAGCTCTTTATGTTTAGCACTTTGGTGCTTTGCTTGTGAGTATTTGCCTTTTTGTTTTTCTTTCTTTGTTTTTTAATTTTTTTTAATTTTTAAAAAAAGCACTTTGGTGCTTTGGTTTGTTTTTAAAACGTGGTTGCGCTCTGCTCGCACTTCGGTGATAGCTCTACTTGCAAAAACTCTACACACTTAGCAACACAAAAACATAAAATCCTAAACTAAAAATTAAAATAAGAATATAACTTTAAATCAATTAATTTCACCAGAAATCCCCAGCAATGGCCCCAAAATTTGATGGGTCGTTTTACACGCCAAAAATAAACACTAAATTATACCAAATTCCTTAGAATAATGGTAAGTCCAAGTATTGATCCACAGGGACAAATGTGAAATTAAACTAATTTAATTGTTAAATTTCTAATTTAATTTTGATTAAAAAGATGATGATTCATAAACTAATAATAACTAAAATAAACTAAGAATTTAACCTAGCAATTAAAAGTGAAATTGGAATTACTGATTTTTTGGGAAAAATCTAGGGTAATGAATTCACCACTAGTTACATAAATAAGGTCTCAACTTGAAAATCAATTATGTACAGTTCGAACCAAATAATACTTCGCAACTACAAGTTCGAAGCATTGACTAAGAGAATTATCATGTTCAATGTATAGGCAGGAACCATCTCAAGTAGCACGAGTCGGTCTCTCTAAACTAGAGTAGCAAAATCACTCGTCCCTTGTAGTATGGCTCATCTCATACCTTGAATATGAAAGAACAGAAAACCATTGCATGGAAAGCATTGAACAATCATGGAAAGAAGAATACTTGAAGAAATAATAGAAAATATATTTAAAAAGTTCTTGAATACCATATAATTTGTTCAAACCATTACATAATCAAAAATCAAAAAGAAAATCCTATTTACTTGGCTAGGGTTTCATCAAAACCCTAGAAATAGGAGAACTAGCCACTCATGGAGGAGTGAGAAGAAATAGAGGAAAAGAAAACCACCAGGAGAGATATTCTTGAAGCTTCTAACCATTTTCTTCAAACCCTAGTCCCCCCTATCCTTTTGAAAATTTCAGAACCCTAGAGCAACCTTTTTTTCTTCTTTTTATTCTCAGCAGAACGAGCGAAAAATTTCAGGCGCATGTCCCTAGGTGGGCCGTTCAAGCACCCATCATTTCCGCTCGAATGGTGGTGGGCCGCATGTGCGGTTGGGTAGCAGGCCAAGAATTTTCAGTACTTGCGCGGAGAATATGCTTTTGTGCCACTTTTTGCCTAAATTTGCTTATTGCCTGCCAAGTCTGTACAAGTGCACAAAACAAGTCATCTTCGCCAAATAAACAAAATTCAAAGACTATAAATGTAACTTAAGCGGTCTCAATGTGGTATCTTTCGGCCTATATCAGGGGCGGATGAGGGGCTCCAAGCAGAGGAGTCAGAAGGTTTAGGGGAAGACTCGGGACAACAAGAGGCAGAGGGGTTCCACCCCACACCAGTCCTAGGGAGCACAACCTACATCCACTTTCTCAGTACCGAGTTCGGGTTCTGAGGGAGGTGGTCAGGAAGGGATCACTTGTTTCAAGTGTGTTCAGCTGGGCCACAAGTTTCTAGTTTGCCTGCAGAGAGAAGGAGGGCAACAGTTTGCGTCGTTTGCAGCTTGTCTTCAAAGCCAAAGTAAGGGGAGGGGGCATTCGCCTACTTGTTATCAATGTGGGCAGTTAGGGCACGTGGAAAGGTTTTGCCCTCAGTTAGGTGGCACATCTGGTGCATTACGTTCGAGGTAGACACAGAGCCATCAGCTTATACTGTCAGCTCAGGCCTCGAGGGAAAATTAGGGAACCTCTTTGGCTCAATCAGTGTTTCAGACTTATGCTCCAAGGGGTGAGCAGGTAGAGTAGAGACCTACAGGGCGTGTGTATGTTGTTACCATGCCAGATTTGTTGCTAGCACCTTCGGTAGTGAGAGGTAAATTCTTGTTGTGTAAGTCTATTGCCAATGTGTTGATTGATATTGGTGCATCCCATTCTTTCATTTCGTCTGCATTTGCATTAGCATTGGGGTTAAAAGTAACTCAGTTAGCATCTCCATTCAAGGTAGAGTCACCTGTTGGTGGTGAGGTTGTGTTGGACCAAGGGTGTCGGGATTGTGAGATAGAGGTTGTCGGCCATCGATTTCCTTTTGCTTTTGTGTTGATTGATATGTTGGGTTTTGTTGTTGTTTTTGGCATGGAGTGGTTATCCTCATATCGGGCCATTATAGAATATTACTATCAGAGAGTTACGGTGATTACCACGAGTGGTGATTGTTTTTATTTCCTGGGGGATCAAGTTAATAGAGCCTTGTTGCCAGTGTATGATCCGCGTGGTTAGGGCGAGCTTAGTCTCATTCTTGCAACATTCTTGGGTGTTAAGAGTGATGTGGTCTGAGCAGAGTTGTTGAGGGTAGTTTGTGAATACTCGGACGTCTTTCATGAGGATCTTACTAGTTTACCACCTCACTGTGAGATTGAGTTCTCTATTGATTTAGTGCCTGACACCACACCAATTTCCATGGCACTGTATAGATTTGTACCCACCAAGTTAAGGGAGTTGAAGATTCAACTCCAAGAATTATTAGATAAGGGCTTTATCCACCCTAGTACTTTGCCTTGGGGAGCATTGACTCTTTTTGCCAAGAAGAAGGATGGCACATTGCGACTTTGTATTGATTATTGGACGTTGAACTGGTAATTATTAAGAACAAGTACCCATTGCCTCGTATAGATGACTTATTTGATCAATTAAAGGGTCTTGTTGCTCTTCTAAGATAGACTTGAGGTCGGGTTATCACTAGTTGAGGGTTAAGGAGGTGGATATCTAGAAAACGGCATTCCGTACGCGGTATGGCCATTACGAGTTCTTAGTGATGCCTTTTGGGTTAACCAATGCACTAACCTTGTTTATGGATTTAATGAATCGAATCTTTTGTGAGTTCCCACACCGTTTTGTGGTTGTCTTCGTTGATGACATTTTAATCTACTCACCCTCTGAGGAGGAACACGAGGAACACTTGCGGATTGTACTTGAGTTGCTTAGAGCCCACAAATTGTATGCTAGGTTCGGGAAGTGTGAGTTCTTGTTAAACGAGGTGAAGTTCTTAGGCCATGTGGTATCCGGGGATAGGGTGATGGTAGACTCTTCTAAGATAGAAGCAGTGTAGAATTGGGAACAACCTAAGAATGCCTTTGAGATCCAGAGTTTCTTGGGCTTAGTTGGATATTACCAACGTTTTGTGAAGGATTTCTCTAGATTGGCCTCACTTTTGACTAGACTGACGAGGAAGGAAATCAAATTTGTGTGGAGTGAGACTTGTGAGAAATCATTTCAAGAGCTTAAGGTTAGACTTACCACTGCTCCAGTGTTGATTATTTCGGAGAGGGGTTTGGGTTATTCAGTGAATTGTGATACGTCTCGGGAAGGTTTGGGTTGCGTCTTGATGCAAGAGGGGAAGGTAATAGCATATGGCTCATGGCAGTTGAAAACACAAGAGAGAAACTATTCTACTCATGACCTAGGGCTAGCAGTAGTGATCTTTGCCTTGAAGATTTGGAGACATTATCTGTATGGTGAGAGGTTTGAGGTATTCTCCGATCACAAGAGTTTGAAGTATCTGTTTTCATAGAAGGATTTGAATCTAAGATAGAGAAGGTAGATAGAGTTTATGGAGGATTACGACTTGAGTTGCACTATCATCCGGGGAAGGCCAATGTAGTGGCCGATGCCTTGAGTAAGAAGTCCATCAGTAGTGTAGCTAGTATTGCTATCCAGGAATGGGAGATGCTGGGTGCTATTGGCGAGTTTTACTTGCATCTTGGCGAGTCCACTGAGTCAACAACCTTGTTTACTATGATTGTACAACCTACGCTTAAGAGCCTAGTTATAGAAGCACAACGAGGTGATCACGAGGTAGAGTCTATCCGGGACAAGATATCTAGTGGGAAGGTAGAGAAGGGCTTGGACGTGTATTCTGACTTGAGTGTTAGATATCTTCACTGTCTTTTCGTGCTAGAGTCATATAGGGAGGAGGTACTCCGAGAGTTCCACCATTTGCGCCTTGCGGTACATCCAGGAGGCACAAAGATGTATTATGACCTTAGGCACTAGTTTTGGTGGAGGGAAATGAAGAGAGATGTAGCCTTGTTCTTTTCGAGGTGCCTTATTTGTCAATAAGTGAAGGCCGAGTATTAGAGACCTGTGGGTTTGTTACAACCCGTGCCTATAGCTGAGTAGAAGTGGGAGCATATCACGATGGATTTTGTTGTGGGTCTTCCAAGGACTCAACGGGGTAATGATGTCGTGTGGGTGATAGTCGATCGGTTAACTAAATCAGCGCACTTTGTACCTATGCGCATGAGTGACTCGATAGATTACTTTGCCGATCTCTATGTTAGGGACATAGTTCAACTTCATGGGGTCCTGTGACTATTGTTTCTGATAGAGATCTGCATTTCATGGCTTGGTTGTGGCAGAGCCTACGAAATGTCTTGGGCACTAGGTTGACTTTTAGCACTACCTATCATCCTCAGATTGATGAGCGGTCAGAGTGTACCATTCAAATCCTAGAGGATATGCTTCGGGGTTGTGTTCTTGCCTTTAAGGGGTCGTGGGAGAGGCACTTACCTTTGGTGGAGTTTGCCTACAACAATAGATTTTAGGGAGTATTAGCATGGCACCATTTGAGGCCTTGTATGGCCAACCATGTAGATCTCCAGTGTGTTAGGCTGAGGTGGGTGACATACCTATGTTAGGTCCTGATTTAGTCCAAGAAATGACAGAGAATGTTGCACTTATCCATAAGAGGTTGGTTTAAGCTCATAGTCATCAGAAAAGTTATGCCGACCGTAGGAGAAGACTGTTATCCTTTGAGGTAGGAGATCATGTCTTCTTGAAAATATCACGTAGACAAGGTTTGATGAGGTTTGGGAAGAGCGGGAAGTTGTCTCCTAGATTCATTGGACCTTTTGATATTCCAGACCGTATTGGGGAGGTAGCTTATCGTTTTGGCTTTGCCGCCAAAGCTTTTTGGGGTTCATGACGTATTTGTAGCTCGATTTTTTCGCGCCCCCTTTTAGAAACTCGAAAGAGCCCTACAGTTCGGACTCCTGCAATTCTGAATCTAATCTCAGAAGTGCAATGTGAAATTGATAAATACCAAAGATTCCAAATTCGGCAAATCGTTTGGAAAATTGATTTTGAATCAAAAATGCCAAAATTGGACTGCTTTGCTACATACAGAGTCACCACCTAAATATTTTTGGAAAAATTTAGGAAACCCATGACTCATGCCAAAGGCAACGTGTCTGTCATCACCAAAGTTGCCTCAGCTCGGGAACTTAGGTACGAAAGGGGAAGGTCACGAATTGAGCACCCCCGCTCGCTTGATCAAAGATCGACCTCTACTAATCATGATATGATTTTTATCAACATTATATGCTCTTGTTCCAGTTTATTAGGCTAGCATTACTATGTGATGCGTGCATACAAGTATAGGCTAGTTTGCTCGAATTGGAATAATTCAATTTCATGTTTGTTTTTCGAAAAGGGTTTGAATTTGCCACTTAACAAAGTGGGCTTGAAGTTTTTCGAATTTGCCACTTGACAAAGTGGGCTTAAACGCACATTCATTGAATCGTTCCAATTCAAGCAACAAGCCTTCATCCACAGGCACTCAAACAGTTTAACAAGTAAGCACTTAGCCTCGTGGCAAGCATGCTAGTCATGGAAATCACTCACACTCATGCAAGTATGCTAAAGCGTTAAAAACTCACCTAGTACTCCAAGCCAAAAAAGGAACTAGTTAGAAAAATGCATCATTCTAACTATACAATTATGACTAATGCAAAATATGCGATATACAATTACTAGGCTCGGCTACTAATGTGGCATATGAATTAATTCAAGACATGTGGTTTAAGCACATATTCAAAGAAGTATTGAAATAACAATGCGGTTTGAATGATGTGTCGAGCCTCGGTGCATGCAATACAAGATGAATGGATGCAAACATAAGGTATGCTAAACGAAACGTGATACTCCTAATCTAACCATCGTAAGCGAATAAATAAAAGGGAGAAAGACGTGGGGTTGGAAGACATACACGTTATTACAATATTAATGCCCTCGCGCAGGAGGGTCCGAGTGAATAAACTAGCTAAGCTACACTACTTAACTAATTATTACAAAACTTGAATAAATAAATTAACTAACTATTCTAAGCTAATTAATTAAAATTTAACTAGGCTAAGCTAATTAAATATTACAACACAAACTAATTTAGTTAATCAAAACTAAATAAATAAGCACAAAAACAAACTAATTAGCTACAACTAATTAATTACAACACGAATTACTTAACTAAGCACAATACTTTACTAATTAGCTACAACTAATTAAGTAGAACAAATAAATGACTAATTTAAACTAATTAACTAGTCCGGGAAGTGAAGGAGGCCCATGCATACTCGGTTTCCGCCTGAAGAACATCCACTGTTTTGCTGTTGTATGCCTCTGTTACACAACACTTACACTTTTTCCATCTCCAGATCAACTCTGCCATGCTTCACAAGCACACTGCTCAAAAATCACTGGTGGCCAGCAAGCCAGAAGTGGTGGCCAGCCGGCCACCATTGAGGGGTTGCCGTCCAACACTGATGGTCGGCAAGCCAGTAACAGTGGTCGGCCGGCCACTGGTGATGCACAATTCCATGCTACAACAGAGAGCAAACAGGGCAAAGAGAGAGTATTCTCACAGATTGTTTGTACTGTGTATTTCTCCTTATCATCAAAACATCTGAAAGGAGTGATACACTTGGTCCTCAAACCATCAATCAAGCAATTTCATTGCATGATGGCTACGGAACCAATGTGTACAAGTTCAATAAATGCACAAACAAGACCAAAACCATCACCCTATCATGCATGATCAAGGGCAATGGAGACCTAGGAAACTTGGCACATTTCATCACTTTGAGCATGAAATGCCCCAATTTTTCTTGTGTTCAATTAATGTCCGATTGAACACATCAAAACACAACCAATTTCTTATCTTGTAGCATTTTAATTTCAACTTTTAGTTACTCATTTTAATTACCTTTCCATTTCTTAACCAATTAAGTCCATTGGTGAATTGTCCTCTAAACAGAAAGAAGTGTCAAACAAGGGGTAGTTTAAGGTAAGAGAGAATGTCATGTTGTTGGTAATGAACCCCCAAAAGAAGGTTAAACCATTAAGCAATGAACCTCAATCTCAATCTCAAGCTATCCTAATGTTGAAACAACCCTCAAACAAAATAAAAAGCCAAGAAATGAGGGAGGTTGCAGAGATTATACTTTCTGAAATTAAGTGAGAAAAGCACTAAAATAATGCAATCAACTTAATAGTGCTGTCTAAAGGCCTAAAGCACCAAGCTTGTGAGGACACTTACACTACAAGCATGCAAAACAAGACTCAAATGCAACAACTAGCCAAAAATAGAGACAAAATAGTCCAAAACATAGGCTAAAACATGTTGGAATTAAGCTACAAAAGACTAAAAAATTAAGCTAACACATAGAGCCAACTAGGCTAGCAAATAAGACACAAGGAGGGGAGGCTAACCCCTCCAAATTTGGACTTCAAAACATGATTTTCACCACTGAAATTACTCTGAGATTCAATGTTCAAAAGCCCAAAAAAAGATGGTTTGAAAGTATGAAACAAAGGTGGAAAGGCCTTGAAAACAAGGTGTAAAGAAGGGTGAACCACCCCTCAACCCTTATTGGCCTTAAACTACAGGTTTTAGCTTAAAAATACAGAGTTTAAATAGTCCAAAAATAGTACAAAAATGTGTTGGAATGAAGACAAAAGTAGCTAAAACAATAAGCTAAAACATGGAGCATGTTAAGCTAGTAAACAAAGCATGGAGGGGAGGCCACCCCTCCATTTTTGAACTTTAAAAAATTATTTTAGCCACTGAAATAACTCTGAAATTTAGTATTAAAAAGATCAAAAAGAGTTGACAACAAAGTGGGAAACACAAGGGCAAAGGCCTTGAGAGTAAGGTGTAAAGAAGGGTGAACCACCCCTCAACCTTTAATAGCCTTAAACCACAAGTTTCAGCCCCAAAATATAGGTTCTAAATAGCTCAAAAATTAGTAGAAAAGATGGAAATCAAGTGGTGTAAAGATGGTACAAAAGCAAGAGAAGGTATACCTCTTGAAGAGGAATGAATCCTTAAGTCACAAACCACCAATTTCACACTCTCAAGTGCTTCAAGAGCTCAATTCCAAGCTCAAATAACTTTAGCAAGAAGTTCTCTAGGTTTGGTTTAGAGTGTTTGGGCAAAGGCTATGCAAGTTGAAAGAGAGAGAGAGGATTTTTTTGCTCCCAAAGTTTTTCTAACCTTAAAACAAGAAGAGAGGTCCTCTATATATAGAAAACAAGAGCCTCAGGTCGAATTATCTATATAGGGACAGGTGGAACATTGTGGAAACAGTTGGAGGAAAATATCTGCAAAAAATCTATTTTTTGACACTTATGGTCGGCAGGCCACTGATGATGGACGGAAAGACACATTAGTGGACGACACCCCCCCCCCCCAAAAAAAAGTGGGTCAATCTACTCAAAAAAAGGTCAAAATTTTCACCACTGGCCAGCAAGGCACTAAAGTGGCCGGCAGGACACATTAGTTGTCGGCCACAAAAATTTGCTTCCTAGGTCCAACTTCAAACAAGCATATCTCCTTCATCCAGACTCCTTTTCAGGTCATTCTTGAGTCTAAATTGAAGTCCCGGAAATCTAGTTTCCAATGGAGACAACCTAACATATAAATTCTAAGTGCGTAAAGAGATATGACTATTTTAGTGAAGGTTGCTCATTTTTGTCCTAATCAGATTCATGCCTAACTTCTCCCAAACTAGTTTTTTTTCCCTCCCCTCCTATTTTCTTCAACTCCAAACCTATAAATAAGATGTTTTGAAAGATTTTTCAAAGAGTTCACCTCTATTTCATTTATTTCCACTTTGTCCTTGATCGATTTACCGAAAAGTGCAATTTTAACGAAATGCGAGCCTTGGAACATCGTAGAAACATTTTCAAAAATATTTTGAAAGAGAGGATTTGAAGGTCTAAAATAATTTGGCCAAAAAGGTTTTGGTCAAAAAAATGGGGTGTAAGGTTGGTATTAGAAGCCCTCTTTGCTGAAGAAAGCGAACATTTGTACAGCATGACTTTCATCATCGAGTGATCAATCAGTGGCGCCCAAGTCTTAAGGGCGGTCAAAAATGGGGTGTCTATAGTATTTGATATCTATATGCTTCGGAAGTATGAGCCGGATCCATCACATATGTTGGATTGGACCGAGTTAGAGGTAGATGAGGATGCCTTGTATAAGGAGAGATCGGTTAAAGTCTTAGATACACGAGATCAAGTTTTGCAAGGCAAGACAATTCCATTGGTTAAGGTGTTGTGGTGATACCACGGGTTGAGGAGGGACTTGGGAGCTTGAGGCAGAAGTCCGTGAGCAATATTCAGACCTTGTTGTTGATGTTTGAGACTTGTAATGAAAATCTTGTTATGTTGATTAAATGTAAAACATTGTATATGTTTTGGAAAAATAAATGCATATTCTATATTGAGAACTTGTTTATCATCGATATGAGAATGAATGACCGGTGGATAGGTCATGGTTATAAGTTCAACTTGTTATTATTGTTGTGGTTAATTTAAATACAATGGTTGTTGCGATCTGATTCTAAAATTTCAGGGACGAAATTCCTTAAGGGGGGAGGTTATAACAATTCCGGTTTAGACCTGACCCATTTATTGTTTTGGATCCAGGATTCCTTATCTTAAATGATTGTTCAACCCCTTATACATTCTATTCTTGATTGAGTTTGGTTATTTGGATGTCGTGGTTGTGTTTGGAATAGGTTGGGAGTCCTTTTTTCAAAGGAGTGTTTGCCCAGATTTTGGTCAATTCGCTTGAGTGGTCCTTTGGTTGCTTGAGCGGTCTTTGGAAACTCTCAATACTTTTGTAGGCCTGCAAAAGTATTGGCAGCGTGGTGTTTTTAGCCTGAGCGATCTTTCTTGCGCTCGAACGATCTTGGCTCGAGCAGTCTTTCTTGCGCTCGAGTAGTTACTTTGTCGACAACACTTCTGAAAGGGTGTCATTGTGCACTCAAGCGGTAACTTTGTTCGCTCGAGCGGTCTCACTTGTTGTGTCTAGTCACTCGAGTAGTGTTTTGGTCGCTTGAGCGATCTGCGCGTATATTAGTCCGAAGAAGTCACTTTTTGAGTCATTTTTTCATCTCACTCTTTCTCTGCATTCCAAAAGCCCAGATATTCTTCCTCTCTCTCTAGAAACATCTATAAACTTCAAATACACTATCATCTGTCAATTTCTATACCATTGCCCTTTGGGAAAAGATGTAGAGCTCACAAGCTTCATTTTAATCAGAACAAAGTTGATTTTTGGCTTCGTTGAGGTTTCTTCACTCTTTCTCTTGCCTTCTAGCTTCAAGGTAGGGATTTCTCCACACTTTTGTATGGTTTTTAACTTGGTTATTTGCTTTTCTAAATAATATTGTGATTTGGGGATTTTTGAACAAAATCTAAGGTTTTGGTTTAACAATCAAAAGAAGGGTTTCCAAATGGGTTATTGAATATGATTGTGGGTTTGTAAATATGGTTGAGTTGTGATAAAATATTGGATTTTTATCATTGGAATTGATTTAAAAAGGAAAGGGGATTTTGCCCTAAAATGTGAATATTTGATTTTGTAAAGAGAAAATGGAAATGATGTTGGGTTTTATGAAATTGGAATGATAATGATGATGATGGTGGAGCTGGATATGTATTACACTCCCATCTTGAAATTTTGGAAAGTTTATCTTTATGTGAAATTATCCATCTGGTTAGAGATATCTGTTTTGGGCTATCGGTGGAGGATATCTATAATTGTTGTAGAAATTACATAAGAATTAGGAGAATTGAAACTAATTTTTTATCCATTTGCATCGAGCATTATTGAATACTTAACACATTGAAAATGTATATTGTTTTGAGAAAAATAGCTGAATACCTTGGTGAATCTGGATAGGGGGTGTGGTTAATACCTTGGTGAATACTTAATCATCACCATTGGACAAAAAGGAAGAATATATATAAGAAAATGGAAAGATAAAGTAAAAAGGATAATCAAATTTGAATAAAAAAAGGAAAAAAGATAATAAAGATTAGTTAGGTTCAGTCAGACGTTATACTAAATCTGTTGTTTCTAGAATCATCGCATACTATTTTTGTGATGTTTGATGGTTCATGAAACATGTCTATCCCCTTCATTGAAGTAACTCCATGATAGGGAGGAGGTAATAGCTATCTTTTGTTGCATTTATTAAACTCTTGTCCTATCGCTTCTAAGATTATCACGAAACAAATTTGCGACAATTGATGACTTGAAAATCGAATCTACTCCTCCCTTGAATATCTTCATGATAGGGAAGGGCAGAGGGGATAAACATCTCCCAGAAACACTCTGTTTGCACTGTTTTCACCTCAGTGCACAAAACAATCTTTTTGCCAAAAGATTAGGGCACGACCAGATTTAATTGGACCTGGTTGGGCCTCATTATAGGCTGGCCAGGCTTGAAAATGATGAAAACAAAGCACCTTTGCTGAAACACAGAGCAGTGGCTGAAGGTGAAACAGGGTAGTTCTCCAGAAGGCAGACAGTGCAGTTTCTGAGGAATATCTTCGTTGGCACACATGTGGTTCATGTTTATTCTTATCATTTTATTGTTATAACGTTTATTGTTGTAATAAATTAGGTAATTTTTTATTCAAGTAATGTAATAATTAGTTAATCAGGACATTCAGGCCCTTTTGTACGAGGGCAAATTTGTAACCTTTGATGTATTTCTTGTAACCCCTATTCTTTCTTCCTTTTACTTACATGCTTTCCATGGTTGTATGTAGTATCACATTTTTGTTCAATATCATTGCTATGTTTTACATCCATTTTTGCATGCATTGAGGTTTGGTTCATCATTATCATTGTCATTTCCTGTTTGCTTGAATATGTGCGTTACCGCATGCTTTGAGTTAATCCATATGACATGTTAATAATCCGAACCTAATAGTTGCATTCTTGTATGTGTTGTATTAGTCATTTGCATTGTTAGGTTCATGCATTTTTCTAATTGATTTCTTTTTTCTTTGGCTTACCTCGGAGTACTAGGTGAGCATTTTTGGGTTTAGCATATTCATGTGTGCGATTGTTTCCATGCTTAGCATCTTATCATGAGGCTACGTGTTTACTCGAAATAAACTGTTTGAATGCCTTTGGATGAAGGTTATTTTGCTTGCAATGGGGACAATTTTGAGTAAATGTATGTGCGAGCTCATTTCTTTCCTTTTAAGTTATGTGCACTCAAAACTCTTTCAAAAAGCATAAAATCAAGTCATTTCCAAAGCGAGTGAAACAGTCTATACTTATGTGCCTTACATAATAAGTTAACATTATTAATAATCAGAACATGAGCATATAATGTTGATAAAAATGGGGTGCTCAATTCATGACCTTTCCCTCTCATACCTAAATTCCCGAGTCGTGACACTTTGGCTATGACGGACAAGTTGCCTTTGGCATGAGTCACGGGTTTCCTAAATTTCCTAAAAATATTTAGGTAGCGACTCTTAAATCAGCAATGCAGTCCATTTTTTGCATCTTTGATGATTAATGGATTTTCTAAGATTCGCTGGATTTGGACTCTCATTTGTTTTTCCTGTTTCACATTGCACTTGTGAAACCGGCTTCAGAACCACGGGAGTCCGAGCTGTAGGGCTATCATGCCTGAGGAGACTAAACCCCTCAGAGGAGTGCGAAAAACTAACTACAGTAGGTAGCTTCATTTTGAAATTCGGCCCTAACTATTTTCAACTCACTCATCTTATCCGAATTTGATTGGTGTGTCTTTATTCGACTCGGCTATTCTATCCATGTTTGATTGGCCCATCTCTATCCGATTTAGTTGTCCTATTCCTTTTTCATGATGAGTTCAGTTGCAATATAGATTAAGTGGTAATGCAATATTGTAGACACCCCATTTTTGACCGTCCTCAAGACTTGGACGTCACCGCTGGAACACTCGGTGATTACTCATGTTCGTGTTTCGTTTTGAGTTCCCGGAGATCTCGGCCACGCGGCTTGCCTCAGGACCTCTCAACTCGACTGTTCTATGTTCGGTTTTGCACCAAACACTCGTGTTTTTGTTTCTGAGGGTATAGAGTAGCTTGTTAGCTACCCCTGACACCCACCGGCCGTAGCTTGAGGCTACCGGCCATGTTTTGAGGCTACCAGCCATGGTTTCTTGATACCAATGGCCGGTCGGCACTTTATATGGTCGATCGGCACTTTATTTGGCCGGTGACCTCTTTTGCTGGCCGGTTTGCCCCTTTTGCACCCTTCAGGCATGGTGCATGCCAGCTGGAATGCACCAGCACTCTCCCCCGTGCATAATGTGGCTGTTTTGAGCCTTTGCACCCTTTTTTCCTTCTAGAAGGTTGAACCCTTTGGTCAAGCTTCTTGAGGAAGCTTGACCCTTTGTCATGGCTTCCTCAAGAAGCCTTGACCTTCTTGCCCCCTTTGCCCATTTCTTATTTAGCTTCTTTGAGAAGCTTCAAGCCTTTGCATTGCCTATATAAGAACTTCTCCTCCTCCATTGTTAAAGGTTGTTGATGTTGAACAAAAAACCAGAGCTTATACATATATATATCTGTTAGATACATCTTCTCTCTCTATATTTCTCTCTCTCTCCTCTTTTGTGTGTGTTTTGGGGCCTAAAAAGTGTGTTTTGACCTTAGTTTTGCACTAAGACACACACCATCACACCTTGCTTTGACCTTGAGAGGCTTGGAGGGTTTGTTCTTGAGTTTTTGGACTGGTTTTGACCAAAAGAAGGAGGCTGCACCTGCTGTTCATCAAGGGTTCTTCAAGGGTAACCTTTTTACTTTAGATTCCCCAATCTTGCACTAGACTTTTGCCTATCTTGCTTATTGTTTTAGACTTTGTGTATAACTGAAGAAAGTCTTATTTTTGCATGCTTAAGATGTTTTATTAAGGTCATTTTGGTGTTGGGGGTCGACCTCCCCCTCTTAGGCCTTGTTTGGTCCCTTTTGTGCTTTCTTTGTTGAGCCTTGGTTACTATTGTGTATTAGCCTTCTCACCACTGAAATCCAGTGGATTTTCAGTGGTGAAGAAGAGGTTTTGAGGTCTTGTTTAGGGAAGGGACACCCCTCTCCCCTTTGTGTCTCATTTGTCCATGTTTTTGGCTCATAAGGGTAGCATGCATGATTAGTTGTTCTTGGCTTCATTTCAGAGATTTTTGGGTGTTTTTGGGTCATATATTGCCTCTGTCTTTGGTTGGATTCATGGCCCTTTACACGCATATTGTACTTGCTTTGTATTCCCTTATTTGGCCTAGAAGTATGCCATGCACTTGGGCCATGATTTTTGCATGTTCTAGATTAACTCCATGAAGGTTTTAGCATTATTTTTCCATGCTTGTGGATTGTTGGTTACTGATTTGGTCACATTTGACGTGTTTGATATGGTTTCTATGCATTTTGGCTTGTAAGCCTTAAGTATGTGAGTTATAAACATGCCTTAGTTGGTCTATTTCAATGATTTGGAATCATTTGCCATGCCATTTCAGTCCATGTTTTTATGCTTTCATACTTGGAATTGTTCTCCTTTCATTGCCTTGAAGAGGTGTAGTCTCATGCTCCATGATTTGGTTTTGGTGCATGCCTCTTTGCTTGAGTCCTTGGGGATGTCATTTATGTGTGTTTTGGGGCTACTCTATCATGCCATGTCTCTGATTTTGTGGTTTGATATCCATGCTTGTTCTCTTGTAAGAGTCCTTGAAGGTTGCCTTCCATACCTTAGCTTTAGGCCTTTTGGTTTGCACATTTGTTTTGCATGTTGACACCATCATTTTGGCACTTTTAGCTACTGTTTTGGGAGGTGGGCTGAGGTCTACCCCTTTGTGGTTTTAAATCCACCTTTGCATGAGCATGTTGCATTACATTAGGAGCATGCTTGCATTATATCTTATTTGCATGTTTGCACCTTGCTTAGTTAAGTTGCATCACATAATCTCATCGTATGCTTGACCTTATCACATTGCATTTAGTTTAGCTTGCATAGTTAGGAAGTGTCATGTTGCCTTAGCCTAACATGTTCACCTTGCATTGCATGTGTTGCATCACTTTGCATTGAACATTGCATACATGCATTGCATGGCTTGGTTTGGGGTGTCAAACCAAGCATGAGGATTGAGGAGTGTTCGTACTCAAAGTGACGAAACACGTTTCAATCCTCGGTCGCCGATGCCTTTGATTTCAACATGATAAGGTGTTAGCTTTCATTTGATTATTGCATGCATTTTTATATTGAAGGGCAAACTTGGCTTCTTAGGCCATCATGCCTAATTGATGGCCCAAGGGTCGAGGGTCATGCTCCCTTGAGTCTATTGCATGATAGGGAGTGTGACCATGCTTACATTTGCTTGAAAATTCCATGCCATACACTGCTTGCCCTCTGTTGCTGTCAAAACTGATTTCTGCAGGAAGTTTTGGCCGGCCGGCCATCTCCAGTGCCGATCGGCCATCAATAAATGGCCGATAGCTTCATCAGTGGCCGGTGGCCATTTCCCATGGCCGGTGGCCATTCCTCCCAGCCGGTGGTGTTCCACAGTGTGCATAGAATCTGTCCTGAGACTTGTGTAGTTTTCAGAGGAGCTAGACAGTGAAAATAGAGGCAGCAATGCTATGGCAGCGAGCTTCCGGGCAGTACGAGTCAAGCATGCATCATCCAAACATTTTGAAGGCGAGGCTGTGGCCACTTTAATTCTGCATTTAATTTGTTAATTAAATAGGAGTTCTGTAGTAATTAATTATTTATTCGGTTATGTAATATTTATTCGGACCCTCCGAGCGAGGGCAATTGTGTAATAAGTGTGCGTGAGTGTGTGTATGTCTTCCAACCCCACGTCTTTCTTCCCTTTTATTTACCCGCTTATGATGGTAGACTAGGTCATATTTAAATTAGCATACCTTATGCTATGCATGCATGCATCCATTCATTTGTCTTACATACACCGAGCTCGGCACATCATGCTAACTGCACTTGTATTTCAATTCCAAGTTGAGTACTTGTTAGTTGCAGCATTTCACATGCCATCTTTAGGATAGCCGAGCCTATTATAGTTGCATTTTGCATGTGTTGCACTAGCCACCTTAACATGAATTAGGATCATGCATATGATTACTAACTAGTTTCTGTTTTGGCTGGGAGTACTAGGTAAGCTTTTATGCCTTAGCATACCGCATGCGTGTGAGTGTTGCCATAATAGCATGATTACCATGAGGCTAGCTGCTTATGTGTTATAACTGCTTGAATGCCTGTGGATGGAGGTTGAATTACCTGAATTAGAACAACACATTAAAACTGTGAGTTTTAAGCCCACTCGACAGTGGCAAAACCATCTTTTCTAAGGCCCACCTGAGGGTGGCAAAATCTGCCTTTTTTAGCCTACTTGCGAGTAGCAAACCATTTTCAAAACAAACATGAAATGTTTTGTTCCAATTTAGGCGATTTGGTCTATACTTGTTTGCTGCGCGCATAACATAGTAATTCTAGGCTAATAACCGGAATAAGAGCACATAATGTTTTCAAAAACAAGATATCACGGTTAGTAGAGGCCGATCTTTGATCGGGCGAGAGGGTGCTCATAGCTGACCTTCCCCAATCGTACCCAAGTTCCCGAGCCGAGGCAACTTTGGTGATGACGGACACGTGGCCTTTGGCACCGAGTCAGGGTTTCCTAAATTCCCCCACTAAAAATATTTAGGTGGCGACTCTATATCTGGCAAAGCAGTCCATGTTGGCACTTCTTTCAAAAATCTGCTTTCTCAAAACGATTTGTCGGATTTGGACTCTTTGGTTCAGATTAAGAACCGTGACAATTTGAGTCTGAACTACAGTAAGCCCAAATGAACAGAACGAGATTCATCCTCCCGGGACGTTCGGGACGTCTACAAGTATATCTTACTCGGGTTATCTAATTTGAGTTTGTGCATCTTAAGGATTGATTCCATGTTGATCGAGTAGTGTCCATTTGAGAAAATAGATTTCCAGGACTTTTCATGAAGTTGACTAATTTTCTCAAAAATTATTCTAGTTTTTGCAAAAATTAGACCATTTATTAGACCCAAATAGGAAAATTTTCTGTGCTCACAGCTTGACTTACATGAATTCAAAAGAAAGTGAAACGAGCATGCTAATCTAACTCTCTTGTTAATTAAAATCTTTTTAGCAGAAAACCAAAACAAAAAAAGAAAAAAGTCAAAGCGATGAACTAGGGGGCACAATCGAGTCAGGTTTTCTGTCCTTTCCTCGCATTGCCAAGGTCACATTAACTTGTACTTTTTCTTTAAGTTGAGCACTCGCTGGAAAATGCACAGTAGTTGTCTCCAGCGATGTCCTTCAGTCAAGTGGTTAAGTAGTGATGTTTTGTTTTGTGTCCATTTTATTTCAGTAAGCGTGAAGGGATGCATTTGGGATGGTTTTTGGTTTGTTTTCCTTTCATTAAGTTATAGTTTGCATTTTGGTCAGTTATAAGCTCGACATCCAATTCAGAACTCATTGAAATGCAACCATTTTCAATTTCAAAATTCAAAACAAAATGGTTTTCATGCTCAAGTATTGTGCCATTGATGCTATTCGAATTTGCAAAACAAAACTCTTTTTATTAAATGTCAGGGATCAAACCCCGATCAAAGTTGTACAAAAGAGAGTTGAAGCTATAAGTGCCCACTCCTAAGCCAAAAAAAAGAAAAAAGAAAAAAAGAAAATGCAAGCATTGTTCTCGATTTATGGCGACTTGTGTGTCCGACAGCAAAGGTTACAGGCTGACGCTATAGTTTCACCACCTGCTTCCATTGTCGGTTGCCTTGCTCTATCATTACTCTCGGGAATCCCTTGAAGACTTTGCCTCAGCATTGGCAGAGCTTCCAAAAGAGATTACTCCTCGCCAGCCGTCAAATGAAGTGTCACGCTCCAATTTTATTATCCGGACTAATTACCAAAACCTTTAACTTTAAGTCTAATTGCATCACAGGTATAAGAATAACCTTACACGTAGGTAAATAGAAAATGTTCCCTCTCAAACAAGTACAACAATAATACATGCCAAAGTTTACATTGAAATGCTCATTAAAAACAATTATATGAGAAGTCACTCATAATTCTCAATTCACCACATATCTCCCATTTACATTTTGTATTACACTTAAAGAAATTTAGACTTATCAAATCTTCAAGCTGGTGTTTCCGATTCCATTCTTGAAAATGCTAAAAATAACATGGGATGAACAAACATGTCCAGTAGGGATCTACCATGATTCTCCACAATAAGATCAATAGATATATGTGATCATGAATGCTAAAGAATGATACATAGATAAGTAATGTGACTTTTATATTCAAAATAAATTACATATAGGTAATATCATCTTCATGGTGTAGACATCCCATTTTTGACTGCCCGCGAGACTTGGGCGCTTTATCCTGAGCACTCGATGATGAAAGGTACGTTGTCAATGGTTCAAATTCTCAGGGAAGGCATATGGTTTCTAGCTCTAAAAAAGCCCAACCTTCCCTACCCATATTGTTTTTATCACATAAATCCATCCTATGGCACTGTGCCAATATACACTGAGCTTGAAATAGAGGAACATGGGAGCCACATTAGGGCCCGGCCGTGCTTCATTGGGGGCCGGCTATGGCCATTTGGGCTTGGCCCTGCCTTTTTGGCGAGAAACACTGTTCTGGGCGGGAATCAGCTAGCTATCTATTTTTGAAGATATTTTTGACCTATTTGACTCAAATTCTATAAATACGAGCATATATCTCAGTGTTAGAGGTGAGAAAAATTTCAAAGAAGCCAATACATCCTTGAGAGCTCCTTCTTCCTTTGCAAGCTAGCTTTGAGATATTATACTATCCTTGAACTATATCTATACATCAAACACACCCTTAGAGCAAAACCTTAGAGCCTTGGTTGAACCTTGAGAATCATAATTCAACCTTGAGAGTGCGCTAGGATCAAGTTTGGTTTACAACGAAAGCTTGCTCTCTTCAAGAGGTATAAGCTTATCACCTTTTCCTTTGCTTTCATTTCAGTCTCTCTCTATCTATTTCTTGTGTTTTTCTACTATTTTGAATCCATTTCAAGTGTTGGAACTTGGGGTTGAATAGCTACCAAAGGTAGAAAGACTTAACACCCTTTCTTGCACCTTACTTCATAGCTCATTCCCTTTGTTTTAACACTATTTTTCTTGGCTTACAAACTAATTTTCAGAGTTTAAAAGGGCTAAAAAAAATGGTTTAGAAGTTTCAAAATGGAGGGGTTAGCAATCTCTCATTGCTCTTGTTTACTAGTCTTGTAATTCCTTGTTATTTCCTATCTTTTTGTGCTTTTTAGGCATCTTTTTAGCCACTGCTTTTTTACACTTTAAGGGCTTCTTAGGGTTGTTTAAATTTGTTTAATTAGTTTATGCTTCGAATACTTTGTTTGTTGTGTTGTACGTCGTCATGGCTTCAGTTATTTAGGCCTTAAGCACCGAGTTATTCGAGTAGATAGCCTTTTTTACCTTCCTTTCATGTAAAGAGTCTCATTTTAATAATCAATCTTGCATAATCATTTCTGCACTCTCCCTCCTTTCTTGGTTTTTCTTTGTTTGAGAGTTATTTCAAGTGATTGATTGCTATTGAAGGCATGAGAAGGAGACCTATGCTCAATGGCTTAATCTCTATGGAGGTTCATCGTCAAGGCATAGTCTCTCTTTCATGCTATGGATCACTTCTCGTTTGACATTTCTTCTCATTCAGTGGACTTAACCATCACTTTGGACAAAATGAGTAAGCAATGGAAAGGTAAGTCAAAAAGGACTAATAAAATTGGTTTAAAATCGACTCAACCAACATAAAGAAAATGCTTAAAATTGGTTGGATTTGGCTAGACATTATGCTGAGTCCATCGCATCAAGAATCATCACATGTTACTTCATGATGTTTTGATGAAACTTGAGGCATGTCTACCTCTCTCTTTGAGCTAAATTCATGATAAGAGGGAGGGGTGGCCTCCTTTCATTGCATTCATAAATTTATGTCAAAATCGTATCCGAAACCATCACGCAATTAACTTGCAATCGTTGATGGCTTTAGAATCGAATTCACTCTTATCTTGAGTTTCTCTCTGATAAAGAAGAGCAGAAAGGACAAACAGAGCTTAAAGCTTCTTTGTCTACATTGTTTTCACCTTAGAGCACAAAACAAGTTAGCCTTGCATGTCTCATGTTTTGTGCTCACCTTTCTAGCATGTTTTAGCCTCATTCCATGCATGTTCTTGCCTTGTTTTGGCCTGGCTTGGGACTGTTTTGGGTCACCTTGGCCCTTTGGGGCTTGGTTGATATGGCCTTAGTACAAGCACCTTGTCTAGCCTTAAGCCTTGAGCTTCCTTGCATGCTTTGCTTGACTTGTTTGAGTGGTTTGGCACCACTCCTCGCATGATTTCAGAGCTTACCTTGTTGCCACATTATCATGTTTGTCACTTCTTGCTAATGTTTGAGGATTGTACATTGTTGCCTAGTTCTTAGGCCAATCGGCATGCATGCTCATTTTGCATTTCATTCCACCATTTCTTGGCACTTTGGCCGCTGTTTTGGTATGGCTGAGGCCTATCCATTTTCAGTATAAGTCCATGGATCATGCGGTTTGTGTATCGTTGTATGCTTATCGCATTGCATGTCGTTGCATACTTATTGTTGGTATCATTGTTGCATGCCGATCACATTGTATGTTTGCATATCTAAGTTGCATAGTCGTATTGCATACTTATTGTATATCATGTTGTTTACATGTTAGGTTGCATTGCATTGCATTTGTCATGCTCATGTTACATTGCCTTGCATTTCCATGTTGCATTGCACTTGGTTGCATGCATTGCATTGTGTTTGGTTTGGGGTGTCAAACTGAACACGAGGAATGAGGAACATTCGTACTTGAAGTGACGAAACGTGCCTCAAATCCTTGGTCGCCGACGCTCTTGATCAAGCATGATAGAGTTCTAGGCATTCATATGTTTTTGTTGCATTCATTCCACATTGATTTGCACACTTGGCTCCTTTGGCCATCATGCATTGAAATGCGCGATTGATGGTCCGAGGGTCGAGCACTACACTCCCTTGAGTTCATGACATGATAGGGAGGGTGTTTGTGCACACATTGCCATGCTCTGTTTGTCCTCTGCTGCAGCAAAACAGCATTCTGCAGGAAGATATAGCCGGCCGGCCATCTTCAGTGCCGATCGACTAAACATTGTTGGCCGAGATCCTCACAAATGGCCGATTACCAATTCCACATAGCCAATGTTCCTATATTTAGGCCGGTGACATTCCACAGTGCTCAGGGAGTGGTTCGGAAGCATCCTTGGGACTTGTGCAGTTTTCAGAGGTGTAAAACAGTGCAAACAGAGGCAACATGTGGCATGGCAACGGGTTTCCAAGCGAGGCGATCGAGCATGCATCACTCAATCATTCCGAGGTGGAGCTGCGGCGGCCTCTTTAGTTTCATAGCTTAGTTAATTTGTTTAAATTAGTTAAGGGCTTTGTAATATTTAATTAGCTAGGGTAGTTGATTAATTATTCGGTCTGTATTATTTATTCGGACCCTCCGTCGAGAGGGCGAATTTTGTAATAAGTGTGCGTGAGCGTGTGAATGTCTTTCAACCCCACGTCTTTCTCCCTTTTACTTAACCGCTTACGATGGTTAGTTTTAGGTCATGTTTCAATTAGCATCCTTATGCTCGCATGTTTGCATCATTCATCTGTATTGCATGCACCGAGCTCGGCACATCATACTAACTGCATAGTATTTCAATTCCAACTTGAATACGTGTATCGAGTTGTCGCATTCCACATGCCATTCTTAGATTGGCCGAGCCTATTCTAGTTGCATTTTTGCATGTGTTGCATTAGCCATCTTAACATAAACTAGGATCATGCATTTGATTACTAACTAGCTATTGTTTTGGCTCGGAGTACTAGGTAAGCATTTACGCTTTAGCATACTGCATGTGTGTTAGTGTTGCCATGATAACTTGCTTGCCATGAGGCTATTTGCTTAAATGATATAACTGCCTGAATGCCTGTGGTGTAAGGTTGGATTACTCAAATTGGAATAATTCATTGAAATGTGTGTTTCAAGCCCACTTTGCGGAGTGGCAAAATCATGTTTTCTTAAGCCCACCTGAGGGTGGCAAATCCGTGTTTTAGCCTACTTGCGAGTAGCACCCCCAAACCATTTTCAAACAAACATGAGATGTTTTGTTCCAACTTAGGCGATCTAGTCTATACTTGTGTGTTGTGCGCATCACATAGTAAATTCTAGCTAATAACCGGAATAAGAATACATATGTTTTCAAAAACAAGATATCATGTTTAGTAGTGGCCGATCTTTGATCGGGCGAGCGGGGGTGCTCATTGCATGACCTTCCCCAATCGTACCCAAGTTTCCGAGCCGAGGCAACTTTGGTGATGACGGACACGTGGCCTTAAGCACGAGTCAGGGTTTCCTAAATTCCCCCAAAATAAAATATTTAGGTGGCGACTCTGTATCTGGCAAAGCAGTCCATGTTTGGCACTTCTTTCTTAAAAATCAGTTTTCCAAAACGATTTGCCGGATTTGGACTCTTTGGTGATTTATCAGTCTTGCATTGCACTTTGCAAGATCAGATTAAGAACCGTGACAATTGAGTCCGAACTGTGGTAAGCAAGGCCCTCGGGGCACGTCCACATGAATCAAATGACTAATTTACACGAACTAATCATAAATAAAGAAATGGCCTCGCAGGCAAGGAGGAGATACATGTTCGGTCGGCTTCGCTCGGAAATCCACTACCGTGCCTCATGATGCCTCTGTTTGCATTGTTTTAGACTTCTGAAAATTGTGCCAATTTCCAATATGCCTCTGATCCACCTTATGAACATTTTGAGAGGTGGTCGGCCAAGTGGAATGGCCATCGGCCAAAGTTTATAGCTATCGGCCAATTTGATAGCCGATCGGCAGATTTTGCTGGTCGACCGGCAGACTTTGATGGTCGATCGGCCACTGCTTCCTGCAAATTCTCCCTTTTGCTGCAACAGAGCACTAACAGAGGCATGGCAGTGTATTTGCAAGAAAATGTGTGTGCAACCACACTCCTTATCATGTCTGAAGCTTAAAGGCGTGTAGTGTTCGGCTCTCGAGCCATCAATCACGCATCTCAATGCATGATGGCCAAAAAGTCAAGCTTGCACAAACTCAGTAAATGCATGACAAACAAGACACTTGGACCATCACCTTATCATGGATAATCAAAGGCAATGGAGACAAAGGGGATTGACTCATTTTCATCACTCCAAGTATCAGGTGGACCAATTCACTTTGTGTTCAACATAACATCCGGTTGAACACAATACAATGCACACATGCAACATGCTTATCTTGGCACATTTTACTTGATTGATTTTGTTTACACATTTTAACATTACCAATCCATTCATTAATCAACTTGTCCAAATATGAGAGTCCTCTAATGAGAGAGAGGTCTATCAAAGAGAATGGTTTAAGGCATGGGAGAGACCAATGCCTTTGACTAGGAGTAACTCTCAAAAGAGGGTTGAAGCCATTTAAGCACGAGTCTCAATCTCTTGCATTAAACTCAAACTCAAGACTAACCAATCCTCAAAACAAATCAAAAGTGAAGAAATGAGGAGGATGGCAGATTTTCAGTGCTAAAGTGGCATGAAATGCAAGACTTTACTATGAAAACATCACATGCACAACATGCTAGAACACTTAAGCGTTGAAACTAGTGAAGAGCTTTACACTAGGACCATGCAATACAATGCTCAATTGACTAAACCAACCCCAAACAGACCTCATGCATGCCAAAATAGTGGCTAAAATGGATTGAAATGATAGCATGATAAGCAAGAAAAGCATGCTTAAATGATGGCTCGCAAGCAAGGCACAAAGCTTAACTCTCAAATACAATTAAAGAGTGATAAACATGAGAGTATGGAAAAGATATAAGCTCTGAAATATGATGCCAAGGCATGCAAACATCACAAGTATAGCATGGTAGGGGCCTCAAAACTCAAGACTAGTCAAGGCATTTGCACTATAGCTATACAAGACATGAGTCATATGACCAAGGCAGCCCAAAACAGTCCTAAAACAGCCCAAAATAATGCTAAAACATGTATGGAGTATAGCCAAAATGAGCTAGAATAATAGGCTAAAGAGACAAGCATGCAAGGCTAGCTAGCAAGTATTACACTACAAGTGTATAAAGCATGCAAGAGGTGAGTCCACCAATCAAAATCAGAGTTATGGCATGCCAAAATGACACCAAAAATGGGCTGAGACTAACCCAACCCATGCTAGAATGACAAGCTAACTCATTAGGCATGCAAGGCTAGCAAAGTGGATTTACACTACAAGTGCATAAGGCATGCAACCAATGATCAAACAAGCCAAAAACAGAGTTATGGCAGGTCTAAGAAGTCACAAAAATGAACCTAAACAAAGGCATAAAGAAGTAAAAACACATGCTCATTTGGTTGGCCATCAACACTAGCAAGCAAGACAAGAGGAGAGGGGACCACCCTCTCCTATTTGGAGCCTCAAAACAAGTTTTTTACCACTAAAAATTCTCTGGATTTCAGTGGTTAAAAGGCCAAGAAAAGTTGTTTTGAAAGGCCTTGGAAGATGGCTCAAAAGCTATACAAGTTAAGGAACAAAAGGGAGAGACAACCCCCTAACACAAAATAGGCCTAAACCATCACTTTTAGGACTGAAAAATAGAGATTTTCTCAGTTCAAAACCAAGCCAAAAACAGTTCCAAAACAATGGAAAAAGGGTGGTGAAGCAAGTGTGCAAAACAAATACAAAAGAGGAGAGTTATACCTCTTGATGCACAGCAGCAAAACAACCTCTTTGTGGGCTCAAATGACCTTCCAACAGCCCAAAAATAAGCTCCAAGGGACCTCAGCCATAGATATGCAACTTTGATGAAGGATGCCTAGGCAAACTAGAAGTATTTCTCTACTTCTATGCACAAAAGGGGCAAGAGAGAGAGGCAGAGATTAAGCTCTGAAAATTGTAGAGAGAGAGGGAGTTTAGTGAGAGAAGCTCTCAAACCTGTTCAAGAAGTTCTAACCCTTCAAAAATATGAGATATAGGTTCATATATAGCAATTCAAGAGCTTTTGGTCGAAAATATCTAAGTTGGGACAGCTGGAGCTTGTTGGAAGCAGGTGGAGGGAAAAGATCTTCAAAAAATCTGAATTTGTGTCACTCTTGGCCAACCGGCCATCTTTAGTGCCGATCTGCTACTTGTGATGGCCGATCTGCTACTTTTTTGGCCAACTGCACACATTCGTAGCTGAAAGGAAATTCTGCTCTGCATGTCCAACTTCTTCATATGGACTCCTTTTCAGGTCATTCTTGTGTCCAAAATGAAGCCCCAGAAGTAAGATTTCCAATGGTGGCAGCCTTGCATCAAAATTCCAATTGTGAAAAAAGTTATTTCTCTTTTAGTGAAGACTGCTCAGTTTTGATCATAACAGATTGATGCCCAACTTCCAATAACCATATCTCCCTCATCTAGACTCGGCTTTAGGAGATTCTTGAGTGAAAAATGAAGCCCCAGAAGTCTTCTTTCCAACGGTGGTGGCCTCATAGCTTAAATCCAACTGTATATATAGATAGGCCTGATTTAGCGAGGACCGCTCGACTCTCTCTTAGCGATTCATGCCCACCTTCTTCTTCAACTTGGTTTCTTCCCTCGCCTCCAATTTTCTTCAACTCCAAACCCCTAAACAAGGTGTTTTGAAAGATTTTCCAAAGATTTCATCTCTCTTTCATTCATTTCCACTTTGTCCTTGCTCGGTTTACTGAAAAGCGCAATATTTGACAAAATGCGAGCTTCGAAATATCGTAGAAACTTCTTTTCAAAAATATTTTGAAAGAGAGGGTTTTAAAGTCTAGAAACCATTCAAAATAGTTTTAGTCCAAAAAAGGGGTGTGAGGTTTGGATTTGACGTTCTTCTTGCCGAAGAAATCGAACTTTTGCTCTGCACATCTTTCACTACCAAGTAAACCATCAGTGGTGCCCAGGTCTTAGGGACGGTCAAAAATGGGGTGTCTATAGGTGTCGTCTGTGGGAATACTCAAACGCATTCATGGTGTACATAACAGATGATCCTCCACTCGTTGCTGATGATGTTACTCTAAAAACCATGCATGGTCTGGAGAATATCACCGCATGAAGAGCCCTGAACTTCAACCCAATGACTCAAACTTCGCCTTCAACCTCGATGCAGGAAACCATGCAGATGAGCATGGATCAAGAAAAATGAAACGAACAACGTTTGGAAGATATGGTTGTTGAGAACGAACGTTTGCGTAAGGAGTTAGCCCTTGAGTTAGCCAAATCTCAACCAACCGCACCACACCATTACTGGGGTCGGTCGCTAAAGAATAATGGTGATCGACGACGTCGGCATCGGCATCGAAAATCTGTTAGTAGCAGCATTTCCGACTCGTCATTCTAGGAACCCAGGAAGAAGAGATAAGCTGACATGTTCAACTCATTCTAAGGAAGTTCGTATGTACGACACAAGCAAGGAAAGGGAAATGATGGTTCGGATGAAGACAAACATGATCCTTCTATACGACGCATTGCAAAGGTTGTATTGCCTAACAATTTTAAAGCACCAACATTCACCTTGTATGACAGTAAGTTAGACCCTACGGATCACATTCATCATTACAAGTAAAAGATGATGTTGCACGCTGACGATAAGGCCGTCATGGGTCGAATATTTGCAAGCAACTTGGGACCATTGGCTATCAGATGGTATTATAAATTGGAGTCAACGTCAATAAAAAGTTTTCATCAACTCCAAAAGTCCTTCAGGGCAAAATTCATCACCAACGAGGTCCAGCCAAAACAAGCTAACTCTCTTTGGGCGATGCAAATTAGACCAGAAAAGACCCTCCATGAGTATTCAATGCGCTAGTGGTAGTGTTTTAACTTGGTGGACGACGCCTGCAACAATTCCATCGCCATTATCGCCTTCAAAATGGGGTTACATCCCGATAGTCCTCTCCGAAGCTCGTTGACTAGACGGCCTCCCAAAACAGTCTGGGCGCTGAAAGTTGAGGAATATTACAAGGTGGAAGATGATGCCCTTCACGTCAAGGCCAGACAAAAAGCCCTGAAGTCGGCTCCATCTGGTCTGGTTCAGTCGATAAGCGTCGTACCACTAGGTAGCCCTGAACTGCGGCGCTGATCAAAGCGCGAAAATCGACAAGATTTGCGTCAGTCAAGCAAACAGTGTTCGCGCTGTTCGAACGAACAGTATCAAGTGGATAGCAGGAGCCCAACGCATTTGGACAAGAAGTACACGGAATTGGCAGAACCAATCAGCAAGATCCTACCTAAAGTCCAGCATCTACCATTCTTTAAATGGCCATCTAAGATAATTGGACCCCCTGATACTAGATGGAGGGATAGGCAGTGTGAATATCACAAGGATCATGACCGTCAGACTGACAGTTGTTATGCACTAAAGGACCATCTGGAGGAGTTAGTGCAAGACAGTCGACTGGGACAATACGTCTGAAAGGGCAATCCACTAACCACGGTGGCTCTACGCCCGAATTCCCTTCCACTTGGTGTGATTCACATGATATACAGTCTATCGCTGCCGACATAGGTACATACGAATGTAGACGTGCCCGAACGTCCTGGCTCCGCGCGCGAAGGCGCGAAATCGTTTTGTTCATTAAGCTACTACAGTTTGGACTCAAAATCACGGTTCTGAATCTAATCTTGCAAAGTGCAATGCAAGATTGATAAATCACCAAAGAGTCCAAATCCGGCAAATCGTTTTGAAAAAATTGATTTTAATAAAGAAGTGCCAAACATGGACTGCTTTGCCCGATACAGAGTCACCACCTAAATATTTTTATTTTGGGGAAATTTAGGAAACCCTGACTTGTGCCTAAGGCCACGTGTCCGTCATCACCAAAGTTGCCTCGGCTCGGGAACTTGGGTACGAGAGGGGAAGGTCATGCAATGAGCACCCCCGCTTGCCCGATCAAAGATTGGCCTTTACTAACATGATATTTTGTTTTTGAAAACACATGCGCTCTTATTCCGGTTAGTTAGCTAATCTTACTACGTGATGCGCAAAGCATACAAGTATAGACTAGATCGCCTAAGTTGGAACAAAACATCTCATGTTTGTTTTTCGAAAATGGTTTGAAGGTGCTACTCGCAAGTAGGCTAAGACGCGGATTCGCCACCCTCAAGTGGGCTTAGAAAACAACATGATTTTGCCACTCCGCAAAGTGGGCTTAAAACGCATATTTTGATGAATTGTTCCAATTCAAGCAATGAAGCCTTCATCCACATGCATTCATGCAGTTAATCAATTAAGCAATTAGCCTCATGGCAAGCATGCTATCATTGCAGTCACTTACACACATGCAAGGATGCTAAAGCATAAACACTTACAGTGTACTCCGAGCCAAAAAAGAAGCTAATTAGAAATCATGCATGATCCTAACTATACAAGATGCCTAATGCAACGCATGCAAAAATGCAACTAAATAAGGCTCGGCTATCTAAGATGGCATATGAATGCTACACTTGATACATGTATTCAAATAGGAATTGAAATACAATGCAGTTTGAATGATGCGCCGAGCCCGGTGCATGCAAGACAGATGGATGAATGCAAACATGCAAGCATAAGGATGCTAATCAAAATATGACCTAGAACTAACCATCGTAAGCGGTTAAGTAAAAGGGAGAAAGACGTGGGGTTGGAAGACATTCACCCACTTACGCACACTTATTACAAAATTCGCCCTCTCGACGGAGAGTCCGAATACGCTAAGCTAAGCAACTAATCTAATTATCTAATTAGACTAATTATTACATAATCAAATTGAATAACTAGCTAACATTAAGCTAATTATTATAACACGTTAACTAATTAACAAATTAACTAGTTTAATTACAAATTCAAAAGCTAACTAATCAAGCAAAGCTAACTACAAATTACAAAGCCTCAGCTCAGTTTCAAGAGTTCGAAGATGCATGCTCGATCGCCTCGCTCGGAAATCCGTTACCATGCCTCATGTGGCCTCTGTTTGCACTGTTTTAGACTTCTGAAAATTGTGCCAATCTCCAAAACACTTCTAATTCACCTCATGGACATGCTGAGAGGTCATCGGCCAAGAGGTATGGCCATCGGCCAAAGGAAAAAGGTCATCGGCCAATTTCAATTCTATCGACCAATTATTGATAGCCGATCGGCACACCAGATAGCCGATCGGCCATGTCCTCCTGCAAACTCTCCTTTTTGCTGCAACAGAGCACAAACAGAGGCATGGCAATGTATTTGCAACAAGAAAATGTGTGTGCAACTACACCCCTTATCATGTTTAAGGCTCAAAGGTGCGTAGTGCTCGGCTCCCAAGCCATCAATCACGCATTTCGATGCATGATGGCCAAAGAGGCCGAGATGCACAAATCAATGCCAAATGAATGCACAAAAACACATAAATGCCTTAACCTCTATCATCCATGATCAAGAGGGTCGGCGACCGAGAATTGAGGTACGTTTCATCACTTCAAGTATGAAACGTCCCTCGTTTCTCGTGTTTGGCTTAACACCCAAACCGAGCACAATGCAATGCATGCACAACTTGACAAAGCTAATGGCATGCAAACAATGTGATGCAACATGAACATGCAAGCACCATGCAATGCAACTCAAACATGCAACAACAATACAATGGAACAAGCATGCAACAACATGCTATATATCAAGCATGCAACAATATGCTATCGAATCAAAATGCCAAACATCACAAACATGCAAATAATAATGTCATGCAATAATATGCAAACAACAATGCAATGGCAAGGACCATGTAATGCAACACTTAGTGGACTTAAACTGCATATGGACAGACCTAAGAGGGTCCAAAACAGTGGCCAAAATGTTGAAATGAAGGCATGAAATGCAGACAAGCATGAATGCTAATTGGCTCAAGAATTAAGGCATAAGAGGACAACCCTCAAGAGCACTTAAAGAGTGACAAGCATAGACATGTGACAACACTATTAGCTCTGAAATCATGCATGGAAGGATGCCAAATCAACCAAACAACACAAGAATTACATGCAAGAGGACTCAAAGCTTGAAGCTAGCATAGGCACTTGCGCTATAACTATGCAATACATGAAGCATATGGCCAAGGCTACCCAAAACAGTTCTAGAGCATACCAAAATGATGCTAAAACATGCATGGAGTATCACCAAAACAAGCCAACATGAAGGGCATAAGGCATGAAGCATACAAGGCCAACAAAGGGGATTGTACTACACCCAACAAAACCAATCATGAGGTGACTATAACAACACAAATCAGAGTTATGGCATGTCAAAATAACACCAAAAATGCACTGAAATGATAGCCCAAAGGCCTAAGCATGGTGGCATGCACAATGACCCATACTTGAGGCATAAAGAACCAAACCTCCAAAGCATCAAAAGAGTGAAAGATGTGAGTGTATGACCACACTACATGGACTGGAATCACGTATGAAATGATGCCAAATCATGAAAATGATCCAAGCAATGCATGCTAGTGACTTGAAAACTCAAAGCTAACGAGCTAGAATGCACTATGGCTATACAAAGCATGGCATGCATGACCAAAACAACATAAATCAGAGCTTAAGCATGGTAAAACAAGGCTAAAAGCTTCTTGGAGTTGAGCCAAAACATGCAAGAATGACGGTCCAAACACATGATGCATGTTATGCTAGCATGCAAGATTGCACTGCAAGTATGTGAAGCATGCAAGATGCTATCAAACCAACCTAAAACAGAGGTATAGCATGGCAAAACAACACCAAAAACAAGCTGAGATGTGGCCAACATATGCTAGATAAACATGACACTTTGATGAGCCATCTATACAAGCATGCAAGACACAAGGAGAGGGGATGACCCTCTCCTATTTGAGACCTTAAAACACCATTTCCACCACTGAAATTCCTCTGAGTTTCAGTGGTGAGAAGGCCAAAACAAGGTGATCCCAATAACTTAAAAAGATGGCACAAGAACAAGGCTAAACAAGGCCTAAGAGGGGGTAAACTACCCCCAACACAAAAGTGACCTTAAACAAACATGTTAAGCATGCAAAATCAAAAAATTTTTCAGTAGAAAGTTAAGCTTAAATCAGCATGTAAATAGGTCCAAAAGCTTAAACCAAAACAAGGGTTTAAAGGCTAGTTGACTCACCCTTGAAGAACACCTTCAAAACCACAACTCCAGCAGCTTTTGTGAGCTCAAACCAATCCAAAAACACTAACACCAGCTCCTAAGTACCTCAACAACAAAAGGATGGTGTTCTAGTAGGTGCTTTAGTGCAAAAGTGTGAAGAAATTACACTTTTGAGCACAAATGAGTGCAAATATAGAGAGAGAGGTAAAATATATAGAGAGAGAAAGAGATATAACTTGTATCTCAACTTTTCAGAACTGGAAAGGGAGAGGGGTCTCCCTTCTTATAGAAAATCAAATCTCAAGCTTGTTGAGCAAGCTTGAGTCTTGATTCAATCCCTCCATACACGTGTATGGAGGATGAGATCTGTGCTCACCAACTGTCACAGCTGGCACAAAAATATTTGCAAAAGCAGGTAGAAAGGTCTTGGCTAGAAAATATGGCCGATCGACCAAAAAGAGTGTCGATCGGCCACCACTTATGGCCGATGGCAAGAAAACAAGGCCGATGGCACAAGGCCTTAGCCGATGGGTTGTGGGAATGGCCAACAAGCCATCCTCTTCCCTCATAAGCAAAACCACAAGTCCTTGGTCCACAACCAAGCACAAAACAGACAAGTTGAGAGATCCTAAGGTAAGGCGCGCGGCCGAGACCTTCGGGAACTCAAAACGAACACGAGCATGGATGATCATCGAGTGTTCAAACGATGACGTCCAAGTCTTGAGGACGGTCAAAAATGGGGTGTCTACAACGATCCAACTACAACCCAGCTTGCCTAAGCTGTACACACCAGCCAAACGGCCTCATGAGACCGGCAAAATCAACTTCGACGACACCGATCTTGTAGGGGTAATGCTCCCCCACGATGATGCCCTCGTTATCGAGTTGCGCGTAAACAGATTTGTTGCGGAACAAGTTCTAATTGATCAGGAGAGCACTTCAGAGATAATGTATCACAAGACATTCATTAAACTCGGCTTTAACAACTCGGACTTGCTGCCGGCTGAGTGTCCCTTATTCGGTTTCAACGCTAATCCCGAGTACCCTATGGGCAAGATCGTATTGCCAGTGCGTGCAGGTACCAAATCGGTGGACGTAGAGTTTCTGGTCATCAAACTTCCATCACCATACAATCTCATCATGGAAAGGACCTAGTTGCACGCAATGTAGGCGGTGCGAAGTACCTACCATCAGTTGCTCTATTTTCCAACACAATATGGCATTGAGCAAATTTGCAGTTCTCAAAAATCGACAAGGAAGCCGAAGGAACTGGAAGTGAACTCAATTGAAGTTTCGGATCGCGAAAGCATTGAGGACGTAGGTAAAACCCCAGCGACAAGGCAACTAAAGACCTCGATCGAATCGGCATCAAAGAGGAACCTGACAAATTCTTCATGATCGGCACCTCTCTGAACGTAGCTGAACGACAAGAGCTGATTTCCTTCTTACTCGGCAACATCGATGTATTTGCCTGGACGCCGTATGAAATGCCGGGGGTGGTTCCAAGCATAGCCCAACACCGTTTAAACATTGACCCAAAGGTTAAACCAATTATTCAGAATAGTCACCGGTCGGCCGCAAACCATACTTCGGCCATTGTTGACGAAGTCGATAGGCTATTAGAAGTCGGGGCAATTCGTGAAGTAATCTATCCCACCTGGCTGTCCAATACCATGGTTGTTAATAAGAAAAATGGGTCTTGCCGTGTTTGTGTGGATTTCACAGACTTGAACAGGGCCTACCCTAAGGATTGCTTTCCTTTTCCCCGAATTGACTAACTCGTAGATGTAACTGCGCATCACCAACGCATGAGTTTCTTTGATGCTTATTAAGATTACCACCAAATTGCCATGCATCCGGAGGACCAAGAAAAAACCGCATTCCTCACCCCACGAGGAACCTATTGCTACAAGGTCATGTCGTTCAGACTGAAGAATGCGGGGGCAATGTACCAAAGGCTGGTCACCACTATGTTCAAAGAACTGCTCGGCCGCACCATGGAAGTATACATTGATGATATGGTGGTGAAATCCAAGGAAAAACATGCTCATCTAGCTGACTTATCCGCGACATTCGGCATACTCTGAAAGTATAGAATGAAGCTGAATGCCTCAAAGTGTGCATTCGGCATCGGATCCAGCAAGTTTCTCGGCTATATTGTGAACCATCGCGGAATAGAAGCCAACCCAAGGCAAATCACGACCATTATAGAACTCGACTCACCTTAGTCTGCCAAAGAAGTCCAGAAATTGATGGGAATGGCCGCCGCTCTCAACAGGTTTAGCGGTCATTCCTCGGATCGTTGCTGACCATTTTTTCACACACTTTGGCAAGGCAAAGCATTTCAGTGGACCCCTGAGTGGCAGGTTGCACTAGATGGCTTGAAAGCTTATCTTCATTCAGTACCACTCTTGGCAACCCCATTGCCAAGCGATCCACTCATTTTATATCTAGCAGTATCCGATCGGGCGATCAGTGCCGTATTATTAAAGGAGGAACTCGGGGAGCAGCGACCAATCTACTACGTAAGCAAGGCAATGTTTGACACCGAAACACGATACCTACCACTGGAAAAGCTCATCTTGGCTCTTGTGGTGGCTGCCAGAAAACTGATGCACTACTTCCAGGCTCATACCATAAGGGTACTAATAGATCATCCTCTCCGAGCTGCTCTCCGTAGTGCGGAGGCATCAGGGCGAGTCTCTAAATGGGCCTCAGAACTTGACCAGTATGACATCCAATTTTTACCCAAAACAACCATATAAAGGGCAAGTGTTGACCGACTTTGTAGCCTAGTTCACTAGGCGCCACGCCGACTTCAAGCCAGACCAACTGTCCCCTTAACCTCAGCCAAACTGGAGAATGTATGTCGAAGACATTTGGTAGATGTATTGTGATGGATCATCCAACCAACGTGGTAGTATGGCAGGTGTAGTAATCATGACCCCCGAAGGGGCAATAATCGAATAGGCAGTGAAAGTGGTGTTTGATGCATCAAATAATGAGGCTGAATATGAAGCATTGCTAATCGGCCTCCGAAATGCGTTTCACCTAGGTGCCAAGCGGTTACAGGTTTTCTGTGATTCAAAATTAGTCATCAACTAGTTAAAAGGGAAATATGCAGCTAAGAATGACCGAATGGCAGCCTATATGAAAACGGCGAATTCCTTGCTCACGAAACTTGACCATCACGAGCTGAATCAGATAACCCGAGATCAGAACACACATGCGGATACCCTTGGTTGCCTGGCTTCTGCCATCAACTCCGAAATCAAACAAACCATCGAAGTGAAATTCATCCCAGAGCAGAGTATCAGTTTCCCCAAACCTATCCAGATCAACATCATTGGCTCAGAGCCGAGTTAGATGGATCCCGTCGTTGCATTTCTTTCCTTAGAACAACTATCGTCAAATAAGAAAGAAGCCCATAAGTTGTAGAATAAAGCCCTACGATATTACCTGCATCCAAGAGAAAACTTTACAAAAAATCTGTCTCAGGGCCATATTTGGAATGCGTTCACCCAGACAAAGTTAAAACCCTCTTGACTGAGATACATAAAGGCAGTTGCGGTGCCCACTCTGGAGAATGTTCATTGGCCCACCGAGCTGTAACACAGGGATATTACTGGCCAACAACGCGCATTCATGCCGAAAACTATGTAAATAAGTGTGAACAATGCCAGAAGTTCTCCCCATTAACTCACCTGTCTGCTGAAGAATTAAATTCTGTTACTAGTCCTTGGCCATTTGCTCAATGGGGCCTTGACATCGTCGGATCATTATCGTAAGCTCCAGGAAATAAACAATTCTTGATCGTGGCAGCAAACTATTTCACGAAGTGGGTCAAAGCAGAATCACTAGCACATATCTAAGATGTTGATGTTAAGCGCTTTGTATGGAAAAATATTATAACCCGATTCGACATACCTAGAGCACTTGTCTCCAATAACGGCACCCAATTCGACTGTAGTGTCTATAGGGAACTATGTAACACATATGGTATCCGGCCTTACTTTTCCTCACCGGCGTATCCACAAAGTAATGGTCTGGCCAAATCCTCAAATAAAGTGATCCTAGACGGAATCAAGAAACGATTGGAGAAGGCCAAAGGCAAGTGGGTTGAAGAGCTGCCCAGTGTATTGTGGGCTCACCACACCACTCTAAGACGCGCCACTGGAGAAACGCCGTTTGCCTTGTGCTTTGGGACAGAAGCTATAATTCCTCTGGAAATCGGTTTGCCCACTCTTAAATCAAAGGCTTTTGATACAGGGTGCAACGACATGATATTGGCCTTGGATCTGAATCTACTTGAGGAATGTCGGGATCAGGCTCTTGCACGCATGGTGCAATATCAACAGCTCCTCGCAAAGTTATATAATCAGCGCGTGCAGCTATGCCATTAAGCTCCTGGAGAATTGGTCTTCAAGAAAGTGCTTCCTGCTACTAAAAACCCGGCAGACGAAAAGTTAGGTCCCAACTGGGACAACCCTATCAGATTGATTTGATTGCTGGCACAGGGGCATATCGCCTTTCGAACATGACTGACCGAAATCTACCACAACCCTAGAATTTGACCCACTTATGTAAATTCTATCATTAAAACCAACTTGTATGATATGCCAATTCATTTTTGTTTGTACTGCTGTGCAAATGTGTATTCATCTATATAGTTCCTCAGCAATACAATACGCCTTCCACATTACTGTCTCATTTAAATTTACCGACTAAGCCTCCGAATTCGGACTACCTTTCATGCATGATCACATTTGGCCATCAAAAAGACTCCAGATTCGAAGCGCCCTTCGTGCTTGGCACGTTTAGCTGAGTAAACCTCCGAATTTGGAGCACATTTTGTGCATGATCACGTTTGGCCATCAACAAGAGACTCCAGATTCGGAGCGCCCTTCGTGCTTGGCACGTTTGGCTGAATAAGCTTCTGAATTTGGAGCGCCTTTCGTGCATGATCACGTTTGGCAATCAAAAAGACTCCGAATTCGGAGTGCCCTTCATGCTTGGCACGTTTGGCCGAAAAAGACTTCGGATTCGAAGCACCCTTTGTGCTTGGCATGTTTGGGCGAATAAGCCTCCAAATTCGGAGCGCCTTTCTTGCACAATCACATTTGGCCAAATAAATCCTCCGAATTCGAAGCGCCATTTGTGCGTAATCATGTTTGACCATCAAAAAGACTTCGTATTTGGAGTGCCTTTCGTGCTTGGCACGTTTGGCTGAATAATTCTCCGAATTCGAAGCGCCCTTCATACTTGGAACATTTGGCTGAATAAGTCTCCGAAAATGCAATTTTATATCATAACAGTCGTAAAAATGCATCAGCGAGCTAAAACGATAAGCATCAAACAAACAAGCAGAGTGTATTTATTTCAACGTGTAAATACATGGGTGCTAAAAAAATAAATAAATAAATAAAAACAATATGTTTTTTTTGTTATTTAAGCGTTCTTCGAATCGGCCCCTTTTTCTTCACCATCAGTCTTCTCGGCATCATAAGCTTCGAAGGGAAATTGGTAGCTTTGGAATAACAACAACGCAAAATCGATACCAGTGGCTTGCAATGCCTTGGTCCATCTGTGCTTCAAGCCACGGTTCTCGCATCGGCAAATGTCATCCACCAACTTTTCTTTAGTTTTTGCAATGCTGATTTTTCGGCCGTCAAAGAAGCCTTCTTCATAGGTTCGTGTTCTTATTGCTTCTTTTGCAAACATGTTTGCCGTGTCACGATCGGCTGCGGCATGATCAAGCAGGCGCTAGTTTACTCTGTCTATTATGATCGGGTACGTTGTGTCTACCGATTGAGCCTTGGCGGCATTGGCCTTTTTCAGTTCATTCTCGGCCTTCTCTGCACGGCGCTCTGAGTCCCGAATACGCCCGTCTTTTTGTTCAATTTCTCTTTTTGCGGCTCGAAGGCGCATGCCAATCTCATATGAGCTATAGAGTCCCCTAACAGCTCCATGAATGCCCTCTCTGAAGATTTCATAGTCACCCCATCCAATCATTGATTGTTGCACTTCGGGTGGAAACATTTGTTGAGTAAACTCGACTGCCACGTTCGGATCGCAAATAATTGAATCCGCTTCAGTCATTGGTTTGTTTCCAATAAACACCGAAAAACTTAATGAGTGCAGTGGCCTACTCGGTTCGTTCCGCATTGAAGCAGGCGCACCCCTAGTTCTTGCGTTCCCTCGTTGCTGCAAGCCCCTCCTTGGCGATCTTTCTACCTCGCCCCCTCTTAGGGACCTGCTTCGACGACAGGGGGATCGAAGCCTCTCTCGCTCCTTTGACACCATTTTTCCCGTTTGGGAAGATTCGCCGCCAGTTCTGTGGTTCATTTCTGCATCCAAATCAACTAACGTCTTTCTTTCTCCCCTACTATTGAAGTATACCCTGCTGGACATGCGGATTTTACTCTAATCAACACAGTGCTCTTTTCCCTCTTACGTTCAGTTAAGTCTGAGAGCTTCCATTTAAAGAGGCCACGGGGCCCCCACATACCTGGCCACCCCGCTTATTAATTTTGGTTGCAACAATTATGAAGCGTCCGCAGTCGCCGCCGTCATCCAATGTATTCGGTTGTTATGCTTAGTGATCAGTTGGGGCATAGGCAAATGTAGCTCAACTCTTCGTGCCCCCTTTCGGAAGATGAATAAGCCCTACAGTATCAGACTCTCGTGGCTCTGAATCTGATCTCACAAGTGCAATGTGAAATAGATAAACACCAAATAGTCCAAATCTGGCAAATCTTTTTGGAAAATTGATTTTGAATCAAAATACCAAAAATGGACTGCTTTGCCAGATATAGAGTCGCCACCTAAATATTTTTAGGAAATTTAGGAAACCCATGACTCGTGCCAAAGGCCACGTGTCTGTCATCACCAAGATTGTCTCGGCTCGGGAACTTAGGTACGAGAGAGGAAAGTCATGAATTGAGCACCCCCGCTGGCCCGATCAAAAGATCGGCCTCTACTAATCATGATGTGAATCTTATTTGCATTATATGCTCTTGTTCTGATTATTAGGCTAGCATTACTATGTGATGTCCACACACACAAATATAGACTATTTTGCCAAAATTGGAACATTTGGTTTCATGTTTGTTTTGAAAATTGTTTCGAATATGTACCACTTGAAAAGTGATCGCATATGAACATTACTCAAATTGTTCCAATTCAAGCAATTAGCCTTCATCCACAGGCATTCAAATAGTTTATCAATTAAGCACTTAGCCTCGTGGCAAGCATGGTAAACATGGCAACAATCACACGCATGCAATATGCTAAAACAAGTAAAGGCTCACCTAGTACTCCACACCAAAAATATGAAAGAGTTAGAATAATGCATGATCCTAACTATGCAATGTGACTAATGTAACGCATACAATATGCAATTACTAGGCTCGACTACTAATATGGCATATGAATCAATTTGATAGCATGTGGTTTAAACAAGTATTCAACGAAGTATTAAACTAACAATTCAAGTTAGCATAATGAACCGAGCCTCAATGCATGCAAGACAAGTGGATGCAAGGCGTGAGAGATGCTAAACAAAACAAGATGCCCTAAACTAACCAACATAAGTAGTTAAATAAAAGGGAGAAAGATGTGGGGTCGTAAGACATACACATTATTACAAGTTTGCGCCCTCACGTAGGAGGATCCAAATAAACTAGCTAAGCTACGCTAATTAACTAACTTTTACAAAACAAATGAATAAATTAGCTAACCTACTTAACTAATTATTACAACAACAAATTAATTAACTATTCTAGCTAATTAACTATTTACAATACTTTAAAAAATTAACAAGCTACAACTAATTAATTACAACAAATATCTAAGCTAGGTAATTAGATTAAACAGCCCCAGGAAGTGAAGAGTGCTCATGCATGCGCGCGGATTTCCACTAAAAAAACCGATGTTCTGCTACCAGGAAGCCTCTGTTGCACAGTTAGAACACTTGCACTATTTTTCACCTCAAAACCAACTCTGTTCCATTTCAAAAAGCCGCTGCTGGATTTTGCAAATGTGGTCTGCAGGCTAAAAGTGGTGGCCTGCCGGCCACTGATTCTTGGTTCCTCCTGCTTTAACAGAGAGCAAACAAAGCAAGAACAAGATATTCTCAAGGATTGTTTGTACAACTTATCCCTCCTTATCATCAATCAGCTCAAAGGAGTGGTAAATTTGATTCACAAGCCATCAATCGATGCAATTTCATTGCATAATGGCCAATGAATCAAAGTGTACAAAATCAATAAATGCAACAAATAAAGACTCTCAAACCTCCTCCCTATCATGGACTAATCAAGGGAAGTGGTTGACAATGACTCTTGAACCGTTTACATCACTAACAAGTATGAAACGATTCAAGACTCAAGGGTTCAATTAACGTCCGATTGAACCCAAACCAAATTATTATCTTGCATCATTTTTTAGTCCTCATTTTATTACCCCATTTCAATTACCAAACATTCCTTAGCAAATTAAGTCCAAAGGTGAGCTTTAAGTTCTCCAATGGAAAGAAGCATCAAACCAAGAGTTGTTTTGGGCATGAGAGAAGTGTTATGCCGTTGGTTATGAATCCCTAAAAGGATTAAACCATTAAGCATAAGACCTCGATCTCAAGCTTTAAACAGGCAACTAGTTTGAACCAACTTTCAAAGCAAAGAAAAAGCCAAGAAAGGAGGAAGGTTGCATAAGTGATTAGGGGTGAAAATCAGTATGGAAAACCATAAACAAATGCTATCAACTCAAATAGGTTGGTGGCTAAGGCCTAAACCACCAAACCTATGAGGGCTATTACACTACAAGCATGCAATACAAGGCTCAAATGCAATGAACCACTAAAACCAGTCCTATAATAGTGCTAAAATAGTCCTAAAACATGCTGGAATTAAGACAAAAATAACTAGAACAATAAGCTAAAACATGGAGCTATGTAAGCTAGTAAACAAAGCATAAAGAGGGGAGGTTGCCCCTTCATTTTTGGACTTCAAAACATTTTTTTAGCCATTAAAAAAGCTCTGAAAATTAGTGTTTAAAAGCTCAAAGAAAGATAGTGTAAAGATGGGAAACACAAGGGTAAAGGCTAAAGAAGCAAGGTGGAAAGAAAAATGAACCACCCCTCCACCCTTTAAGGCCTTAAACCACAAATTTTAGCCCAAAATTACAGAGTTTATACAGCCCAAAAAAATTAGAAAAATAGTAGGAAAAATAGCAAAAAACAAACAAGGAAACAAACCAGGCTTTATACCTCTTGAAGAGTAGAACACTTTTAATCAACAATTCAACACATACACACCCTCAAGAGCTCAAAGTAGGCTCAAAAGTACCTTAGCTCAAAGATGGCAAGGTTTGGTTTAGAGTGTATAGGCAAAGGTTCAATAACTAGCAAGAGAGAGAGAGAGAGAGAGAGAGAGAGAATTATAGAAAGAGAGAAAATAATTTGCTCTAAATTTTCTAACCTTAAAAGCAAGAGGGGAGGTCTCCTATATATAGACAAACATCAAACTTCCTCGGAAATATCAATACATACACATATAAGCAAGTGCATGCATCAGTGACAACAGCTAGCACAGCTGACAGAAAATATCTACAAAACACACTAGTGGTCGGCAGGCCACTAATTCTGGCTGGCAGGCCACACAAGTGGCCGGCATCCAAAGGTGGTAGCCGGTAGGTTCCAAGGGTTTTCAGGCTTGAAGATCTATGGTTGTGGGCCAAAACAAGTCAAGACGTGTGTAGGGTTTGAAGGCTCAAAGCTGCGGCACTCTGCTGAGGACTCCAAACACTTAACAAGCATATACACATTCATTATTGGGTGTGCAAGTGGTGACGTCCAAGTCGTAAGGACGGTCAAAAATAGGGTGTCTACAGCAGATTTATTAATCTATTCGGCGTATCTTCAAACATTTAGCCGAATTATGACAAATGCCCCACCTGATCCCATGAACATGCGTCGTCCATGTATTCGGCGGTTATGCTCAGTGATCAGCTGGGGAAAACGAAGATTTATTAATCTATTCGGCATATCTTCAAACATTTAGCCGAATTATGACAAATGCCCCACCTGATCCCATGAACATGCTTCGTCCATGTATTCGGCAGTTATGCTCAGTGATTAGCTGGGGCAAGGGCAGATTTATTAATATATTCGGCTTATCTTCAAACATTTAGCTGAATTATGACCCCACCTGATCCCATGAACATGCTTCGTCCATGTATTCGATGGTTATGCTCAGTGATCAGCTAGGGCAGGGGCGGATTTATCAATCCATTTAGCGTATCTTCAAACATTTAGCCAAATTATGACAAATGCCCCACCTGATCCCATGAACATGCTTCGTCCATGTATTCGGCGGTTATGCTCAGTGATCAGCTGGGGTAAGGGCAAATTTATTAATCTATTCGGCTTATCTTCAAACATTTTGCCGAATTATGACAAATGCCCCACCTGATCCCATGAACATGCTTCGTCCATGTATTCGGCGGTTATGCTCAGTGATCAGATGGGGAAGGGAAAATTTATTAATCTATTTGGCTTATCTTCAAACATTTGGCCGAATTATGACAAATGCCCCACCTGATCCCATGAACATGCTTCGTCCATGTATTCAGCAGTTATGCTCAGTGATTAGCTAGCGTAAGGGCAGATTTATTAATCTATTTGGCTTATTTTCAAACATTTGGCCAAATTATGACAAATGCCCCACCTGATCCCATGAACATGCTTCGTCTATGTATTCGGCGGTTATGCTCTGATCAGCTAGGCCAAGGGCAGATTTATTAATCTATTTGGCTTATCTTCAAAAACTTTGCCGAATTATAACAATGCCCCACTTGATCCCATGAACATGCTTCGCCCATGTATTCGGCAGCTATGCTCAATCATCGACTGGGGCAAAGATTTAGAAGTCATGTTCTTAATTGATATGGCATATTTGAGTTTTTCAAATGCTTACTCATTAACATTCATTAACAAAACTGACATTTTCATTAATAAACTACATGAGTACATCAACTTTATACAAGAAAATGGCCTAAGTCCAAAATAAAATGCCAACAAAAACTAACAAAAGTTTACAAAACAATGACAACAAAATATCTATTACAAAAAACGCCGATCAAAACTCCAAACCTCTAGATTCGATTCCAGCTGTTCGACTTCCAATTGCTCATAGGGAATCGGCTGATCGAGAGTCACCTTAGCGACCGCCAAAGCTTTGAGCCATCTGTGCTTCAAGCCTCGATTCTCGAACTTCAAGGATTCATCAGCGTACAACTCTTTGGCCTTCAGCTAGCCGGCATCAAAGGCTTTGGTCGCGTCTTCCTCAATGAGCTCCCTCGCCTCCTTCTCCGCTTCAAGATCGTCCTTCAACTGTGAGATTTCTTCTTGGGCCGACTTTAGAGAGCCGTCTATCAAGTTAGCTCGCTCTTCGGCGGCCCTGCGGAGCAGATCAGCGTGTTGAGCTTTCTCTTGAGCAGCAATTACCCTGGCTTGCTCTTCTTCGACCGTTGTCATCACTATAGACAAATAGGCGATCATCGCAATGGCCTTGCCCTGCTCTTCTTCTAACTGGCATTCAAGGACGCTGAATTGCCCCAAGACGTCATAGTGATGACGGCCGATCTCTGTGATCCTTTCTGCCGTCTGGAAAAGCAATAAAGTCAAGACATTAGTTTGAGTAGGAATAAATACTTAAGCTATTAGGAAATTTTGGGTGTTTTAATAACTTACCAAAATGGCCGACTATGCCGCCAAGGCAATCGAGATGACATCCGGTTCGGCATGAAAAGTTGCTTTGTCTGCCGACAGTGAGAGTGCCGAAGCAGGACCACGGCGGGATCTCTGATGGCCAACCCACTAGTAAGAACCGGCGCATTCTTCATCCTTGGTTGGATGACGAATGCCTCAGCCAAATCATCTTCAATGGGCGGTGTGTCCCCCCTTGGCCATTTCTCAATCGGCGCCTCTAATTTGGTCAAGATCTCGACAGGTCGCTTCTGCCCTGACAGATCGACTCCTAGGATTTCTACCTGATTCTGTTCAGGAACCAACTCGACGGCAGTAGTTTCACGAGCCATTTCATCCTAATGAACCTCGCGAGTTGGAGTTATTTGGCTCCCTTCAGACCCACCGACTTGCCTCTTGGCCGCCATCTTCTCTGCATTTCGTCGCCTGGCAAATTGGGCAAGTGATTCTCCGTTCATCTCTTCGGCTTCAAATTCGGTTCCAGGAAGATTTTCTAAGCCAGTAAAGATATCATCCTCTAGAGCAAATAAATCTACTCAGCTAGAAGTGGAAGGGAGATCGGTGCAATGGTCTGGATCGATATGGTCAAACGCCAATTCAATTTCTCTATTAAACTCCTGGTCCTCTACACAGCCTTCTAATTGTACATTTTCACTGAGCTCTTCACCGACGTTGGAACCCTCAACACCAATATCCCTTAGACTTTTATAGTTAGGAAAGATAAGTGCAGTAAGCTACAGTTCGTGTGTCGGCACAGGGATATTGCCTGCGGCCGAGAAAGTGGAGTAAGTTGGGTCATATCTCAACAAAACATGGGTTGCGCGCCCTTGTCCTTGAAGGTTTGCACGGCCTTTGTAATTGAGGACCACCTTAACCTACTCCAAAATGGCTTCGTCCGCCGATGTCAATGCTCTTTTCAAGTCATTGCCTGCAAGAAACAAATGATCAACACAGTATTTTAGCCGAATAAACCATTCATTTTAGGACATGCTAATAATTCTAGCCGGCCACCTAGTTCGCCCTTTTACCTTGGCACTGGGTCTTGGCGATCTTCTCCCTTGCCAAATTCCCATTTTCCTCGGACGGTGACCATGACATCAGCAACCCTTTTGCCAGAGTTGGCAAGCATGGTTACCAAATGATGGTCAACGTCCTTGGCTTTTAAAAAGCAACGGCCATGCCGACCGGATGACTTTGCCATGACGTAGCAGTGCCGAATAGTTGGGATTCCTAGGTTAAGTCCCAGTCGGTGATTCAATTCCACTATACCCATGATTATTCGGTAGAAGTTCACATTTGGCTGGAAGGGAATTAATTCCCAATAGCGCAGGACTGTCCTAAGAAGAGCATGGAAGGGGAATCGAACTCCACCCTTAGCAATTGCCAAAAGAGGAAAGTTAATGGTGCTTGTGTCAGCTCTCTCCATATCCACCACATTGTCTGAAACAATGGATAAGTGGACGTCGTCTAGGATGGAAAAATGATAACAGAAGGTTGCGATTCACACCTCTGAGAGGAGGGTTTTCAAATGTCTCGCCATTTAAAACGGAATACAAACAAAATGTATACTAAAAAAGAAAACAAAACACAATAGTGGACTGGAATGAGAGTAGGACGAGAAAGGAGAGTAAAACTTACAGGTCAAAGAAGAAGATAAACAATGGAAAGCAGAAGTGCAGAAGTCCTGAGGGAGGTTGGTGTGAAGGGTACCAAAGTAGATTGAGAGCCTTTTGATTCAAGAATTTACAGAGGGCTGGTTTTCAAATCAAACATTAAATGATTGTCAAATACAAAGGGGTGAGAAGCTATAATGATTAAAATATCGTGCCTGTTCTGATGAGTCAATTCCAAAAAGCGCAACCGTCGTATTTTCGATTTTCAAGCCTCTAATGTAGTCTCTGAGATGTTAACCAAACATGCCGACTGTAAAGAACTTATTCGGATGTTTGAGGGGCAATTGTGGGAGCCGAGTTGAAAGTGTCATACACAAATAGGAGTCGCGTGTAAGTCAGCTCGTAATGGCTTTACCCCCGGGATAAGATTGCCGAGAAGATGAGTGAAGTGGGTCGGCCGTGGTGGAATAGAACTAGATTGAGGGCCAAATAGGCCATAAATTCTACCGAATGATTGGGAATCTAGCTATCAGGGCAAGGTGTCCATAATCAGAAAATGGGCCCCAGAAGAGTAATATAAAAGAGGAGGAGCATCAGCCAGAAAAGAGGTATGTAAGAAAACGATAACTTGAGATATAAGAAAGACTTGAGTGAACACTAACTTGCCCGTCGGATTGCTAATTTTGGCACCCTCAATCGGATTGTTCATTCTCATTTCAGGCACAAACTCAAGGATCAAGAGAGTCTACGGGAACCAGTGGGTATTTCCAAACCACATCTTCACAATTGGCGTCGTCTGTAGGAATACTCAAACACGTTCATGGAAAACATAACAAATGATCCTCCATTCGTTGCTTGAGCAACATCTCTAGATGTGACCAATGACACCAGTTGGCCAGCGGTAGTGTCGATAGGCAGTTTTGTCCGGTTCATTGCCTCTAGTAATGCTTGCCTATGCTGCTGGGAAGCCATTATCAGCCCCCAGATTGATATGTCTGCCTGAATCTTCTTGAGCTATTTCAAGACCAGATTTTCTTCAACGTCCTTCTCTTTTGATTTCTAAGCCTCCTTGCTAAAGGATTCTGGCTGATCTAAAGCCGAAGGTTTAAAGTATCGACCACTTCGAGTCATGTGGTTAATCTCGTCAGTATACTACGTATCATCAGGGGTATCAGCTTTCCACCCTTCATCTGTGTACACGTGGCTCAAATCATTATCTTCCCACCACTCTCCTACAGTCATGGCCGGGCTATTATCAGGTTCTACTTGGAGCATTATCTTCCCACCACTCCCTTACAGTCATAGCCGAGCTATTATCAGGTTCTACCTGCAGCATATTCACATCACACCCCCGTCATCATACCACTCCTCTTCCACAATAGTTTTGGTTCCTGCATTCCAGTACTTCTTGACCTTTCTTTTCCTATCACTGGGCTCCCACTTAGGCTTTCTTGTGCTTCGGACATCTACCGCTATTAGCTCAACCTTTTCTTTCTCTTTCGGTTTTCCTTGCTCCAGAGCTATCTTCCTCTGGATTTCTTCTACTCTTTCTCATTGGAACCGTTCCAACTCAAGTTCCTTCTCAGTCAGAGGTACAACCTCAACTTTGCTGCTATCACAATCTTCCTCTTCTTTCACAACCTCTTTTGCTGGTTCCTCCGTATTTGACTCCTCTTCACTCAACCACCAGTTACTTGTTTCTGGCTAACTTGGATCCCACCACCCAATCTGCACACTACCTACGTCCTCCTCTTCAAAGAAGTAAAGGTTCTCCAGATCCTCCTCCAGGTTGGCCAGATCCTCTTCTAATTCTGCCAAGTCATTTAGGCCTTGTTCAAGCTAATCGTTCTGATTTTGCCCTAGTTCATCTTTCCTAATGCCATTAATGCTGAGGAAATCCAACAGTATAACTACTGGCTTTGGCTAATCAATGGCCAAGATGTGCAAGCTGGGATCATATTCCTCTATAAGTGAGGCCCCCTTCTCTATGACTTGGGTGTCAAGCAACCCCTTTTCCAGTGCATTTTCCCTCTTCTCTACCTTTGCCGCCATAGGCCCTAGTTGGGCTTTGGGTGTTTTGTCCATCATCCACATGTCTGTGCTCCCTGGAATAACCACCTCCGACTTAGGTAGATGGGATGGGTTAATATATGCACTGGGGTCAAACGTGGGCGGTAGTGTATGGATTTCGTTAATGTTACTAGGCAGGGGGACTTGGTTATGAGCAGGAAGTGGGGTGGTAGTTACATTTGGTTTGGAGGGTGGGGCGATGATTTTGTTCTCAATAAGATCTTGGATCTCATGACGTAAGCGGTAGCACAAGTTTATGGGGTGACCGTGCTGTTGATGGAAAATGCAATACTGGGTTGGGTCATGTCCAGGTGGTAATGAATCAAGAAGGGGTCGAGGATCGAGGGGCTTGAGATGCCTTTTTTCCATTAACAATTAGAGGGCGCGGGCCTGGCTCATATGGAAGCGGGTAAAGGTTCTTCGGTTCTTGTTTCGGCCGGTGGTTTGTGAGGGTTGTGAGGTTGTTGCGGCAAAGGGATCAACCATTTTGGCTGTTGTGATGACAGTACTAACATCTGTAGGCCGTGGACTAGTGCTATTGTTAGCATTGGTATTCCGGGAGAATGGCCTTCTTAGAGGTTCATTAATTCTGTGGATGATGCCCTTTTTTAATGCACTCTCGATTTGGACACTTAACTCGTGTAGAGAAGCAAACGTGGAGAGTAGTGCCACTATCATTCTTTGCAACATATCTGGCTCAAGATTCTGGACCACCAGCCGGACTTGCTCTCTTTCGAATGGCCTATTTGTCATTCTCACTGCTTTTTCTCTCCATCTGGCGACAAAGTTAATAAATAGTTCTTCGGGGTTTTAGGTAGTAGTTTCCAGCTCACTGATAGTCATATCTATCTGAGTGTTATATGAGTACTGATTAACAAACCCCTCAGATAGCTCCTCCCAATTCCACTTTGTAGAATCCTCTAGCTTAGCATACTAAATGGCCACCACATCAAACAGAGTTCTCCCGAATTGTAACGGCTTTTGAACTCGAGACAGACCCATCGGTCTTTGCACATCGGAAAACAGGCAAACAAGCACAATTGGATCCCCACTCCCATCGAATCTGTCGATGTGGGGCATCTTGAACTTCTCTGGTAACCTGACCGAAGCCTCAGTGTACCCGTCTTCAATATCTGGATCAATCTCATTGATGTCAAAGGGAAGGATTCTCACAGGGAGCTGCGCCAGAGGCCTATAAGTCAGAGCCGATGGAAATATTTCCTGAGGATCTGGGACTTGGTGATTTTCCACTGGTGGAGGTGGATTAGGGTTCGACTAAGCAATCAGGATTGGATGCACGGTTGATGCTGATGTCCCAGATGGGCGTCGCAAATCACCAATAATCTCATCCTATGTGGCCATCCTTTGGTTCACGGTATCCATAGTTCTCTAAAAGGTTGCCATCATGGTAGCAAATTCCCTTGTGTTCTGCGCCATTGTTGGTCTGGGTGAGTTAGTAACTGGTGAACAAAGTGGGTGGGAACAAATGGGTGTTTGATGAGTGCTTTGTACTGGTGCTACTGACTATCTGTTCCTTCTTCGTCGAACAATTGGTAGAGGTGAGACTAACACTGGCTGACCACCAACAAGGTCTTGAGTTTTGCAAAGCCTGCCAGAACGAGTCCACACAACTTCGGGGATATTGGGTTTTTCTGAAGCTATGACGATAAACTACCTAGCAGAAGAAAGAAAAGAAAAAAAAAACAACAATCAAAATCGAACAGTACTTCAGCCCAATTTGCAACAATTTATGATCACAATTGAAGAACATTCACTGAACTCTCCCCCCAAAACTAATATCAACCTGGACCACTAATATGAACCTTCCTATACAGTTTCACTATGAAAGCACATGCTAGCTAAAAGAGAACCAAAACGCTGCTATGTTGGAGTAGGGTTACCCTGCCTTACACCGTTATCAAACAAAGGGTTTCACAACATCATGTATATGGGTGGCATCCTGTCTTAATTTGGAATAGTCGTTATGTCTTTACTATATGAAGCTAGGCCAAATGGTCAAAAAAGGGGTACCTCAGCAAGACTACTTAATATACCTCTCACACCTAACACCGAGAAATGAAAGGTGGATCAAGCGGTATAGCGGTAATCCAGATCCAAGGGTTGTGCTTCCAACTTGGCAGAGCCTACGACCAGTCAGCCTTTTGGCAAGCTTTTGGGCAGGCCTCCAGCAAACCGTCCAGGAATAGCAGATGGAAAACACAATGACTTAAAGTAACTATGCAAATGTAATGCAAAGAACATATAAGCATAGATAAAACTTCACATCAGGAATTTGAACTCAAGTTCTCTAAATCCCCAGCAGAGTCGCTAGAAACTGTAGCTTGATTTTCGTGCTCCTTTCGAATACAATTAGCCCTACAATTTGGACTCCCGTGGTTCTGAATCTCATTTCACAAGTGCATTGTGAAATAGATAAACACAAATGAGTCTAAATCCAACAATTCTTTTGGAAAATTGATGTTTGAATCAAATGCCAAAAATGGACTGCTTTGCCAGATTTCAGAGTTGCCACCTAAATATTTTTGGGAAATTTAGGAAACCCATGACCATGCCAAAGGCCACGTGACCGTCATCACCAAAGTCTCTCAGCTCGCGAACTTAGATATGAGAGGGAAAAGTCATGAATTGAACACCTTACTCACCCGACCAAAGATCGGCCTTTACTAACCATGGTGTGATTTTTATTTACAATATATGCTCTTATTCTGATTTATTTAGCTATGTTACTATGTGATGCACACAAGTATAGATGATTTCAAAAAGATTGGAATGCTTTGATTTCATGTTTGTTTTTAAAATTGTTTTAAATATGCATCAAGTGAAAAGGTGAGTTTGTATGTACATTAATCAATTCATCTCAATTTCGGCGATTAGCCTTTATCCATAGGCATTCAAACAGGTATATCACTTAAGTACTTAGCATGATGGAAAGCATGCTTGATATGGCAACACAAACATATGATGTGATATGCTAAAACACAAAATGCTCACCTAGTACTCCTAGACAAGCCAATTAAAATAATTAGAAAACATGCATGCCCCTAAATAATGCAATATGACTAATGTGAAGCATACAATCATGTAATTAATAGGCTCGGCTACTAGCATGATATATGATTCAATTCAAGACATGTGACAGATCACGTATTCATTTAAGGAAGTTGAATGTGACATTGGTTAGTATGATGAGTCGGACCCAAATACATGTGAGACGAGTGTATGTGAATCATGGGAAATGCTAAGGAAACATGGTGCTCTATGCTACCATTATAAGCGGATAAATAAAAGGGAAAAATAAATGGGGTTGGAAAGCATACACAACTATTACATATTTGCCCTCGTGCAAGAGGGTTCGAATGAGTGTCCAAGTGTCCGAATTAGACTAACTATTACAAATCCGAATTTAATTATGAATAAATAACTAACTATCTAACTTTCTAACTTATTACAACAATGACATTAAAGTGCAACAATAACATTAAAACAATAATAAGTACAACAATAATTACAACAAGGATTTTAACAACAAGAATATGATAAGTAATTATAACGATAATAATATGAACTAAAGATGTACAAGGATCGGATGCGTGTTCATGCGGACAATCAGCAGAAGCTACTCTATCTGCCTCCCTGGAAATTTGCCATGTTTCACTCTCAGGCACTGTCCTATGTTTTTGCCAAGTACTTTGTTTTACCAAACATTGGAGCCCAGCCGGCCCCTAATGAGGCCCGACCGGGTCCAAACAAGGCTGGCCGTGCCCTAATTTCATGCAAAAACTTGTTTTTGTGCTCTAAGGTGAAAACAATGTAGACAAAGAAGCTTTAAGCCCTATTTGTCCTTTCTGCTCTTCCCTATCAGAGAGAAACTCAAGATAAGAGTGAATTCGATTCTGAAGCCATCAACGATTGCAAGTTAATTGCATGATGGTTCGGATACGATTTGGACATAAATTTGTGAATGCAATGAAAGGAGGCCACCCCTCCCTCTTATCATGAATTTAGCTCAAAGAGGGAGGTCGACATGCCTCAAGTTTCATCAAAACATCATGAAATAACATATGATGACCCTTGATGCGATGGACTCAGCATAACGTCTAGCCAAATCCAACTAATTTTAAGCATTTTCTTTATGTTGGTTGAGTTGATTTTAAACCAATTTTATTAGTCCTTTTTGACTTACCTTTCCATTACTTACTCATTTTGTCCAAAGTGATGGTTAAGTCCACTAAATGAGAAGAAATGTCAAACGAGAAGTGATCCATAGCATGAAAGAGAGACTATGCCTTAACGATGTACCTCCGTAGAGATTAAGCCATTGAGCATAGGTCTCCTTCTCATGCCTTCAATAACAATCAATCACTTGAAATAACTCTCAAACAAAGAAAAACCAAGAAAGGAGGGAGAGTGCAGAAATGATTATGCAAGATTGATTATTAAAATGAGACTCTTTACATGAAAGGAAGGTAAAAAAGGCTATCAACTCGAATGACTCGATGCTTAAGGCCTAAATAACCGAAGCCATGAGGACGTACAACACAACAAACAAAGTATTCGAAGCATAAACTAATTAAACATATTTAAACAACCCTAAGAAGCCCTTAAAGTGTGAAAAAGCAGTGGCTAAAGAGATGCCTAAAGAGCACAAAAAGATAGGAAATAACAAGGAATTACAAGACTAGTAAACAAGAGCAAGGAGAGGTTGCTAACCCCTCCATTTTGAAACTTCTAAACCATTTTTTTTAGCCCTTTTAAACTCTGAAAATTAGTTTGTAAGCCAAGAAAAATAGTGTTAAAACAAAGGGAATGAGCTATGAAGTAACGTGCAAGAAAGGGTGTTAAGTCTTTCTACCTTTGGTAGCTATTCAACCCCAAGTTCCAACACTTGAAATGGATCCAAAATAGTAGGAAAACACAAGAAATAGATAGAGAGAGACTGAAATGAAAGCAAAGGAAAAGGTGATAAGCTTATACCTCTTGAAGAGAGCAAGCTTTCGTTGTAAACCAAACTTGATCCTAGCACACTCTCAAGGTTGAATTATGATTCTCAAGGTTCAACCAAAGCTCAAAGGTTTTGCTCTAAGGGTGTGTTTGATGTATAGATATAGTTCAAGGATGGTATAATATCTCAAAGCTAGCTTGCAAAGGAAGAAGGAGCTCTCAAGGATGTATTGGCTTCTTTGAAATTTTTCTCACCTCTAACACTGAGATATATGCTCGTATTTATAGAATTTAAGTCAAATAGGTCAAAAATATCTTCAAAAATAGATAGCTAGCTGATTCCCGCCCAAAACGGTGTTTCTCACCAAAAAGGCACGGCCAGGCCCAAATGGCCATGGCCGGCCCCCAACGAAGCACGGCCGGGCCCTAATGTGGCTCCCATGTTACCCTGTTTCAGGCTCAGTGTATATTGGCACAGTGCCATAGGATGGATTTATGTGGCAAAAACAATATGGGTAGGGAAGGTTGGGCTTTTTTAGAGCTAGAAACCATATGCCTTCCTTGAGAATTTGAACCATTGACAACGTACCTTTCATCATCGAGTGCTCAGGACAAAGCACCCAAGTCTCTCGGACAGTCAAAAATGGGATGTCTACACCATGAAGATGATATTACCTATATGTAATTTATTTTGAATATAAAAGTCACATTACTTATCTATGTATCATTCTTTAGCATTCATGATCACATATATCTATTGATCTTATTGTGGAGAATCATAGTAGATCTCTACTGGACATGTTTGTTCATCCCATGTTATTTTTACCATTTTCAAGAATGGAATCGGAAACACCAGCTTGAAGATTTGATAAGTCTAAATTTCTTTACGTGTAATACAAAATGTAAATGGGAGATATGTGGTGAATTGAGAATTATGAGTGACTTCTCATATAATTGTTTTTAATGAGCATTTCAATGTAAACTTTGGCATGTATTATTGTTGTACTTGTTCAAAAGGGAACATTTTCTATTTACCTACGTGTAAGCTTATTCTTATACCTGTGATGTAATTAGACTTAAAGTTAAAGGTTTTGGTAATTAGTCCGGATAATAAAATTGGAGCGTGACACTTCATTTGACAGCCGGCGAGGAGTAATCTCTTTTGGAAGCTCTGCCAATGCTGAGGCAAAGTCTTCAAGGGATTCCCGAGAGTAATGATGGAGCAAGGCAACCGACAATGGAAGCAGGTGGTTGTAGACGCGCCCGCGTGGGGCCTCATGTGCCACAGTTCGGACTCAATTTGTCACAGTTCTTAATCTGAACCAAAGAGTCCAAATCCGGCAAATCGTTTTGAAAAACAGATTTTTGTAAAGAAGTGCCAAACATGGACTGCTTTTCCAGATACAGAGTCGCCACTTAAATATTTTTTAATGGGGGAATTTAGGAAACCCTGACTCGTTTGCCTAAGGCCGCGTGTCCGTCATCACCAAAGTTACCTCGGCTCGGGAACTTGGGTACGATTAGGGATGGTTAGCTATGAGCACCCCCTCTCGCCCGATCCGAAGATCGGCCTCTACTAACCATGATATCTTGTTTTGAAAACTTTATGTGCCCTTAAACCGGTTATTAGCCTAGAATTACTATGTGATGCGCACAACACAAAAGTATAGACTAGATCGCCTAAGTCGGAACAAAGCATCGCATTTCTGTTTGTTTGGAAAATTGTTTGAAATTTGCTACTCGTAAGTAGGCTAAAATACGGATTTCGATGAATTATCCCAATTCAAACAATCCAACCTTCACCCACAGGCATTCATGCAGTTATATCACATAAGTATATAGCCACGTGGTAAGCATGCTATCATGTTAACATTCACACTCATGCGAGATGCTAAAGCATAAATACTTACATCGTACTCCATGCCAAAATAGTGAACTAGTTAGTAATCATATGCATGATCCTAATTCATGTTAAAAAATGGCTAATGCATCGCATACAAAATGCAACTATAATAGGCTCGGCTAATCCTAGTATGGCATGTGGAATGCAACAAATAACATGTATTCAAGTTAGATTTGAAATGCTATGCGGTTAGCATGATGCGCCGAGCTCGGTGCATGCAATACTTGATGAATGATGCACGCATGCATAACGTAAGGTATGCTAAATTAAACGTGCCCTAATACTAACCATCAAAGCAGGTAAGTGAAAGGGAGAAAGAAGTGGGAGTTGGAAGACATACACACACGCACCCACACTTATTACAAATTCGCCCTCGCTCGGAGGGACCAAAAGAATAATACAATTTAATTAACTAACAAGCTAATTAAATATTACAGACAATTAACTAGTTAAGCAAATTAACTAAGCTAATTAAGCAGTAAAAATCAGCCTCAGGAAGAGGGTCAAATGCATGCATGCTCGGTTTCGCTCAGAAATCTGCCACCATGCACAAGTTGCCTCTGTTTTCCCTGCTCTGCTCCTCTGAAAATGGCACAATTCCCAAGGAACACTCTATGGACATTATGGGACACCATCGGCCAAGGGGAATGGTCACCGGCCATGGCAGGGTGGTCATCGACCATCTATGGAGCTATCAGCCATCCATAAATGGTCGATCGGCACTTGCGGTAGTCGACCGGCCAAAGCTTCCTGCAGAACCTGTTTTGACAGCAGCAGAGGGCAAAACAAGGCATGGTAATGCATTTCAAGCAATGTTTGCACCAACCACACTCCTTATCATATTCATGACTCAAAGGGGCATGGTACTCTCGATTCCCGGACCACCAATCGCGCATTTCAATGCGTGATGGCCCAAGAACCAAGTATGCATTTTCAATGTGGGATGAAATGCACACAAACAAACAATGAGCTCAACCTCTATCATACTCAATTCAAGAGGCAAAGCATGCATGCCAATGCCATGCAACCTAGGCATGTGACCTAGTATGCAACATGACAATGCAAACAAGCACACAAGGCATGAAGCATCAATGCTAACCAACAAACATACAAGGTGTAATACGGATGTTGAAGCACACAAACAAGCATGTGATGGGCCAAGTATGCAACAACATACAAGGCTAATGGACATGCAAGACATGATGCAATCACAGCATGCAAAGTGTAAGACATGTAACAACATGTAAAGAGTGGACTTAGACTAATTTGGGCAGCTCTCGACTAGGCCCAAAACAGTGGCCAAAAGCCATAGAAATGAAGACAAAATGACATACAAACATGCATGCGCATGTGGTTCAACACTTGGGCATATAGAGACAACTTTTAAGCACACTTAAAAGAGGAACATCATGGGCATATAGCATGCATTATAAACTCTGAAATCATGTTATAAAATGATGCCAAATCAATCTAAACAAGGCAATCAAAGCATGCAAGCAAAGTCCGAGGTCTAAGGCTCACCAAAGAGGTATTGAATTACGCTTAACAAAACCAAACATGGCATGAATTGAATGACCAAAATCAGAGTTTTAGCATGCTAAAACAAAGCCAAAAACACAATGACATGGCATCCTAGAGGCCTACACATGATGGCATACACAATGGCACATTCATGGAGCATTAAACATGAACTCTTTAAGGCTTTAAAGGAACACCAAATGCAAGCATACAAGCATGCTAAATGGACTGATATGGCATGACAAGTGGTTCCAAACCAAAGCAAGGATGGCATGCTAGAGGGGTCAATGCTCAAGGCATACAAGGGTGATTACATGGTAGCTATACAAAGCAAAGCATGGATGACCCAAATGGCCAAAAACAGACCTTTAGCACATCAAAACAAGTACAAAAGCTTCACAAAGCTTGGCCAAAAACATGCTACAACAAAGCTCAAAGCACAAAGCATGTTAAGGCTAAAACATGGCATTACAAGACATGTATGCAAGGCATGCATGGTGTGTCTAAACCAAGTAAAAAGAGGTAAAACATGGCAAAATACTACCAAATACCTACTGAAACATGGCCAACATGGTCTCAAAAATGGTGCTCACACATGAGGCTTAAATGGCACATATTGAAGACAACAAGGAGAAGGGGGTGGCCCTCTCCTTCTTAGGACCTTAAACCACCATCCTCACCACTGAAATCCCTCGAGATTTCAGTGGTGAGGAGGCCCAAACAAGGTGGTCCCGGAGCTCACCAAAAATGCACAAAATGGGGCCAAACAAGGCCTAAGAGGGGTCAAACAACCCCAAACAACAAAACACCCTTAAACAACTATTTTAAGCAATGAAAAACAAGACTTTTATTAGTTATATGCAAAGTCTAAAAACAGTTGCAAGATAGTCAAAAAAGCTATGCAAAAATGGGGAATAAAGGGCAAGAACACTCACCCTTGAAGAACACTTCCAAGATCATAAGACCAGACCTCTTCTTGGATCAAAACCAGCTCAAAAAGTCCAAGATCAACCCTCTAATGCCTCAACAACTAAGGGAAGGTGTAATGGTAGGTGTTTGTGTGCAATAGTAAGGACAAACACACACTTAACTCACAAGGGAGGGAGGTATAGAGATAGAATAGACACACACTTCTAACCCTAAAAACCAGACCTCTGGAGCTTTTTTCTAACCTTAGAGGAGGGAGGAGAGGCCTCCTCTTTATAGAAGATCACTCTTGCAAAGCTTACAAAACAAGCTTGGCAAGAGTGAAATCCCTCCATACACGTGTATGGAGGGGGGCAAAGGTGCATGCCAGCTAGCACAGCTGGCATAAAAATATCTGCAAAAGCAGATGCACAGTGATCGACCAGCCAAAAATGCTATTTTGACAAAATAAATGGCCGACCGACCACAAAGAGTGCCGGCCGGCCATAACTAATGGCTGGTGGCAACAAAACATGGCCGGTGAGGTGTGGAGATGGCCAACAAGCCATTCCCTACTCCTCAAAAGCAAAATACAAGTGTTTGGTGCAAAACCAAACACAAAATAGTCGAGTCGAGAGATCCTGAGGCAAGGCGCATGGCCGAGACCTCCGGGAACTCAAGACGAACACAAACATGGATGATCACCGAGTGTTCAAGCGGTGACGTCCAAGTCTTGAGGGCAGTCAAAAATGGGGTGTCTACAGTGGTGAAACTATAGCGTCAGCCTGTAACCTTTGCCATCGGACACACAAGTCGCTATAAATCGAGAACAATGCTTGCATTTTCTTTTTTCTTTTTTTTTTTGGCTTGGGAGTGGGCACTTATAGCTTCAACTCTCTTTTGTACGACTTTGATCGGGGTTTGATCCCTGACATTTAAAAAAGAGTTTTGTTTTGCAAATTCGAATAGCATGAATGGCACAGTACTTGAGCATGAAAACCATTTTGTTTTGAAGTTTGAAATTGAAAATGGTTGCATTTCAATGAGTTCTGAATTGGATGTCGAGCTTATAATTGACCAAAACGCAAACTATAACTTAATGAAAGGAAAACAAACCAAAAACCATCCCAAATGCATCCCTTTATGCTTACCGAAATAAAATGGACACAAAACAAAACATCACTGCTCAACCACCCGACTGAAGGACATCGCTGGAGACAACCACTGTGCATTTTCCGGCGAGTACTCAACTTAAAGAAAAAGTACAAGTTAATGTGACCTTGGCAATGAGGACTCGAGAGTGCGAGGAAAGGACAGAAAACCTGACTCGACTGTGCCCCCTAGTTCATTGCTTTGATTTTTTTCTTTTTCTTTTTTGGTTTTCTGCTAAAAAGATTTTAATTAGCATGAGAGTTAGATTAGCATGCTCGTTTCACTTTTTTTTGAATTCATGTAAGTCAAGCTGTGAGCACAAAAAAATTTTCCTATTTGGGTCTAATAAATGGTCTAATTTTTGCAAAAACTAGAATAATTTTTGAGAAAATTAGTCAACTTCATGAAAAGTCCTGGAAATCTATTTTCTCAAATGGACACTACTTGATCAACATGGAATCAATCTTTGAGATGCACAAACTCAAATTAGATAACCTGAGTAAGATATACTGCATTACCACTGAATCTATATTGCAATTGTACTCATCATGAAAAAGGAATAGGACAACTAAATTGGATAGAGATGGGCCAATCAAACATGGATAGAATAGGCGAGTCGAATAAAGATACACCAATCAAACTCGGATAAGATGAGTCAGTTGAAAATAGTTAGGGCCGAATTTAAAAATGAAGCTACCTACTGTAGCTGGTTTTTCGCGCTCCTCGGAGGGGTTTAGTCTCCTCAGGCATGATAGCCCTACAGCTCGAACTTCCGTGGTTCTGAAGCTGGTTTCACAAGTGCAATGTGAAATAGGAAAAACAAATGAGAGTCCAAATCCAGCAAATCTTAGAAAATCCATTAATCATCAGTGATGCAAAAAATAGACTGCATTGCTAGATTTCAGAGTCGCTACCTAAATATTTTTAGGAAATTTAGGAAACCCGTGACTCATGCCAAAGGCAACTTGTCCGTCATAGCCAAAGTGTCACGACTCGGGAATTTAGGTATGAGAGGGAAAGGTCATGAATTGAGCACCCCATTTTTATCAACATTATATGCTCATGTTCTGATTATTAATAATGTTAACTTATTATGTAAGGCACATAAGTATAGACTGTTTCGCTCGCTTTGGAAATGACTTGATTTTATGCTTTTTGAAAGAGTTTTGAGTGCACATAACTTAAAAGGAAAGAAATGAGCTCGCATATACATTTACTCAAAATTGTCCCCAATGCAAGCAAAATAACCTTCATCCAGAGGCATTCAAACAGTTTATTTCGAGTAAGCATGTAGCTTCATGATAAGATGCTAAACATGGCAACAATCACACACATGAATATGCTAAACCCAAAAATGCTCACCTAGTACTCCGAGGTAAGCCAAAGAAAAAAGAAATCCATTAGAAAAATGCATGAACCAACAATGCAAATGACTAATACAACACATACAAGAATGCAACTATTAGGTTCGGATTATTAACATGTCATATGGATTAACTCAAAGCATGCGGTAACACACATATTCAAGCAAACAGGAAATGACAATGATATTCGAAATGATGAACCAAACCTCAATGCATGCAAAAATGGATGTAAAACATAGCAATGATATTGAACAAAAATGTGATACTACATACAACCACGGTAAGCATGTAAGTAAAAGGAAGAAAGAATAGGGGTTGCAAGAAATACATCAAAGGTTACAAATTTTCCCTCGTACAAAAGGGCCCGAATGTCCTAATTAACTAATTATTACATTACTTGAATAAAAAATTACCTAATTTATTACAACAATAAACATTATAACAATAAAATGATAAGAATAAACATGAACCACATGGGTGCCAACGAAGATATTCCTCAGAAACTGCTCTATCTGCCTTTTGGAGAACTGCCCTGTTTCACCTTCAGCCACTGCTCTGTGTTTCAGCAAAGGTTCTTTGTTTTCATCATTTTCAAGCCCGGCCAGCCTATAATGAGGCCCGACCAGGTCCAATTAAATCTGGTCGTGCCCTAATGTTTTGGCAAAAAAATTGTTTTGTGCACTGAGGTGAAAACAGTGCAAACAGAGTGTTTTTGGGAGATGTTTATCCCCTCTGCCCTTCCCTATCATGAAGATATTCAAGGGAGGAGTAGATTCGATTTTCAAGTCATCAATTGTCGCAAATTTGTTTCGTGATAATCTTAGAAGCGATATGACAAGAATTTAATAAATGCAACAAAAGACAGCTATTACCTCCTCCCTATCATGGAGTTACTTCAATGAAGGGGATAGACATGTTTCATGAACCATCAAACATCGCAAAAATAGTATGCGATGATTCTAGAAACAACAGATTTAGTATAATGTCTGACTGAACCTTATTATTCTTTATTATCTTTTTTCCTTTTTTTATTCAAATTTGATTATCCTTTTTACTTTACCTTTCCATTTTCTTATATATATTCTTCCTTTTTGTCCAATGGTGATGATTACGTCCACTAAAGTCCAAAGCAATGAAGATTAGCAAGCCTGGCTTGACTAGAGAAATGAGCTTTTCAAGCCCTTTTCTATAGGGAAAACTACAAAGGAAGAATCAAACCCATTTACGAGCAATAATGAACTTGGATTCAAACCCGAAATGAGAGATAATGACTCCAAACCCGAACCCGATAATGAGCTATAATGAATCTTTCCCTTATGATTTCCAAGGGTCTAAATAAAAACTCAGTCCCTTAGAAGTAATGCACTGGTGATTAAGGGAGGTATCAAACAAGAGATTGCTCTTAGCATAAGAAAGACATGACGCCCTTATACCAAAGAGGCTAAACCATTTAGCACATGGAACTTCTTTCTTATGCCATAAGTGAAAATTTTTTGGTTGATACAACCCTCAATCAAAAGAAACAAAGAAATGAGGGAGGTTGCAGAATATGAATGAAAAGTGGATGATTACAATGACATGAATATATCCATGAAAGCTATAAAAATGAAAAAGATGGCTATTAACTAAAATGAATTGGAAGCTATGGCCTATACACCAAACCAATGAGGACTTACACCAACATAAGTATAATATTCAAAGCCAAATTAAATAAACACATTAAACAGCCCCTAAACTCCAAAAATAACAGTGGCCAAAACCAAAAGAAACAAAGTAGAAAAGGCAAAGCAACAAGCTATGGAACAAGGCCTAAGGAAGGGTGGCTAACTCCTCTACCTTTTGTAGCTTTTAGTCACATATTTCAGCCCCTCAAAACAGTTCAAAACAATATGTAAGACAAGAAAACGAGAGGAAGAGAATGGAAGAAGAGTAAAAAGAAGGTGCCAAAATTATACCTCTTGAAAGAGAGGATGCTTGTAGTTAAACAAACTTGATTCAAAGCACTCTCAAGTCTCTAAAATTTGGTTTGAAAATCTCAACAAAAGCTCCAAGAAGCAGCTCTAATGGTGTATCTATTGTATATGTATAGTTCAAAGGTGATATGTGAGTGAGATAGCCTTTGTAAGAGAAGGAAGGGTCTCTTTTGCTCTCAAAATCTCTTTTAGCTTCTTTTAAAAATTTTCTAACCCTCATTCTGAAGGGAGAGATCGTGTTTATAGAATTTCAGCCAAATTGGTCATAAATATCTCCAAAAAAAAAGGACAGCTGGCGGATTCCCGCCATATATTATGCTTATCGCCCAATAAACTCGGTCGAGTCCCAATATGCATGGCTGGATCCCAATATGCACGTCCAGATTTAAATGATGCGTCCTTGGCTCACTGTTGTAGACTCAGTGTACGGTGGAAAAAAATATTTCAAAAATGGGTTTTTGAGGTCAAAATCATTTTGGCCAAACTGGAGTGTAAGGTTGGAACTCTAGAGCTTGAATCTGGATGCCTTTACTAAGAGTTCAAACGATTTATACAGTATAAATTTCATCATTGAGTGTTTGGAATAAAGCACCCAAATCTTTGGGGTGGTCAAAATGGGGTGTCCACAGTTGCCCCTCTTTGACAAATCTCGAAGTCATTTCATAACGTTAGTAAATGTCAAAGCCTGAAGACAACCCATTTGACGAGGCCGTAAGACTTGGGCAGACAAACAAAATGCAAAATGCAATTGGTTGAACCCGAAAGTTGCCTATGTATCCCTTTGCAAGGAATCAAAAGAGTAGTTCAGGGACAAAATACAAAATGGCATTCAATGCAATGCAATAATATAATCAAACCACAAGCAGTGCCTACCACAAAAATATCATAAAGGAATGGAGACGTAAATCAAACTATGTTTTAACACAAAAAAGGTGTCGACACCCTTTGTAGACACCCCATTTTTGACTGTCCTCAAGACTTGGATGTCACTGATTGAACACTCAGTGATCACCCTTGTTTGTGTTCGTCTTGAGTTCCCAGAAGCCTCGGCAACACGCCTCGCCTCAGGATCTCTCGACTCGACTGTTTTGTGTATGGTTTTGTACCAAACACTTGTGTTTTGCCTTGAGAGGTAGGGTAGGGCTTGTAGACCATCCCCACCCATCACCGGCCAAGGCCTGAGGCCACCGGCTGTTTCTTGTAGCCACCGGCCAAATGTTTGGCCGGCCAGCACTATAGATGGCCGGCCGGCTATCTTTTTTTGGTCAATTGCATTTTTGGCCGACCGACTACTGTGCATCTGCTTTTGCAGATATTTTTTGGCAGTTGGCATACACTGCCACCCCCTCCATACACGTGTATGGAGGGATTTCCCTCTTATTAGCGTCCTTTGGAAGCTTTACAAGAGAATTGTCTATAAAAGAGAGGGTCTTCTCTCTTGTAAAAGGTTGGACAAAAAGGTTAGACATTTTAGACAATATTTTTAGGGTTTGAGTTCTAGGGTTAGGGTTTCTTCATATCCTACCTCCATATCTCTCTCTCTTGTGTGTGTTTAAGCTTGGATTTGCACACAAACACCCACTATCACACCTTGTCTTGGAGCTGAGGTCCTTGAGGGTTGGTTTTGGATTTTTGGAGCTGGTTTCAACCTAAAGAAGCTGCTAGAGCTTCATTTGTGAAGAGAGCCTTCAAGGGTAACAACTTTGCTCCTTTTTACCCCTTTCTCGCATTGTATTTTTGCTTGCCTTGCAACTGTTTTTTGGCTTTGTATATAATACATAAAAGTTCTATTTTTGAGGCCTCTAAATAGTTTGTTAAGAGTGTTTTAAGCTTTGGGGTTGTTTGACCCCTCTTAAGCCTTGTTTGGCCCTTGTTTTGTGCCATTTTGTGTGAGCTCCGGGACCTTGGTGTTTGGGCCTCCCCACCACTGAAATCTTGAGGGATTTCAGAGGTGAGGATGGTGCCTTGAGGTCCTAGGAAGGAGAGGGCCACCCCCTCTCCTTGTTGTCGTTGAAAAGAACCATTTTTACCTCTTGAGGGAGCACTATGCTTAAGTGTGTGTTGGCCATGCCTTAGCTGATTTTTGTGCTTATTATGTCATGATATAGCTCTGTTTTGAGTTGGTTTTGGTACACCATGTTTGCTTAGCATACATGCCTTGTAATGCCATGTTTAGGCCTTAACATGCCTTAGGTTGTAAGCCCTTGTTCTAGCATGTTTTAGGCCTAGCTTCATGAAGCTTTAATGCATGTTTTTGTATGCTTTAGCTCTGTTTTAAATTACTTGAGTCATACTTGCCATGTATTGTATAGCTCCTTTACGTTTTGGCTTGTTAGCCTTAAGTTTTGGGCCATTGTTGCATGTTTAGCCTATCTTGTATGCTTGGTTTGGCACCATGTTCTTGCATGATTTTCAGAGTTTAGTGCATGCCATTTGTCCATGTTTGCCTCTTTTAAGTGTGCTTAAAAGTTGCCTTTATGTGCTTAAGTATTGGCCTATTAACATGTGCATGTGTGTATGTGTGTTTGGTCCCATTTCTTGAGTTTTTTGGCCACTGTTTTAGGCCTAGTTAGGGCTGCCTAAATCATGTTTAAGTCTATCTCTTCGCTTGTTGCATATGCTCCTTGTATGTTGTAGCATATTGGTGAGTGTGTTGCATGTTTGGAATTACATGATTGAATGAAGTCACATATTGGCTTGCATGCTTGGATGCCTACGTTAGCCTTGCATGCTTATTGGTTGCATTGTCTCATCCCTTGCATGTTTTGTATGCCTCTTTGCATTGCCATGTTGTATGCCTAGTTAACATGCTTAGGTTGCATTACATTAGCATGCATACTTGGCCTCTTGAATTGCTTATGATAGAGGTTGAGTTCCCCTTGGTTTGATTACGTGCATTGCATTCCATATTAAATGTGCACACTTGGCTTCTTGGGTTATCATGCATGGAAATGCGCGATTGGTGGTCCGAGAACCAAGGCTCATGTCCCTTTGAGTCATAACATGATATGGCGTGTGATTGGTGCATACATTGCTTGAAATGCATTGCCATGCCAAGTATTGTCCTCTGCTGCTGTCAAATCAGTTTCTGCAGGAAGTTTTGTCCGGCCGGCCACATTTAGTGCCGACTGGCCATCATTATTGGCCGGTGGATCAGAGTCATGGCCAGTGACCATTCCACATGGCCGGTGGTGTTCTCCCCCAGCCGGTGGTGTTCCCTGGTATCCATAGAGCAAACCCTGAGACTTTGACAGTCCTCAGAGAAGTAAAGCAGGGAAAACAGAGGCATCATCGGTGGATTTCGGTGGATTTCCGGGCAAAGCCGAGCGTGCACTGCATTGAGCCTTCATCCCGGGACTGTTTATTGCTTAAATTAGATTAATTAATTTGCTTAATTAATTTAGTTGGCTTGTAATAGTTAATTAGCTAGGATAGTTAATTCATTATTTGATTTGTATATTCTTTCGGTCCTTCCGAGCGAGGGCGAATTTGTAATAAGTGTGGGTGAGTGTGTGCATGTCTTCCAACCCCCACTTCTTTCTCTCTTTTACTCACCTGCTTCGATGGTTAGTACTAGGGCATATTTATTTTAGCATCCTTATGCTATGCATGCGTGCATCATTCATCTGTACTGCATGCACGGGGCTCGGCGCATCATGCTAATTGCATTATATTTCAAATTTAACTTTGAATATATGCTTCCGGTGCATCTCACATGTCATCCTTAGATTAGCCAAGCCTTTTCTAGTGACATTTTGTATGCGATGCATTAGGCATTTAACATGGACTTGGATCATGCATTGATTGTTGACATGTTCTTGTTCTAGGCACGAAGTACTTTGTAAGTATTTTATGCTTTAGCATCCTTGCATGCGTGTGAGTGTTGCCATGATAGCATGCTTACCATGTGGCTAGATGCTTATATGTTAAACTGCCTGAATGCCTGTGGGTGAAGGTTGGATTGTTTGAGTTGGAACAACTCGTTGAAATCCGTGTTTTAGCCTACTTGTGAGTAACAAATTTCAAAACGTTTCCAAACAAACGGATATGCAATGCTTTGTTCCAAATTAAGCGATCTAGTCTATACTTGTTTTGCTGTGCGCATCACATAGTAATTCTAGCTAATTAACCGGAATAAGAACATATAATGTTTTCAAAACAAGATATCACGGTTAGTAGAGGCCGATCTTCGGATCGGGCAAGAGGGGGTGCTCATAGCTGACCTTCCCCAATCGTACCCAAGTTCCCGAGCCGAGGCAACTTTGGTGATGAGGCAACTTTGGTGATGACGGACACGTGGCCTTTGGCACCGATTCAGGGTTTCCTAAATTTCCCAAAATAAAATATTTAGGTGGCGACTCTGTATCTGGCAAAGCAGTCCATGTTTGGCACTTCTTTCAAAAAAATCTGTTTTCTCAAAACGATTTGCCGGATTTGGACTCTTTGGTTCAAGATTAAGATCCGCGACAACAAATCGAGTCCGAACTGTAGCACGAGGTCCCTCGCGGGCTTGTTACACCCTTAAACCACAATTCTTACAAAATAGGTGCGTACACATGTAAAGCTATGCTTTAACATGGGAAAAGTATGAGCACTTGCCAAACTAAGGTTAACACGAAAAGGATGCAGGCAATGAAATGGTATGATGTAATGGATATAACGGATAATGTAGCAGATGCATGCGATAAATGATATATGCGATGCGATAGATATACTAGATAATAAATATGATGTACCAGCTAGGAAGTGGTGCTTTAGAAAGGGCAATCGGTGATGACGCACCTTATGTTGCTGGAGGTCTTCCTCTTCTTCTTGGTTTTAAGACTTCTTCCCTCATCTTGCGCTTCCAAACCACGGGTACTACTTTTCTCCTTGGCTATGTTTGCAACTTTCCCTATTCTCCAACAAGGTGACAGACTAGGTTGGTTCAGTATCCAGAATTGAGGCGCATACAGCTATCTTAACCTATGGGGCTGCCATACAGATTTCAAGCCAAGGACACACCCCTGGGTATTCAAACCAGACTTTAGTCTCAAAAATTCCAAACCTTTGTGTTCTAGTCCTTGGCCATTCGAACTCTAGTTCCCACCGTCTCAGTTGATCTCCTAGGAACTCACTACAAACACAGTCAAGTGGCTATACCAAACCGCTTGAAACCGTTCGGGCAAGACAAACACAAAAGGAATTTCACCTTTAGAGGATTTAAGGCCTCCTAGACCTAGTGAGTGCACAAGACAGTGCGGGTGAAGTGCACAAGACAGTGCAAGTGAAGTGCACAAGACAGTGCGATGCGGGTGCACAAGACAATGTGATGCAGATTGAGTGCACAAAATAGTGCGATGCAAGTTGAATGCACAAAACAGTGTGATGCAGGTTGCACAAGATAGTGTGATACAGGGTGCACAAGACAGTGCATGCGGGGTGAATGCACAAGATAGTGCGATGTAGGTGAATGCACAAAACAGTGCTATGTGGGTGCACAAGACAATGCGATGTGGGGTTAAATGCACAAGATAGTGCGATGCAAGATGAATGCACAAAACAGTACGATGCAGGTGCACAAAACAGTTCTATGCAAGGTGCACAAGACAATGCTGTGTAGGTGCACAAGACAGTGCATCATGTACCTTATGGAATGAGTGTAGGGCAACTTGCCACAACTTATTGAAATGTAACTGAAAAACACTATGGAAGGTAATTCAACAAAACTCTACCATTACAAGTACAAACAAAGCCAACAATAGGAGCAACCAATTATGCAATTCAAATCAATCAGAGTGTATGAGCATGCATGCATAATACAAAGCACATGTATTAATCATAGGGAAAGGGGCAACCCCAGGGGAAAGTGTCCGACAAATGGCTTGAGCGGACTAAGAGAAAGCTTAGGTTCATGCCTCTTGTTGAATTGATGGCCTGATCAAATGTATTAAAAATTGCCCCTAATGTTCAGTCATTGGCCACCCTTGTCAACATTATGCAAGCACGTATGATGGGGATCATTAGATCTTGGAACAGTTGCTAACCAATCAGACTCATGCTTCTCTTTTGTCCCGACATGTTGAGAACTTACTCCAGTCCCCTCTAAAGTAGTGACGAATTCCTCATATATACTTTGCAATGATCATGAACGTGATGCCCCTTGTATAGGCACTCTCAGCTTGTTTATTAATTCCACACATGGACTTGTTTTTGAGTTTGAAGCAAATATTCTTGTATGGAATTTTGACCCTGCCACTCTGTTGAACTTTTAACCAATAGATACACTTTGGTGACTCGATAAAGAGCGCTTTTGAGTGATAATCACGCTATAGTAACTCGATGAAGAGCACAGACTGAGACAAACGCTAAGCACGACACAACAAAACTCACAATTGACCCAAAAGTAGAAAAAGACTCAAGGTGACTGATCATTCATAGTGCCCCTAGTATTACTCATGCTCCCTTTAGAACTCAAATTCGATTCCCTTTTTTGCTCAAGTTAGAGATTCTACTGATAAGTTCAAGTTTTGAAAATTGCTCCACTTGTTGATTTAAGCTAGTTCTTTCTTACCCAACGTAAGTATGTGATATGCACAGTAGTTGGTGTAGCTCATGGATTGATGCGAAGCTAACGATGTGAATTGGGTAAGATGATAGCGTTGAGATGAATAAGATGGATATGGTTGAGGCCGAACTTCAAGATGAAGTTTCCTACATATCCCAAGAATGGGAATCAGGCCAACGTAGTTCATGGATGAGGTTCACTCGGATGTTGACACTCTCCTTTTGCGCTCTAACTTTTGCCAAAGTCGCCCCTTCGGGTTTTCAACCTTGCGAACTCTATTTATTTGATTTCTCATTTTTCATGCTCTAACTTTTGCCTAGGTCTCCTTTTTGGGTTTTCGGCCTAGCGAGCCTCTCAAGGATAGCATTACAACATTTCTGGAGAATTTGGTCAATAGTCATCCTTGCCCTAATACTGGAATTGGCTTCACCTTGATTTGAGCTTGGTTCTCCATTCCCTTATGCATGTCCTCTTCATTTCTTTCACTCCATTTTTAGAGTTGGTTCTTCTTGCAATGTAGTACCTCCTCGCATTGGCTTCCCCGAATTCAGACAAAAGTTCCCTTCCTCACAGTTGATTGGATTTCATTTCAATGAATACCCTTGGCTTGATCATTCCAATGAATACCTCTGGCTTGATGGTTGACTTCTTTCTTTTTCTTTTTCTTATCTTTTTCCCCCTTTTTTTTTTTTTTTTGTTTCTTTTTCTTTTTTCTTCTTTTTCTTTTTCTTTTTTTCTTTTCTTTTATCCATTTCTTTTTGAAGTAATGAAAACACCAAGGGAGAAATTCTATGATTGTGAGGTCTAAAAGCCATCTCCTACTTGCCAAAATGATCGCCTAAAGGAGAAGAGATTCCCTAAGATAGTGTGGAATACCACACACAATTCTGAATCTATCTGTAGACACCCCATTCTGACAGCCTGTAAGACTTGGGCACTTTATTCAAAACACCCGATGATGAAAGTTACACTGTGTAATCTTTTGAATTCTCAGCGAAAAAATTTGGATTCAAGCTCTAATTCCAAACCCTACACCCCATTTTCGCCAAACTATTTTAGACTTTAAAACCCTCATTTCAAAATATTTGTCCAAATGTTTCTACGATGTCCCGAGACTCACATTTTGTTTAAAATATTACACTTTTTGGTAAATCAAGTAAGGACAAAGTGGAAATAAATGTAAGGGAGGTGGACACTTTGAAAAATATTTTAAAAATATCTTATTTATAGGTTTGGAGTTGAAGGAAATAGGAGGGGAGGGAAGAAAACTAGTTTAGGAAGAGGTTGGGCATCAAACCGTTAAGATAGAAATGAGCAGCCTTCACTAAATTAGGCATATCTCTTTGCACACTTTGATTTTATACGTGAGGCCACAACTATTGGAAATTAGACTTTTAGGGCTTCAATTTAGACTCAAGAATCACCTAAAACCAAGTCCGAATGAGAGAGATATGTTCATTTGAAATGGGGCCTGGAATGTAGATTTTTGGACCCGGCCGGATCCATTTAAATCCAGCTGTGGCTCATTTAGAGCCAGCTGAATTTCAATGAAAATTTGTGAATCTCTACCTTTTAGAGCCGGCCTTTCATTTTTGGGCCCGACCGTATGTTTTAGGGGCCGGCCGACTCTCAACAGCGCCAAATAGACAGCTGGTAGGAATTGGACAGTTGGCTTTGTTTGAAGATATTTTCCACCAAATTGGCTCAAATTCTATAAATAGGACCTCCCACTTCAGATTTTAAGGTTAGAAAAACCTTCCAAGAGGCTTAGACATTGATGAGAGCTTTTGGACCTTCAAGTCTCCTTTGATTCTTCAAATCAATTCCCACAATACATACACCATTAAAGCTTGGATTTGAAGCTTTCTTGTAGAGAATTCAAGGCATATTTTTAGAACCTAGAGGTTAGAGAATTGTTTTAGGCGATATTTGTAGCAGCTCAGACATAACTTCCTTACAAAAGCTTTTTTCATCTTCAAATCTTGTTGAACTATACATACACAATACATACACCATTAGAGCTTGTTCTTGGACCCTTTTGTTGAGATTTCAAACTAAATTTCATAAACTTGAGGGTGTTGGAATCAAGTTTATTAACTAAGAGCTTACCTCTCTTTTCAAAAGGTATAATTTTACACCTTCTTCTTTAATCTTCTTCTACTCTTTTCCTCTATTTTCCTTGTCATTATATAGTGATTTTTAGAGTTTGAAAAGGCTAAAAATGTGATTTAAAAGTTCCAAAAGTGGAGGGGTTAGCCATCCCTCCTTAATCTTGCTTATTAGTTTTGTATCTCTTTGTTTTTCCCTATCTTTTGTGCTCTTTTAACATGATTTTAGCCACTGATTTTGGGCTGTTTTTGGACTGTTTTGGCTAAAATATGTAATTTGAAGTTGTAAAAAGTAGAGGGGTTAGCCACCTTTCCTTAGGCTTACTTATTAGCTTTGTTCTCTTTAATCTTTGCTTACTGTTTCTAGCTTTTCAAACTATTTTCAGCTTGTTTTAGGGGTTGTTTTAATTTATTTAATTAGTTTATGTTTTGATTGTTTTGCTTGTTGTGTTGTACGTCCTCATGGCTTTGGTTGTTTAGGCCTTAGACACCGAGTCATTCGAGTTGATAGTTTTTGTTTACTACTTAGTTTTGATGCAAGAGTCTCATTTTAATAATCAATCTCGCATAATCATTTCTGCACCCTCCCTCCTTTCTTATTTTTCTTTGTTTGAGAGTTGTGTCAAACAATTGATTGTTATTCGAGGCATGAGAAAGAGATCCTATGCTCAATGGCTTAATCTTTTTGGAGGTTCATCGTCAAGGCATAGTGTAGACACCCCAATTTTGACCGCTCGTAAGACTTAGGCGCTTGATTCCAAGCACTCGATGATGACGATTACATTGAGTCAGTGGTTTAAATTCTCAATAAAAGAATCCGAGTTCAAGCTCTAAACAATTCCAACCTGCCATACCCACTGTATTTCTACCTCAAAATTTCAGTATTGCACCTTGTATCAACCTGTATTGAACCTGAAAGTAAGAGATAGTGGAAATACACTGAAGTCCGGTTGGATCTCAGTATATCTGATCGGAGATACCAACATCCGGCCAGACCTTTTGACCTTTTACACAGAATCAACAGTGTTCTGCCAGCTGCCCAATTCTACAGATATTTGTGTCAAACCTGTTCGAGGCCTATAAATACAAGGCTAAAACTGCTGTAAGAGGGGGTTAGAGATTACTACCATCAATAAGAGACATTAGTTACAAAGATCAAATATAGAAATATTCAAGAGAAATATCAAAAGAAAGGTGAGAACTATACAATAGTTGAGTTCATCTTTGTTCTTCCATAGCCTTGAAGCTTTCATATCATCCATACATACCATTCAAGAGCTTGAACTTGAACTTAATTTGAGAAGTGAAAATCATACTCAAACTTGAGGGTGCTTTGGAATCAAGTTTGATTTACAACAAGAACACCTTCTCTACAAGAGGTAAAGCTTTCTTGCTTTTATTTCAATCTTTGTTCATCTTTTTCTTGTGTTTTCATATTATTTTTGGACTGCTTTGAGGGCTGAAACTTGTGATTGAAAGCTACCCAAAAGGTAAAAGGGTTAATCCCCCTTGCTTGAACCTTACTCCTAACTTAAATCCTAGTGTTTCCCACTTGTTTTCACCAATTTTTGCCACTATTTTGGGGCTGATTTGGGACTGTTTTGGGGCTGTTCTTCAACATCTAAGCTATGTAATTTGAAGTTGTACAAATGGAGGGGTTAGCCACAATTCCATAAACTTGTTTACTAGCTTTAATCTATTCATAGTTGTTCACCTTTGTTAGCTTAATTTCAACACTATTTTATGCTATTTAGGGGTTGCTTAATTTATTTCAATAAGTTTGTTTTATATATTACGTTTGTGCTATGATAACCAATTAATCAACTTTACATAATCATCTCTGCAATCTCCCTCCATTCTGTGATTATTTTGATTAAAAAGTTATGAAAAATTAAGGTTGTCATTCAAGTATAAGAAAGAAATTTTTCGATGCTTAATGGTTTAATCTCTTCGGAGGTTCATTGCCAAAGGCATAAAACTTTTTTTCATGCTTAATAGTTTAATCTCTTCGGAGGTTCATTACCAAAGGCATACATCTTTCTTATACTAAAGCCAATCTTTTATTTTTTTTTTCTTTTTATCACCAGTGTGTTTACTTTTAAGGGACTAATGGACCCTTGGAAATCACCAAGGAAAGTGTCATTGGCCCTGTTTGGTAGGGCTTATTTCTAGCCTATTTCAGCTTTTAGCATAATTTAAGCTATTTTGATGTGTTTGGTTCAGCTTAACAATACAGCTTATAACTTTTTGTAAGTCAAAAATCAACTTATTCTTTGAGTAGGGGAGGAGAAGCTTAATTTATAAGTCAAAAATCAGCTTATGTTCACAGCTATAAGCTATAAGCTGTTAGGCTATAAGTTATAATCACTTTTCCCACAGCTCTACCAAACAGGGCCATTATCACTTATTATCAAATTTGGATTTCAAGTCATTATTGCTCACTTTGGATTTTTCTAAGTCATTATCACTCTTCTGAGTTTGACTAGTTCTTATTGCGCATCTTGGGTTTGACTTGAAATCCCTAACTTGTAAATAAGTTTGACTCTTCCTTTGTAATTTCCTCCGAAGAAAATAAGGTTTATTTCCTCGAGTTAAGTCGACACTTATTTTCCTTTATTGTATTTCAGACTTAGTGGATGTAAATATCACGGTGGACTTAATAGATTAAAGAAAAGGAAAGGTAATATAAAAGAGGCTAATAAAATTGAGTTTAAAATGAATCAACCAACATAAAGAACCAATATGATTGATTGAATTCGGTCGGACGTTATACCGAGTTTATTATGTCAAGGTGTGTCTACATCAATTCATGATAATTTGATGAACCTTGAAGCGTCTCTACTTCCCTTCTTGAATTCACTTCATGATAGGAAGGAGGGGTGGTTATCATGCATTGCATTTATTGATCTTTGTTTTATCGTGTCTGAAATCATCATGCAAATCAACTTGCAACCATTGATGGTTTGGGAACCGAGTTCGCTGCTCTCTTGAGTATTTTCTATGACAGAGAAGGGTAGAAGAGACAAACATGGCTAGGAATACCCTGTCTACACTGTTTCACCTTAGGCACAAAAAATAGATTTCCGCAAAGAAAACAAGGTATGATTGGATTTATTTGGGGCTCGACTAAGTCGCATTTTGGGTCAGCAAGGCTCCAATAAATTGCAAAATAATACACTTTTAGTCGAAAGCAGTGACTAAAGGTGAAACAGAACAAATCCCAGCAAGGCAGATAGAGTAATTCCTGAGGAGCATCGCGCAATCATTACATATTATTTGTTGTAATAAATTAGATAGCCTCTTTTCAGTTATTATTATTCATTCGGATTTGTAATAATTATCTATTCGGACACTTGGACATTCGGACCCTCTTGCGCGAGGGCAAACAAACATGTAATAATGTGTATGTCTTCTAACCCCACGTCTTTCTCTCTTTTATTTACCAGCTTATGATGGTTAGTTTAAGGATATCATGTTTAATTTAGCATACTCATGTTTGCATCCACTTGTATTGCATGCATAAAAGTTCAGCTCATCATATTATTCAAATGTCAAATTCAAACTCTTTAGTTGAATAAGTGCGCTATCACATGCCTTGAATTGACTCGCATGCCATGCTACTAGCCGAGCTTATTAATTGCATATTGTATGTGTTACATTAGCCATATTACATAGTTAGAATCATGCATTTTTCTAACTAGTTCCTTTTTTGGCTTGGAGTACGAGGTAAGTTTTTATGCTTTAGCATATTGCATAAGTGTGATTGCTGTCGTATCAAACATACTACCATGAGGCTAAATGCTTAATTGTTAAACTGCTTGAATGCTTGTGGATGAAGGCTATTCACTGAAATTGGGATACTTTGATTAAATGTATATATATGAGATCACTTTTTCAAGTGGTACATATTCAAAACACTTTTTCAAAACAAACATGAAATCAAACGTTCCAACTTCAAGTGAAATTAGTCTATACTTGTATGTTAAAAATAAAATAAGAACATATACTGTACTTGTATGTGAAATAAGAATCACATCATAATAAGAACATATACTGTACTTGTATGTGAACATATACTATACTTGTATAAGAACATATACTGTACTTGTATGTTAAAAATAAAATAAGAAATTAGTCTATACTTGTATGTGAAATAAGAATCACATCATAATTAGTAGAGGCCGATCTTTGATCGGGTGAGTGGGGTGCTCATTATTGACCTTCCCCTCTCATACCTAAGTTCCCGAACCAAGACACTTTGGTAACGACGGACTGATGGCTTTTGGCATGAGTCAAGGGTTTTCTAAATTTTTCAAAATAAATATTTAGGTGGCAACTCTGATATCTGGCAATGCAGTCCATTTTTTGGCATTTGATTCAAAACATCGATTTTTCAAAAGCAATTGCCGGATTTGGACTCTTTTCGTATTTCCACTGTTTCACATTGCACTTGTGAAATCAAATTCAGAACCAACACAAGTGGAGTCCGAACTGTATGGGCTATTTCATTCTTCCAAAAGGGAGCGCAGAAAGTCGAGCTACACATAGCCTCTTTTTCATGCCAAGGATCACTTCTCGTTTGACATATCTCTTCATTTAGTGGACTTAAATATCACCTTAGACAAATTGACTAAGTAATGGAAAAATAAGTCAAAAAAGCTAAAATTGGCTTAAAATCAAAGAAACCAACTTAAAATAGATAATTAAAATTAGTCGAATTCGGTCGGACATTATGCTGAGTCCATCGTGTCGAGAATCATCACATATCAATCCATGATATTTTGACAAAACTTGAGGCGTGTCTACCTCCCTCTTTGAGCCTCCATGATAAGAGGGAGGGGTGGTCGTCTTCGTTGCATTTATTAAATTGTTTTGTCCAAATTGTGCTCGAAATCATCAAGCCATCAACCTATGCCTATTGATGGTTTTGGACTTGAATTCAATCTCCTCTTGAGTGGGCAGAAGGGATAAACAGGGTGTAAGGTTGCTCTGTCTGCACTGTTTTCATCTCAGAGCACAAAAATAGATTTTTGGCATAAAATAGGGCACGACCAGCCTTATTTGGACCCGGCCAGGCCTCATTGGGAGCCGGCCAGGCTCCAATGTTTGGTAAACAGTGACTTTTGGAAGAAATAGAGGGCAATGGCTGAGGGAGAGGCAGAGTAGTCTGGGCAGACAGAGCAGCTTGTGGACACTGTGCATGCGATCATTATGCCTCATTGTTGCTCATATTAATATTATTATTGTGATTATTATTGTTGTAAATATTATGGTTGCAATTTCGTTGGTATATTATTGTTATAATACCCTTGTTGTAATAAAGTTAGATAGATAGTTAATTTAGAATTCATTCGAATATGTAATAAGTAGTTAGTTTAGCTCAATTCATTCGTTTGATGTGGTAATAGTTAGCTATTAATTCAAACACTTGGACATTCGGACCCTCTTACATGAGGGCAAAATATGTAATAATTGTGTATGTCTTCCAACCCCCATTTCTTCTCCCTTTTATTTATCTGCTTATAATGGTAGCACCATCTTTTTCCTTAGCATTTTCCATGATTTGCATCCATTCGTTTTGCATGCATAAGGGTTCGGCTCATCATACTAACCAATATCAATTTCAAATTCATTACTCGAATACGTGCTCTATCGCATGCCTTGAATTGATTCATATGCCATGCTAGTAGCCGAACTCATTATTTACATAATGTGTGTGTTGCGTTAGTCTTGCATTGTCTAGGAGCATGCATTTCTTCTAATTATTTTGTTTCATTTGGCTTGCCTTGGAGTACTAGGTGAGCATTTATGGCTTTAGCATATTGTATACGTGTGATTGCCGCCATATCAAGCATATGTTCCATGAGGCTAAGTGCTTAAGTGATATACCTGTTTGAATGCCAGTGGATGAAGGCCTTTTTACTTAAGTTGGAATAAATTGATTAATGTACAATACGAAGTGGCATGTATTCAAAACACTTTTTCAAAAGAAACATAAAATCAATGCGTTTCAAATTTTGTGAAGTGGTATATACTTGTGTGCATCACCTAGTAAAAATAGCATAATAAAACCAGAACAAGAGCATATAATGTAAATAAGAATCACATCATGATTAGTAGAGGCTGATCTTTGATCGGGTAAGTGGGGTACTCAATTCATGACCTCCCCCTCTCATGCCTAAATTCTTAAGCCGAGACACTTTGGTGATGACGGACTAATGGCCTTTGGCACGAGTCATGGGTTTCCTAAATTTTCCAAAAATATTTAGGTGGTGACTCTGAAATCGGGCGATGCAGTCCATTTTTGGCATTTTTAATTCAAAATCGATTTTCCAAAAGATTTACCGAATTTGGACTCTTTTGTGTTTATCCGTTTCACATTGCACTTGTGAAACCAGATTCAGAACCACAGGAGTCCGAACTGTAGGGCTAGTCGTATCTGAAAGGAGCACTAAAAGCAAGTTACACTATCTTCGCAAGTTTACAAAAGAAACAATTTAAAATTTTGAAATCATGAAGGACTTTGCGCCGATAAGTTAGAATCCACTCAAACCATTTGGGGGATCCTTCTCAACACTCGAGCTTATTAACAGAATGTCATTCAAAAAATAAATTCAAAGCTTTTTCTATTTTTAAAAAGGTCACACATGCATTACTGTAGGCACAACAAAATGATCAAAAACTTGACTCCCACTTTCTTATTTAGAAAAGCAAAGACCTGAGGATACACGAGAGCGACTCAAATGAAGAGACTCAACTGACGCAACGATGCAAGAAAAGGCAAAGAAAATAAAACTCACAACTCAACTATTTACAGGACACAACTTAAAACAAAATCAACATCCTTGAGACAAAGGGTTTTCACCCTCCAAGTCCATCTGCAGAATTCATGAAAAACTTCAAGTAGCCCACAGGAGGGTCCAAACCTGCCTTTAATTCAACAATACTAACATCCACACCCAGTAGAGTTGATTTTAGACTTTCAAATCGGGTCACAAATTGAGCCTCACAATCACCCTGGCTGTCTCCACACATCTCCTTGACTGTGCTGGCTAAGGTCAAGGTTGGTTGTTGGCAAGCCGTGGATAGGATTTATGTTATGGGGTGGCAATCTACTGCAGTCAGAGGGAGGACTCTTGACAACTTTGGGATTTTTAGGTGGGGTGATGACCTTATTGTCAATCAAGTCTTGCATTTCATGGTGAAGGTAAAAACAATGGTCAGTATGATGACCGTACTACTGATGGAATGTGCAATATTGGGTAGGGTCATGTCTAGGTACGAGAGGGTTAGAGAGAGGTCGAGGATCGAGAGGTTTGAGATACCCTTTCTCCATCAGTACCTTCAAGGCGCAAAGGTTCATTTTTGGAAGGAGAAAGCATCAGTTTTAGAAACATTGGCAAATGGGTTGGCGGGTGTTGGCTGGGTATTCATGGGCTTAGGACTGGAATCAAGATGGGTGTTTCTGGTAAAGCATCTCTCCTCATTGTTTAACCTCCCTTGTTTTCCAACCTGTGATTCAGAGTACCCACAACCTGGCTTTTTACATTGACTTCATCAATAATAACCCCCACTTAAGCATTGAGGTGTTGAATGGCAAAAGTTTCATCCACAGCCCTTTCAACAATTGCAAGGACTTGCTATTTGTTCAGGCCTTTGGTCCTCAAAGCTTCAACAAGGCATGTTTACTTTTGATTCGCCTATTCCATTTTTAGCTTGTCCCAAGATTAGAGAATTCTTTGGTACAAAATCCCCAGCATAAGGTATGGTAAAAGACAAGGTTGGAACCCCAAAGATTAAATCTACCACCGTTCCTTGAAGGTCTTCGATCATTCCTAACATCTCAGCAGTAGTGGGTTCGACCATTTGGTGCTTTTGGCATATCCAAACCGGATTGGGTGTTGTAGACACCCCATTTTTGACCAACCTTAAGACTCAGACGTCATCGATTGAGCGCTCGATGATTGTGCATGTTGTGTTCGTTTTGAGTTTCCGGAGTTTTCGGCTGAGTGCCTTGCCTCTGGGCCTCTGAACTCTTTGTGTTTTGGCTCGGTTTGTGGACCAAGCCTTGTTTTCCTTCCCTAGAAGGAGTGGGAGGTCTGTAGACCACTTTTTGTGGTCGTAGACCACTGTTCTCGCTTGGAGACTAGTTTTCGATTTTCGGAGCCTTCGGCTGCGCGCCTTGTCTCGGGACCGCTTAATGTTCTCCGTTTGGCTTGGTTTTTGAACCATGCCTTGTTGCCTCTGCCTAGAGGGACACTGTGGTCTAGGAGACCACTTTTGGGGTTGTTGACTACTTTTGGTTCTCGTAGACTAGTTTTCGGGTCTCTCGGCTGCGCACCTGCCTCCCCGACTCCTGTCTTGCATCCTTTTTGTTTGTTTTTTGGTACAAACCTTGTTTTCCTTCCTTGTTTTGAAGGTGGTATCAGGGTGGGAGACCAGTTCTTCCCCTTGGAGACCACTTTCCTTCCTGCCGCCAGTTTTTCGGTCGGCCAACTGGTTTTCTTTGTCTTCGGACCACCTTTTCTGGTCGGCCACCACACCACTCTGCCTTGCTTTCATGCTGCATACATCTCTCCCCCCCCCCCCATGGCTGACCACTTTCTTCCCTGGCCGACCACTTCCACTGGTCGGCCAACCAGTGTAAGTAGCTGGCCGACCACTTCAAGTGGTCGGCAGCTTTCCATCACCTTTTTGAGATCTTTTCTTGCCAGCTGTGACAGCTGGAAGGCACCAAGTCATCCTCCATACACGTGTATGGAGGAATGACTTAGAGCCTCAAGTGTGTTCAACAAGCTTCCTGTTTGATTTTCTATAAGAGGGAGGCCCTCCTCCTTCTCTAGGTTCAGAAAATTGTGCTTGAGCTATACATACATCCTGTCTCTATATTCTTGCTTGCTCTATATTTGTGCTAAAATGTAGTTTTTTCCATATTATTGCACACAAACACACACTCAAACACCCCATCTACTTGTTGCTAAGACTCTTTGAGGTTGGTTTTGGAGTCTTTGGATTGGTTTTGGTTCAAAAAGAGTGCTGGAGTTGCAGCTTTGAAGGTGTTCTTCAAGGGTAAGCTTCTAACCCTTTAAACCTTGGCTTTGGTTTAAGCTTTTGGACCTATTTTCATGCTTATTTTGGTTTGACTTTCTACTACAAAAAGGTCTGGTTTTGCATGCTAGTAATGTTTGTTTAAGGTCTCTTTTGTGTTGGGGGTAGTCTACCCCCCTTTAGGCCTTGTTTGGTCTTGTTTTTGTGCCATCCTTTTAAGCTATTGGGACCACCTTGTTTTGGCCTTCTCACCACTGAAATTCAGAGGAATTTCAGTGGTGGAAATGGTATTTTGAGGTCCCAAATAGGAGAGGGTCATCCCCTCTCCTTGTGTTTTGTATGCTTGCTTTGTATGCCTCATGTGTGAGCATGTTTGTTAAGCTTATGTTGGTTCCATCTTAGCATATATTTGGGGTTATTTTGACATGGCATACCACTGTTTTGATTTGGTTTTGTCATCCCTTGCATGCCTTATACACTTGTAGTGTAAATCTTGTAAACTAGCTTTGTGTGTTTCATGAAGTAGCATGTCTTTCTAGCTTGTTTTGAGTCCATCTCAGCATGTTCTTGGTGTTGTTTTGCCATGATATACCTCTGTTAAGGTTTGGTTTGATAGCCCCTTGCATGCTCCATGCACTTGTAGTGCAATTCCATTAACTAGCCTAATATGTACCATGCTTTAGACCATCATTCTAGCATGATTTTGGTTTAACTCTAAGAAGCTTTTGCCCATGTTTTAGCATGCTCTAGCTCTGATTTGTGTTGTTTTGGTCATGCATGCCATGCTTTGTATAGCTATAGTTCATTCTAGCTTGTTAGCTTTGTGTGTTGAGTCCACTAGCATGCATTACTTGGACTATTTTCATGATTTGGCATCATTTGTTATGTGATTTCAGTGCATGTTTCATGTTCATGCATTCACATCTTTCACTCTTTTGATGCTTTGGAGGGTTGGTCCTTTATGCATAGGAATGAGTCATTGCATATGCCTTCATGCCTAAGCTTGCGAGCTATCATTTCAGTGTGTTTTTGGGGTTATTTTGTCATGATATAACCCTGATTTTTGTTGGTCAAGTCATCTCATGCTTGGTCTTGATAGGTGTAGTGTAATCCTTCCTTTTGGCCTTGTATGCATCATGCCTTATGCCCTTCATGCTAGCTTGTTTTGGCTTCCTTACATGCATGTTTTAGACTCATTTTGACATGCTCTAGGACTGTTTTGGGTTGTATTGGCCATATGCTTCATGTATTGCATAGCTGTAGTGCAATTGGCCTTGCTAGCTTTGAGTTTTGAGCACCATAGCATGCTTCATTTGTGTTGTTTGGATGATTTGGCATCATTTAACATGACATTTCAGAGCACATAGAATTTCCATATTCTTACTTCTTTCACTCTTTAAGTGCCTTTGAGTGTTATGCATTGTTGCCTTGTTTGTGGCCTAGCATGTATGCCATCTTGCCTAGGTCTTTGAGCCTCCATCTTAGCATGTTTTGGTCTTTTTTAGACTTTTGAGCTCTGTCCATGGTTGGTTCTTGCATTTGTGCCATGTATTGCATGGCCCTTGTATAGTCCTCTTTGCTAGCTTTAATGCTTAAGGACCCTAGTATGCTCTGCTTGTGTTGTTTGAATGATTTGGCATCATTTCTTCCTTAATTTCAGTGCATATAGTGTTGTTACACTTCCACATTTGTCACTCCTTGAGCATTCTTGAGAGTTATGCTCTTAGGCCTAATTGGTGAGCCAATACATGTGCATGCTTTCTCTTGCTTTCATGCCTTTATTTCATCATAATGGCCACTGTTTTGGGCATGGCTGAGGTCTGTCTACATTCGGTTTAAGTCCATTTAGCATGTTTATTTGCATGTTGCTTGCATGCTTATGTTGTTCTTTGCATTGAGTATGCCATGTTGTTACGTTGCATTGAGTATGCCATGTTACGTTGCATTAAGTATGCCATGTTGTTCTTTGCATTGTGTATCCCATGTTGTTGATTGCATTGTGTATGCCATGTTACATTGCATTGAGTATGCCATGTTGTTGCTTGCATTGTGTTTGGATTAGGTGTTAGTCCAAACACAAGAAATAAGGGACGTTTCATACTTGAAGTGATGAAACGTGCCTCAATTCTCGATCACCAATGCTCTTGATCATACATGACAAAGTTCAAGGCATTTATGTGTTCATTTCATATTGAATCGTGCAATCTTGGCTTCTCGGCCATCATGCATCGAGATGCGTGATTGGTGGCCCAAGGGTCGAGAACCGCACTCCCTTGAGCTCATGAAATGATAGGGAGGGTGGTTGTGCACACATACCTTGCAAATACATTGCCATGCCCTTTCTTGCTCTCTATTGCAGCAAACTGGAGAAGTGCAACAACAAGTGGTCGGCAGACTAGAAAAACTAGTTGGCCAACCACTTTTTCTGGTCTGCAACAATGGTAACTGGTCGACAGGTGGTTAGCACCCCCAAAAAGTGGTCGGCCATGTTGCTACAGGTCCCCGAGGTGAGTTAGAAGCTATCTGGAGCTTGTGTGCAAGGTTCTGAGAACAATTGCAAACAGAGGCAAGTTGGGGTATCGCGACGGATTTCCGAACGAGGCGACCGAGCATGCATGCACTTCTCTTCCTGAGGATCTCTCTTAGCTAGTTTATGCTTTGGTTCTGTATTTAAGTAGTTAATGCATTTAGCTGCTTATTTGTGTTGTAATAACTAGTTAGTTAACTTGATTAGTTAATTAGCTTCGTTTTGTACTTAATTAGTTAACTTGTTAGTTAATTAGTTTTGTGATGTAATAATTAGTTTAATTAGCTTAGATTAGCTAGTTAGCTTCTTATTTGGACCCTCCGTCGAGAGGGCCAATTGTTGTAATAAGCGTGCGTGTGTGTGATGCATGTCTTCCAACCCCCATTTCTTTCTCCCTTTATTAACCGCTTATGATGGTTAGTTTTAGGGCATATTTCGATTAGCATACCTTATGCTTGCATGTGTGCATCCATTCATCTGTATTGCATGCACCGGGCTCGGCGCATCATACTAACTGCATTGTATTTCAATACATTTACTTGAATACGTGTTCAACAGCATGTTATCAAGTTACATTCACATGCCATCTTAAGAATAGTCGAGCCTATTTTAGTTGTATTTTTGCATGTGTTGCATTAGCCATCTTAACATGAACTAGGATCATGCATGATTTCTAACTAGTTCTCTGTTTTGGCTTGGAGTACACGGTGAGTGTTTACGTTTTAGCATACTGCATGAGATGTGTATGTTGCCATGTTAGCATGCTTGCCATGAGGCTAACTGCTTAACTGATATAACTGCATGAATGCCTGTGGGTGAAGGTTGGATTGCTTGAATTGGAACAATTCATCGAAATGCGAGTTTTAAACCCACTTGAGGGTGGAAAAATCTACGACTTAGCCTACTTACGAGTAGCAACTTCAAATCATTTTCACAAACGAACATGAAGGTGCCGTTTGGTAACACTTACGTTTTCAGTTTTCTGTTTATATTTACAAAAATTTTAAAAACTCAAATAAAAACTTGTTTGGTAAATTTTTGATTTATAAATCAGTGGTCTCAGTTTATAAATTTGGCCAAAAAATATAAACTCAAAAAATGTGTTTCCATTTTGAGTTTTCAGTTTTTTTTTTTTTACCACCCAACACTAGCCACCACCCGCCACCATTTTCCACCACCGTCTTCTGCCACCACCACCCACCCCCTACCACCACCTGCCACCACCACTCACCACCCACCTGCCACCACCACCCACCACCCGTCACCACCACCCACCACCCACCTGCCACCCACCGCCACCACACACCACCACCCACCACCCACCTACCCACCTACCATCCCCCGCCACCACCCACCACCCGCCACTACCATCCACCGCCAGCCGCCACCTACCCACCACCACCACTCACCACCACCTGCCAACCACCACCCCCCCACCAGCCACCTACCACTACCACCTACCCGCCACCACCACCCATACCCGCTACCCACCCCACCCACTGCCACCACCACCACCACCCACCACCCACCACCACCCACTCGCTACCACCCGCCACCATCACCAACCCACCCACACCACCACCACACCCACGCCACCACCCGCCACCGCCCCACCCTGCCACTACCACCACCACCACCACCCACCACCCACCACCACCACTCGCTACCACCCACCACCCGCCACCACTCACCACCACCCACCATCACCACCAGCCACCTACCCACCACCACCACCCACCCACCACCCGTCATCGCCCCCACCTGCCACCCCACCACTCGCTACCCACCACCACCCGCCACCGTCACCACCACCCACCACCACCACCCGCCACCTATCTGCCACCACCACCCGCTACCTACCTGCCACCACCACCCACCACCACCACCACCAGCCACTCGCACCACCCACCACCCGCCACCGTCAACCCACCCACCACCACCACCACCCGCCACACCACCAGCCACTCGCTACCCCCACTACCCGCCACCATCCCCACCCACACCACCACCCACCGTCACCACTTTCCATCACCGTCTTCCGTCGCCACTTGCCACCATTTGCCATTTCTCACTCTTTTTTATATTTTTAAAATTTTTTAAACATTTTGTCAATTACCAAACGCGTTTGTAGTTTATGTTTTTCTAAAAATAAACAAAAACCAGTTTATAAAATTTTTGTAAATATAAACTGAAAACGTAAACGTTACCAAAGAGACCTGAAATGTTTTGTTCCAACTTAGGCGATCTAGTCTATACTTGCATCACATAGTAATTCTAGGTTAATAACCGGAATAAGAACACATGTGTTTTCAAAAACAAAATATCATGTTAGTAAAGGTCAATCTTTGATCGGGCGAGCGGGGGTGCTCATTGCATGACCTTCCCCTCTCGTACCCAAGTTCCCGAGCCGAGGCAACTTTGGTGATGACGGACACGTGGCCTTAGGCACAAGTCAGGGTTTCCTAAATTCCCCCAAAATAAAACATTTAGGTGGCAACTCTGTATCTGGAAAAGTAGTCCATGTTTGGCACTTCTTTATAAAAATCAGTTTTCCAAAACGATTTGCCAGATTTAGACTCTTTGGTGATTTATCGGTCTCGCATTGTACTTTGTGAGATTAGATTCAGAACCGTGGCACGAGTCCGAGCTGTAGTAGCTAAGAACAAGCGATTCGCGCCCTCGAACGCAGAGAGCGGAGTTCTCGGGCGGTCTACAGGTGTATCCATCATGCACAAATCAGTATTTTCAAAAATGAATACCTCTAGCCTGGGCAAATGGGATGGAGTGATATATATATACACTGAGATCGAAGGTAGGAGATAGTGTATGGATGAGGTTAAGGTGAGGAAGAGGTACTTGGTCATGGATGAAAAGTGGGTTGGTGTAACATTGGGTTTTTAATACGGAACTACTGTCTGGTTGTCGATGAGATTATGAATCTCATGACAAAGGCGGTAGCAACGATCAATGCCATGATCACACTGTTGATGGTACACACAGTATTTGGTAAGGTTATGTCCAGTAGGGAATGGGTCAGGAAGAGGTTGGGGATCAAGGGGTTTGAGATACACTCTTTCCATCAGGACTTTTAGTGCACTGGTTAGGCTCATATAGAGGGGGGTGAAAGTTCTGCCTTGAGCTAGGGTTGGGCCGGCTGTTTGTGGGGTGGTATTGGCAAAAGGGTTAGCAGTTTTGGGATCGGTGGCAACAATATTGATTTCAGTGGGTTTAGAAATAATGCTGATGCTAGCATTGGTACTCCTGGAAAACACCATCCTTGTCGATTCGATCGTTCCCTGGATAATTACCTTCTTGAAAGCACTCTCAATTTGAACTCCCAATTCATGTAAAACAGTGAAGGTAGATAGTGGCGCGACTATCATCCTTTGTAACATGTCTAGTTCAAGGTCTGAACTACCAAACGAACATGTTCCCTCTCTGAAGGCTTGTTGGTCATTCATACGGCCTTCGCCCTCCATCTCGTAACAAAAATCTACGAAAGGTTCTTCGAGATTTTGAGAGGTTGACTATAGTTCGCTGATCGTTACCTCCATCGTAGTATTGTAGGAATACTGATTAACAAATCCCTTAGATAGTTCTTCCTAGTTCTTTTGGTCGAGTCTTCCAATTTGGCATACCAGGTGGCTGCCACCTCTGATAAGGTCCTTCTAAATAATGACAATTTATGAGCCCGCATCAACCCCATTAGTTTCAAGACATCCGAGAAGAAACAGACGTGAATGATAGGATCTCCACTTCCATCAAATCTGTCAATGTGTGGCATTTTGTGCTTCTCTAGCAATCTTATAAAAGCTTTAATATAACCGTCTTCAATGTCCAAGATGGATTTGAATCTTTGAGATTTCTTAAGCATCTTCTCCAGCTTGGCGATTTTCATCATGGCAGGATCGATGTCATCGATGTCGAAAGGAAGAAGCCGTCTGTTACGTTGTGCCAGAGGCCTAAAAGCTTGAGCTTTGCTAACACCTCTTGGGAATCCAGAACTTGAAGGTTTTCAACTAGCAGAGGTGGATCAAGGTTCGGCTGGGTAGCCGGGACTAGATGTGTGGTAGATGCTTCAGATGGGCGTTGCATTTCAACAATGGTCTAATCCTGCACAACAATTCTCTGGTTTAGTGTATCCATGGCCTTTTAGAAGGTCGTTATCATGGCCACAACTTCTTTTGGACTCTGTGCCATCACGAGTCTGCTGAGTTAGCAATTGAAAAAATGGATAGGTATAACCTGAGAGCTGACTTGACCCGGTTACACTTGATGTATCTGAACTGGATTAGTTTAGATGGGTTTGAATGGATTAGGCTTTTTAGAATGGGTTTTTTGGCATTGGATAGATCTTTTCTGGGTTGGTGTAGACGCGCCCCGAGGGCCTCACTCTACAGTTCGGACTCAATTTGTGTTACGGTTCTTAATCTGAACCAAAAAGTCCAAATCCGACAAATCGTTTTTGAAAACAGATTTTTTTGTAAAGAAGTGCCAAACATGGACTGCTTTGCCAGATACAGAGTCGCCACCTAAATATTTTTAATGGGGGAATTTAGGAAACCCTGACTCGGTGCCAAAGGCCACGTGTCCGTCACCACCAAAGTTGCCTCGGCTCAGGAACTTGGGTACGATTGGGAAGGTCAGCTATGAGCACCCCCTCTCGCCCGATCCGAAGATCGGCCTCTACTAACCATGATATCTTGTTTTGAAAACATTATGCGTTCTTATTCCGGTTATTAGCCTAGAATTACTATGTTATGCGCGCAGCAAACAAGTATAGACCAAATCGCCTAAATGGAACAAAACATTTCATGATTGTTTTGAAAAACGTTTGCTACTCGTAAATAGGCTAAAATGCGGATTTTGCCACCCTCAAGTGGGCTTAGGAAACATGATGATTTGCCACTCTCAAGTGGGCTTGAAAAACTCACAGTTTTAATGCATTATCCCAATTTAAGCAATTCGACCTCCATCCACAGGCATTCGAGCAGTAATATCACATAAGCAGCTAGCCTCACGGTAAGCATGCTATCATGGTAACACTCACACACATGCAAGGATGCTAAAGCATAAAAATACTTACAAAGTACTCCTTGCCTAGATCAAGAACATGTCAGCAATCAATGCAATTCCAAGTCCATGTTAAGTGCCTAATGCATCGCATACAAAATGTCACTAGAAAAGGCTCGGCTAATCTGAGGATGACATGTGAAATGCACAAGTAGCAGGTATTCAAGTTAGATTTGAAACTATAATGCAATTAGCATGATGCGCCGGAGCCCGGTGCGTGCAATACTTATGAATGGTGCATGCATGCATAGCATGAGTTATACTGAAATAAACGTGTCCTAATACTAACCATCAAAGCAGGTAAGTAAAAGGGAGAAAGAAGTGGGGGTTGGAAGACATGCACACACCTCACCCACACTTATTACAAAATTTGCCCTCGCTCGAGGGACCGAATGAATATTATAATTTAATTAACCTACAAGCTAATTAAATAATTACAGATAACTAAATTAATTAAGCAAATTAATTAATCTAATTTAAGCAATAAGCAGTCCCAAGATGAAGGCCCAATGCAGTGCGCGCTCAGTTTTGCTCAGAAATCCGCCACCATTGCACAAGATGCCTCTGTTTTCCCTACTTTACTCCTCTAAGGGACTGCCAAAGTCTCAGGGCTTGCTCTATGGATGCCAGGGAACACCACCGGTTGGGGGAGAACACCACCGGCCATGTAGAATGGTCACCGGCC